>OY720442.1:76538822-77138822 GCA_963082915.1 Dolichopus griseipennis | reverse complement strand
CTTTTATTTAAACTTATTATATCTTATAATGTTGCTTGGCGATTAATTTAGTATTTTCTTATTTATTTTTTAATATAAAAAAAACATAACTTATCAAAAATACAAAAAAAAATGTCATTAGAAGAAAAAGAACTAGATAAGCTTGAAGCTGGAACATCATGTAAAATTCCAGCAAATGAGTTCGATGCGTCCGCTCAAAAATTAGCATATTTTACAATGTTTAAGTCTAATAATAATTTTTCAAAATTCACAGCATTCTTTTAAAACGACATTCGTTTATTTTCTGTTCATTCATGGTCGTTATAAGCTAAAAGTACTGTATGTTTTTTTTTTTTCTAAAAAAATTATTTTGCTACTTCGTTGTTGTTGCTTTTTATTAAGTTTTTTATAATAATAAAATATCCGACTTTTGAAATATATTCTGTAGTTGCCATTACGTTTGAGAGATGTATAACAAATGTTGTTATAAAATATGTTTGCAAAAAATTAAAAAGGAAAAATCTTTCTGGGTAATTTAAATAATTTATTCCTTAGGGCCTAACGAAAATCAACACTTATACAATTGTTAACAAAAACTTTTAAATTAGTAGTTAAGTACAGATATTACATAAGAATAACTTACTGTACCTAGAATTTCTAAAATTTAAACATTGACAAAGCATATAAAAATGTTATTGCTTTTTCTTATGTTGCTATTGTTCTAAAAATAAAATATTTTAAAATAATATGGTTTTTAAAAACGAGGAAGAGTGTGGTAGAGTAGACTGTGTCAACTCTGGGATACCCGTATGACCGTTATATAAACATTATATCTTTATTATTATAAACATTAATTATTTTAGGCAAAATTTCAAACATACCAGCTTTATTAGGTGTAGTGTAATGCTCATATAAAAAAAGGAGTTGTATGGCAGTTACTCGAACCCTCTGCAGTAAACCAACCAAATTTTGCAGGTAATTTTGGCCATTGCAATAAACTATTTTTGGCAAAATTTCAGTCACCCAACTTCAATAGGTATAGAGCAATGCTTATATAAACTGAGAAGTTGTATGGCAGCTACTCGAACCCTTTGCAGTAGACCAACGAAATTTTGCATTAACTTTGGCCAGTATACTAAACTATTTTTAGCAAAATTTCAGATATCCAGCTTCATCAGGTGTAGTATAAAGCTCATATAAAAGAAGGAGTTGTATGGCAGCTACTCGAACCCTCTGCAGTAGACCAACCAAATTTTGCAGAAACTTTGGCCATTACACTAAACTGTCTTTGCCAAAATTTCAGACACCCAGCTTCAATAGGTGTAGAGTAATGCACTTACAAAAAAAGAATTTGTATGGCAGCTACGCGAACCCATGGACCAAAACGGCTGGATTTAAATAGCGATTTCGGTTTTTGCATAAAAACTAATTTGTGAAAATTTCATAATCCCAGCTCCTTTATTTTTTGAGTTGTCGTGCCTACGGACGGACGGACGGACGGACGGGCGGACATGGCTATATCGACTTAGGAGCTCACGCTGATCACAAATATATATACTTTTCCATATCTAGCTCGCTTCCTTTAGGTGGTTACAAACACTGTACGAAGTTAATATACCCCTTTACCTATTCTATAGGTTTAGGGTATAAAAAAAGTGAAAAAATTAAGGTTCATTGCTGAAATAAAATATAAAGACTATTTTTTAAAATGGAAGAGTTAAGTGCTTATTGGTAATCAAATAAAAAATATGATTTAACATACCTTATTCAAGAGAAACTTCATCTATTATGAAATTTTATTTAAAGCTATCTGCCGAAAATTATTTAATTATCTACTCGTCTCATCTATTCCTTTTCAAGAGCTGGTGTGGTGTAGCTGGCAGTAGGTGAGAGTAAAAAAGAGTAGTTTACTCCTCATATAGGAGCGCAAGTAATAAAATTTGTTTATTTGAAGAAATTTATGTGTCATGACTCATGACCATATATAGAATAAAATAAATAAACTAGACAAATAGGTAGGTATAATATAAAGTAAACTAAAGAATTCAGAACCATTTTTGTATATGTATATACCTACATTTGTAGTAAAAATTTCAGATTTTGTTATTGAAATGTACTGCATATTTGCCTATGTAGCTACTAAATTTAAAAATGGAATAAGGGGAGGAAAAATTTATCAATTTTTTAATTGATTAGTTATTTTTTTTTTTTATATCTTTGTAGATATGTTATAAATCGTAAAATTGTGATTGTAAGAAAAATCTCGACTTCTGTCAACTTAACTTTTATTTTGTACTTCTGGCAGCTTCAATATAATATCATGCTAAGTACTAAACTTATGAATTATGATAGGTATGTTAAATTTCGTTGTACATATTATGTTCTATGAATAAGCTTCTTAATTAGGTTACAGAATACATACAACATAGTTCAAATCGTACTAAAATTTTTAGAAACGAGGAAGATTATAGTTGCCCTTGTCAACTTTTAGATACCCGTGCATACCCACTATGGTGTATAAAATAAACCGTAATTTACTTCCCTTATACATTTAACTCATTACCCCATAATTTTGACGTAAAAAAAAAAAAAAAAAATAAACAAAAAAAAAAAAATCACAAAACAAAAAACAAAATTTTCATTCATTGTCCCATAACTTTAGCTTAAAAAAAAAAAAAAAAATTAACAAAAAAAAAATAATCACAAAAAAAATAAACAAAATTTTCATTCATTGTCCCATAACTTTAGCTTAAAAAAAAAAAAAAAAAATAAAAAAAAAAAAAACAAAAAAAAAAAAAATTGGCCCACCCTAAAAGTTCGAAGGTCCGAGTGATGTCCAACTTTGCCAAGTAACTTGCCCTATTAATTTATCTGCCCAATTTTAATTTTAACCTTGTAGCTTCATTAGATTCAAAGTTATTGAATCGAAAACTTTGTATGGCAGCCCCCCGAAAATGGGGCCCTAAAATTTTGAAACTTCATATAAGTGCTCGATTCATTATATAACTAACCATGTGTAATTTTCAGCCTCGTAGTATAATTAGTTTTGAAGAAATTCATATTGGTGCAAAGAAGTTGTATGGCAGCCCCTCGAAAATGGGGCCCTAACATTTTGAAACTTCATGTAAGTGCTCGATTCATTATATAACTAACCGTGCATGTGTAATTTTCATCCGCGTAGTATAAATAGTTTTGAAGAAATTCATATTGGTGCAAGAAAGTTGTATGGCAGTCCCCCGAAAATGGGGCCCTAACATTTTGAAACTTCATATAAGTGCCGGAGTCATTATAAAACTAACCGTGTGTAATTTTCATCCCCGTAGTATAAAGAGTTTTGAAGAAATTCATATTGGTGCAAAAAAGTTGTATGGCAGCTCCCCGAAAATGGGGCCCTAACATTTTGAAACTTCATATAAGTGCTCGATTCATTATATAACTAACCGTGTGTAATTTTCAGCCTCGTAGTATAATTAGTTTTGAAGAAATTCATATTGGTGCAAAGAAGTTGTATGGCAGCCCCCCGCAAATGGGGCCCTAACATTTTGAAACTTCATATAAGTGCCGGAGTCATTATAAAACTAACCGTGTGTAATTTTCATTCTCGTAGTATAATTACTTTTGAAGAAATTCATATTGGTGCAAAAAAGTTGTATGGCAGCTCCCCGAAGACTTGGTCCGATTTTAACCAAAAACAATAGGGAACCTACAAATTGTCTAAAAATTACTTTGTGAAAGTTTCAGAACTCTAGCTCTTATAGTTTTTGAGTTATCGTGCTGACGGACGGACGGACACACATAGCTAGATCGATTCACTTTTCGATGCTGATTCGATACGTACCCTTGACACTATATCTAGCTCTTATATTTCGATGCGTTACAAACGGAGGAGTAATTTTAATATACCCGATGTTCATATATGTATGCACGGGTATAAATATTATTTTAAAATATTTTATTTTGAAAACTTAATCGTAGCAACATCAGAAAAAACAATTACAATATTTTTATACGCTTTGTCAAATTTTAAAATTTTAAATTCCGAAGTGCAGTACATAACATACCTACTTATTTCAAAATTTTTTGACAGAAACTGCATGCCGTACGCATTTATTCTGGTTGATCCCTAAAGCAGAGCTTCCCAACCAGTGTGCCACGAAGCTTTTGCGATGTGCCGTAATAATTATCTAATGCAGATAATTATCTAATGCAGAAATAATTATCTATTGTGGATTTTTTAAAAATTTTCTTACTAATTATCTTTGAAATGGTAAATAATGTTCGACTAATATTTACATATTAATTTTTTTTTTTATTCGAAAATTCAGTAACTGGAAAAATAAAAAAAATTAAGTAGGCTCTGTAAAATCTTTGAAGAGTGAATGAATAGTCACATGTCGATATTCTTCATTTTAGTATTCATAAGAAAAATCTCGACTTCTGTCAACTTAACTTTTATTTTGTATTTCTGGCAGCTTCAATATAATATCATGCTAAGTACTAAACTTATGAATTATGATAGGTATGTTAAATTTCGTTGTACATATTATGTTCTATGAATAAGCTTTTTAATTAGGTTACAGAATACATACAACATAGTTCAAATCGTACTAAAATTTTTAGAAACGAGGAAGATTATAGTTGCCCTTGTCAACTTTTAGATACCCGTGCATACCCACTATGGTGTATAAAATAAACCGTAATTTACTTCCCTTATACATTTAACTCATTACCCCATAATTTTGACGTAAAAAAAAAAAAAAAAATTAACAAAAAAAAAAAAATCACAAAACAAAAAACAAAATTTTCATTCATTGTCCCATAACTTTAGCTTAAAAAAAAAAAAAAAAATTAACAAAAAAAAAATAATCACAAAAAAAATAAACAAAATTTTCATTCATTGTCCCATAACTTTAGCTTAAAAAAAAAAAAAAAAAAATAAAAAAAAAAAAAAACAAAAAAAAAAAAAAATTGGCCCACTCTAAAAGTTCGAAGGTCCGAGTGATGTCCAACTTTGCCAAGTAACTTGCCCTATTAATTTATCTGCCCAATTTTAATTTTAACCTTGTAGCTTCATTAGATTCAAAGTTATTGAATCGAAAACTTTGTATGGCAGCCCCCCGAAAATGGGGCCCTAAAATTTTGAAACTTCATATAACTGCTCGATTCATTATATAACTAACCGTGTGTAATTTTCAGCCTCGTAGTATAATTAGTTTTGAAGAAATTCATATTGGTGCAAAGAAGTTGTATGGCAGCCCCTCGAAAATGGGGCCCTAACATTTTGAAACTTCATGTAAGTGCTCGATTCATTATATAACTAACCGTGCATGTGTAATTTTCATCCGCGTAGTATAAATAGTTTTGAAGAAATTCATATTGGTGCAAGGAAGTTGTATGGCAGTCCCCCGAAAATGGGGCCCTAACATTTTGAAACTTCATATAAGTGCCGGAGTCATTATAAAACTAACCGTGTGTAATTTTCATCCCCGTAGTATAAATAGTTTTGAAGAAATTCATATTGGTGCAAAAAAGTTGTATGGCAGCTCCCCGAAAATGGGGCCCTAACATTTTGAAACTTCATATAAGTGCTCGATTCATTATATAACTAACCGTGTGTAATTTTCAGCCTCGTAGTATAATTAGTTTTGAAGAAATTCATATTGGTGCAAAGAAGTTGTATGGCAGCCCCCCGCAAATGGGGCCCTAACATTTTGAAACTTCATATAAGTGCCGGAGTCATTATAAAACTAACCGTGTGTAATTTTCATTCTCGTAGTATAATTACTTTTGAAGAAATTCATATTGGTGCAAAAAAGTTGTATGGCAGCTCCCCGAAGACTTGGTCCGATTTTAACCAAAAACAATAGGGAACCTAAAAATTGTCTAAAAATTACTTTGTGAAAGTTTCAGAACTCTAGCTCTTATAGTTTTTGAGTTATCGTGCTGACGGACGGACGGACACACATAGCTAGATCGATTCACTTTTCGATGCTGATTCGATACGTACCCTTGACACTATATCTAGCTCTTATATTTCGATGCGTTACAAACGGAGGAGTAATTTTAATATACCTGATGTTCATATATGTATGCACGGGTATAAATATTATTTTAAAATATTTTATTTTGAAAACTTAATCGTAGCAACATCAGAAAAAACAATTACAATATTTTTATACGCTTTGTCAAATTTTAAAATTTTAAATTCCGAAGTGCAGTACATAACATACCTACTTATTTCAAAATTTTTTGACAGAAACTGCATGCCGTACGCATTTATTCTGGTTGATCCCTAAAGCAGAGCTTCCCAACCAGTGTGCCACGAAGCTTTTGCGATGTGCCGTAATAATTATCTAATGCAGATAATTATCTAATGCAGAAATAATTATCTATTGTGGATTTTTTAAAAATTTTCTTACTAATTATCTTTGAAATGGTAAATAATGTTCGACTAATATTTACATATTAATTTTTTTTTTTATTCGAAAATTCAGTAACTGGAAAAATAAAAAAAATTAAGTAGGCTCTGTAAAATCTTTGAAGAGTGAATGAATAGTCACATGTCGATATTCTTCATTTTAGTATTCAGTTTATATTTTGTGAACAGTAGTGACCAGTAAGGTAAGCTCCGGCTTTATAATATTTAAGTTTAAAGGTAAATATAAAAATAATTTAGAAAAATATGTTTAGAAAAATATTTTGATTTTATACAACACATATAAGTATTGCAAAGTGTATTTTGTAAAAAATCATCAAAATTAAAATTATGGATAAATTTTTAAAAAGAAGCGATAAATCAACAGTTGTTGATATGGAACAGATTCCAAAGAAAAAAGGAAAACCAACTGCTAATAGACAATATAATGAAGAATACATAAAATTTGGTTTCTGAAGTGTTGAAATTGCTGGAAGTATTCAACCTCATTGTATAATATGTCGGGAAACATTATCAAATGAACCAATGGTGCCAAGTAAACTTCAGCGACATCTTAAAACTAGACATTCCAATTATGCTGAAAAGAGTGTTGATTTTTTTAAACGAATGCAAATTGATAATAAAAAACAAAGTATTTTTATGAATTCAGCAACCACAGTTTCAAGACGTGCTCAAGAAGCTAACTACAATGTTGCAAAATTAGTAGCTAAAGCTAAAAAACCGCACATTATAGCTGAATCTTTAATTCTACCATCTTGCATAGAAATTGTTCGGCATATGTTTGGAGACAAAGAAGCAAAAGAAATTGAAAAAGTGCCACTTTCTAATAATTCAATTAGTAGGCGTATTAACGAAATGTCTATTGACAAAGAATCAAGGTTAATACAATTGCAACGAGAATTATTTCTAGATCTTTTTATTATACCCTACACCTATAGAATAGGTAAAAGGGTATATTAACTTTGGTAAGGTGTTTGTAACCACCTAAAGAAAGCGAGCTAGATATGGAAAAGTATATATATTTGTGATCAGCTTGACCCCCTGAGTCGATATAGCGATGTCCGTCAGCTCGTAGGCATGATAACTCAAAAAATAATGGAGTTATCTTGATGAAATTTTAACTGTAGGTTACTAGGACTGAAAGTACGGCGGGGATTGCATATGGGCGAAATCGGCCAATGGGTTTGGATTCTGGACCTTTTAATCAATCGAAGGGCTAACGAACATATATAAAAAATCACGATAACTCAACAACTAATGAAGCTATTTTCATCAAATTTGTGCTGTAGGTTACTAGTAATGAGATTATGGCGGGGATTGCGTAAGGTCGGGATTGGACCATGGGTTCGGAACCTAGAACTTTTTGATCGAATTTAGGCCAAACGAGCATAATTCCGAAACCAATGAAGATAGAACCTCCAAATTAGGTATCAGGGTGTCCTTTCCTGTTTCCTAAGTGTCTTGGGAATTTGGGTCCCATTGGAGTACTGGGTCGGGTACCAGCCCCACATTTCCGAAGACCTTAAAGCATATCTTTAAAATTAATAAAGATAACAACTTGAAAAAATGTAGAAGCTTCCAATTTGCCACAAGGGTGTTCTTTACTATCTCTTGCGGGCTCCCTTAATTTGGAATCAATTGGAGAGGTGGTTCAGTACCCCTCTCAGACCTCCCAAGTTTTAAAAGCTTATAATCGAAATTACTAAAAATAGTTACTTAAAATTAAGATAGACCGTTCAAATTGTGTACAAGGGTTAACTAGTACTATAAGTAAAGCGCGGGCTGTATAAGGGCAAAATCAGCCCATGGGTTCGGATTCTGGACCTTTTAGTCGGTGTCAGGGATAACGAACATATATTAAAAATCACGATAACTCAACAACTAATGAGGCTATCTTTATGAAATTTGTGCTGTAGGTTATTGGTAATGAAACTACGGCGGTGATTACGTACGGTGAGGATTGGACAATGGGTTCGGAACTGAGAACTTTTTGATCGAATTTAGGCCAAACTAGCGTAATTCCGAAACCAATGAAGATATAACCTTCAAATTTGGTATCAAGTTGTCCCTTCTTATTGCGTAAGTGTCTTTGAAATTTGGGCCCCATTGGACTAGTGGGTCGGGGACCAGCCACTCAGTTCCGAGGACCTTAAAGTATATTTTCGAAATTAATAAAAATAGTAACTTGAAACAAATGTAGAAGCTTCAAATTTGGCCCAGGGTGTTCTTTACTATTTCTTCCGTGCCCCCCTAATTTGGGATCATTTGAACTGGTGGTTCAGGACCTATCTTAGACCCCCCAAATGTGTAAAAGCTTATCATCGAAATTAATAAAACTAGTAACTTAAAATTAAGATAGAACGTTCCAATTGTATACAAGGGTTAACTACTATTGAAAGTATGACGGGACTGCATATGGGCGAAATCGTACCATGGTTTCGGGTTATGGAACCCTTGACAAGTTCAAGGACTAAAAACCATATATCTTAAAAACACCATAACTCAAAAAATAATGCCGGTATTTTGATGAAATTTAAACTCTAGGTTACTAGTAATGAAAGTAACATGGGAATTGGTTCTGGTCGAGTTTAATTTCAAAGCCAAAGAATATATTTCCTATGTCCTATGTGTCTCCGAATTCTAGACTTAATTGTAATGGTTCAGCTATGTTCAAAGGAACTTGCTGCATTTATGTAAAATTTATTTTTATATTTAAATGAATTATATGAAAAGGTCTAAATTTGTAATTGTATTTTAGAAATACATTTATTGTTTATTTTGCGTTTATAAGCTTTTCTATTAGGTATATAAACTAACCATTTAAAATAATTGCAATATTGAAAAATTTGGATTAGTAAATATATTATGCTTTGATTTTTTTTTTATCACAAAATTTAATAATTAGAATTTTTTCATTTTGTAATTGAATTGGAATAAATATATTTTCATTTATTTCAAGTTTGTTTGTTTTTTAATATTTTTAAATAGATAAATTAGTAAGAATTTGTAATATTTTTTAATAGATAGTGTAATTAGAAAATGTTTTTAGTATTATAAAGTTAATTTGGTTAGCTATGTCTTACGATCAAATTAATAACAGCTGTTAAATGGTATTAAAATGACTTGTGGATATGTCCTTAAATTTGAACCAAATAGGTGTAGGGTATTTCTAAGTCGGTTGCACCGACTGACTGTTTCTTTACTTGTTATTATTATCAATGCCTCTATTTTTTATAGCAGACATCCCCCTAGTCATCACTAACATCTTTTTCACGGATTCATCATTATTTTTCGGAATCATACTCTTAAGTATGTCCGAGTCAATTTTTATTCTAGACAACGCATCAGCGTTAGTATTTATTGTTCCCTGCTTGTAAATTATTTCGAAATCATAATCAGATAAATCTAGTCTTATTCTTGTTAATTTTGAAGATGGATTTTTGTGTGAAAAGAGCGAAACTAAAGGTCTGTGATCTGTGACCACAATAAATTTTCTACCGTAAAGGTAAGGTCTAAAAAAATTTATTCCCCAATGAATCGCTAATAGCTCTTTTTCTATAATTGGTTTGTTAATTTCATGTTTATTTAAAGATTTACTTGCATAAGAGATAGGTAAGTCATTTCCTATTTCTCCTTGCGAAAGAACTGCGCCCAGTGCAAAATCTGAAGCATCAGTTGTAAATACAAAAGTTTTATCAAAATTAGGATATTGTAAAATAGGTGGACTCATTAATTTATTTTTTAAAGTTATGAATGCATTTTCACATTCTTTTGACCATATAAATGGTTGATTTTTCTTTTATAACGCATTTAGACATTTAGCTGTTTCTGCAAAATTTGCAATAAATCTTCTGTAATAATTACAGAAAGCTACAAATCGTCTAACTTCGTCAGCATTTTTGGGTACCGGGTATTGTATTATTGCTTTATGTTTTGCGGGATCGGTTTTTATACCTTCGCTTGTTATCAAATGTCCCAAGTACACAACTTCGGGTTTTAAAAAACAACATTTATTTGGACTTAATTTTAGGTTGTATTTATTTAATCTTTCAAAAGTTTTTATTAAATTTTCATTATGATTTTTTATACTACAACCAAAAACAATTATGTCATCGACATAAAGAAAAGCATTTGAATTTAAATCGGTTAATGCTATAGTCAGCATTCTTTGAAAACTGTTTGACGAAAGTTTTAGACCAAAAGGTAACCTTTTGAATTGAAAATGACCATCTTGGGTCGAAAATGCGGTTAGTGGTCTAGAGTCCTTATTTAGTTTAATTTGATGAAAAGAACTAGTCATGTCTAAAGTTGAAAAGTATTTGGCTCTTCCTAATTTGTCTAGAACGTCTTCCAAACGCGTTAAAGGAAATTTGTCATTTACTATTTTATCGTTTAGTTTACGAAAATCAACTACTAAACGCCATTTCTTTTCATCATTAGTACTTTTTTTAGGTACTAGTAATAATGGTGAGTTGTAAGGGCTTATAGATGGTTCTATTAAGTCATCATCTAATAATTTTTGAACTTGTTACTTGATTTCCTCTTGTTGTGATTGAGGTAATCTGTAATTCTTTATATATACCGGATTGTTGTCTACGGTATTTAAATTTTGAGTATAAAATTTATTTGTAGATAGTGGTTCATTATCTAAATGGAAAATATTATGATATTTTTCAAATATTTTTAACAAAGTATCCTTTGCATGAACATCATTTGTTTCAATATTTATTAGTTTTAAAATTTTTTCTAATCGTTTTTTATCTTTTGTTATTGTTTTTGTATTGACTAAAATGTCATATTGTTTTAAAGAATTACATTGGATTTTAATTTCAGAATCAAGTACTTTTACTTCATGGTTATTGGTGTTCAAAATTTTTATGTGACTAATCCCTTTACATGGTATGATCGTATTGGCTATAAATACACCATCTTTTATTTCTTTATTTAAGACTATACTATCTTCTTTAATATTAATTTTTATTGGATGTATGATTTCACTTCTAGCGGGAATTGTAATATGTTTTATGTTCAAAGGTCTAGTTCTAATTGGAATGGTTATTTCTTCTTCATTGATATCTAATGTTAAAGTATACGTTTCATAGTCTATTTTACACATGTACTTTATTAAGAAGTCTCTACCAATTATACCGTCAGTAGATATTGGAAAATTTTCATCTACAAGATGAAAAGTATTATATATGAATTTATTAGAAATATCTATTTTTATATTTATTGTACCGAGTGAGCATACTTCTTCACTCGTTATACCTGTTAATTTACATTTTGCTCTTTCGTTAATTTCGTATGAGCTATTATTCGACTGACAATTTTCTTTAAAAATTGATATGTCAGCACCTGTGTCTATCAAAAATTTTAAATCTTTATTATTATATCTTAAAATTACAAAGTTTGTCAAATCATGATTAAAATTATATATCTTTAATGGAGAGGATATCCGATCAGTTGAATTTTCAATTAAACTGTCGGTCCTCCTGTACCTAAAAAATGGTTTTGGTCCTCTTCTTGGTTATTTATTATATTTATTCTCCTAGAGTTATTATTATTGTTCCTGTTCCTATTAAAATTATTGTTATTATAATTATTCCTGTCAGAATTGTTGTTCCTATTATTATTTCTAAAATTGTTATTCCTATTGTAGTTGTTATTATTAAAATTGTTGTTGTTCTGTCTGTTTTATTTTATAAATTAATATTATTAATTTTCTTGATTTTATTAAATGTTTTAAATATTCATATTCTATTTGATATATGATATCTCAAATGTATATAATATAATAAAATGTTTAGAAATATATAAATACGTTAAATATTGTTATATGTTTTTATATTAATCAAAAAATTTATGTTTGAATTTATTTTATCAATCTTAAATCTAAAAACTATTAAAATACGGATTCTGGTAATTTTAAAAAATTTTAAATTTGTAGTCGGTTTTCTTTATATAAAAATTATACTTTAAAATATTTTATATCTATATATTTTGCATTTTAATTGATGTTATTAAGTTAGTTAGTCGAAAGTATTTTTTTTATTTTATTTATATAATATATAATAACTTTACTTTTACAAATATATTTATAATAGATTTTTATTTTATTTTAAATATAAACTTTATATATTTTTTGCTTTTTTATTTCTTTATAATATATGTATATATATTTATACCTTTTAAAGTAATATATTTAGTTTTCATATTAATAGGTTTTTATAGTAATTAATCCTTTTTGTAGTTAATAATTTTTAGTATATATTTATAATTTTTAAATTGTAAATTGTTTTGTTATAATATAAAAAATTTTTTTTTTTTTTTTTTATAAATGTATATATAATGATCATTTGCAGGAGGGCATTTTATTTTCTTTGTCATTTTAAAAAATTAAAATATGCATTATATACACATACATATGAGATAATTAATTGATTAGTTTAATTAAATGTTTATTTTATCATAACGTTTGTAGTGGTTGATACAAATTGTTTAATTTGACAATAAAAATATTATTTTTTTTTTTACATTAAACTTGCAGTTATGATAAAAATATTAAAGATTTTTTAATTAATATATATTAATCTTATTTTTTATACCATTTTATAATATATTTTATTTGTTTTTTGCCATATTTTATGTAATGTATATTATGGATTCTAGATTCTGGCCCACGACACTGTCTATCCCTAATGACAGTGTGGCAGGGTCGCCATGTAATGTTGGGTGGCTATTATTAAAAGTGATAAATCAATACGGTACTGTGTGAATCTATCAGAGGTTGACCTATGACACAGTATAGTTCCGTAATTGATTTGGATAATTTTTAGTGCTTAATCTAATGCACTTTTTCAAATATTTAGGCGTGCTGCGCCGCTATCCAGTGTAGAAATAAATAAACAATTATTTCTTCCATTGGCAAAGCCAAGAATAACATTAATTTTATTTTACCAAAAACCCTTGGTATTTATACTTTTTTTTAAATTACAAATACATATAAATTAATTACAATAAAGATTACTAATATTATACAAATTAGTTCTTACATTAAAAATTTGGTTCTAGTTACTTTAACCCAAATTTATTTATATATTGGTATGCTACAAATAATAATTCACATAGTGCATTCCAAGAACCTCTTTAAGTGGGTCACTAGGTATTCTGTACACTCCGTTCATTAACACTAAGAATATACCACACACAATGTAATGCATTGCTTATAATTATTATTAGTAACATATGGTATATTCATATTACGAACGAAATGAAAACAGAAAGAAAAACAAAAATATAGAATGCAATATGATCCTTTAATTTGTAGCATATAATTATTTTAATTATAAGAATTGTCACAATAATGCTTAAACAATTATTTGCGGTGTATCACGGAATACAACTTATTGCAGTGTATTATGGAATTGAATGTAGATACACTACAATACAGTACACTGCGTTACGCGTATTTTCGCTGCTCTAATGTAAATTTATGTACCTATTCATTTCTCAATTTTTTGACAGAAATTATACGCTGTACGCTTTTATTTAGGTTGGGACCTAAGGAACAAATAACTTTTTTTTGAGAAAGATAATTTTTTTAGTTTTGCAAACATATTGTACTGTAGGTATTTTCAATTTATTTGAATATTTGTATGTTCTAAACTAAATTATTTAAAAAAAATGTTATTTTAAAATATTTTATTTTTAAAATTTAATCGCAGCAGCATAAGAAAAAACAATTACAATATGTATTTTTATACACTTTGTCAATTTTTAAATTTTAAAACTCTGAGGTACAGTACGTCGCGTACAGTACGTCGGTACAGTACGTATAAATCTTTTTACATACCTAACTAATTATTTCAAAATTTTTTGACAGAAACTGAATGCCGTACATGCTGATTTTGGCTGATCCATAAGAAACAAATCATTTTTCCTAAGAAATATTATTTTTTTTTTTAAGTTTCTGCATATTTCAGAAGTCGGTTTTTAATTTTACAAAAAACTTAACAAAAAGCAACAACAATTTAAGATTTACAAAAAATTTTTTTTAGTACCTACTGTATTATATTAAATTGCAAACAAAACCAAAATACAGTACTTTTCGGTTATAACGACCATGATGAGACGGAAAATATTCGTCGTAATAAACGAATGTCGTTTTAAAAGAATGCTGTGAATTTTGAAAAATTAGTATAAGACTTGAACATTGTAGAATGTGCTGATTCTAGAATGGACACTTCGAACACATTTGCTAAATTTTTATTTGATGTGTCAGCCTCAAGCCTATGTATAGTGCTTTTTCTTCTACTGAAATTCTTTTTTTATTTTTGATGCGTTATTATGATTTTTTTTATATTCAAAACTAAATAAAAAACAGTTAATTAATCGCCAAGCAACATTATTAGATATAATAAGTTTATATAAAAGAAATGTCAATGTAATAAAAAACTTACATTTTTAGGTAAACTAAATGAAAAACTACTGTATTATAAATGAAAACTACTGTATAAACCAAACTCATTTTTTTTTACTGGAATTTTAGAGAGATAAAGCAAAAAAACACAAAAGCAAAAAAAAAAATTTTAGAAATCTCCTTGTTCATTGAACATTTGAACTAAACAAAAAAAAGAAAAACATAAGTCGGCGCATATAATAGTTTGATTGAGCTGCGAGTTACAACCGAAAATGAATTATTTTTACCCAGAAAGTCGGCGCATAATATTAGAGTCATAAGCCTTAACTTTTAACAGCGTGACCGTTAAATTCAAATTTACGTTAAACTAAAGACGGGTTTTCACCTGAAAAAACGCAATATTCTAAAAAAAAAATATCATTGTCCTATGAAAACAAAAAAAAACCTTTCTTTTGGTTGTTGTTTCATTAAAATTGGTCTTATAGTTTACCCGGAAAAAAGATGTTTATATTTGTATGGGATAAAATAAGCCGATTAAATATTATGATATATAGATAAACATTTTCATGTTAAAAATTTGTATGAAACTTTTTTCGCATATTATTTCAAATTCTCTCAAAACGGTTGGCAACTTTTAAATGTATTGTAACTATTTCTATTTTATAATTCTCTCAATTTATACCAGTTAAATTTGTAGACCAATTTTCACTCTACATAGTACATATTACATGATTACGTAATATGATTCAAGAATATGATACTAAAAAAAAGAAAAAAATCGAATAAGAATAAAAACGAGGAAGAGTGTAGTAGAGTAGACTGTGTCAACTCTGGGATACCCGTATGACCGTAATATTAGCATTCTATCATCCTGTTACTTACTTTTGGCAAAATTTCTAACATACAGCTTTATTAGATGTAATTAATGTAGTGTAAGCTCATATAAAAGAAGAAGTTATTTGGCAGCTACCCGAGCCTGTTGAGCAAACTGGCTGAATTCCAATAGCGATGACGGTTTTTTCATAAATCCGATTTGTTGAAAATTTCAAGATCCTAGTTCTTTTAGTTTTTGAGTTATCGTGCGGACGGACCGATGGACATACATAGCTTAGTCGATTTATTTTTCAATTCTGATCCGATCCATACACTAGAGTCTTTATCTATCCTCCCTCCATCTCTGTGTCACAAACGTAAAAGCAAATTTAGTATACCCTTTTGACAAATAGTCATACTGGTATAAACAATGATTTTTTCATTCTTAAATTGATAGTTCATTTTTTCGAATTGATTTCTTTTCTAAAAAATTATTTAATTTTGTATATACATGCGTACATACATATATAGATATGTATGCATATAAATGTTCTAAAATAATTATTTTAAAATCTAACTTTATAGATCTCAATAACAAATAACCTTTGTGAATATTTGAAGATGACCAAATATTTTATTTTCAATTTCTTATGAGGTTTTAATTGTAGCGGGAAACTTTTTGTTTTGATTTTTTCATTTTTGTTAAAATAAATACATTTTTCTAAAACTTGCAAAGTGCATAGTTGTGGATGGAATGTATAAAATTTTATAAAATGTATGTATGTATTCAAATTTCTATTTCTAAATTTTTTAATTTTTAAAGGTTTTTTTTGAATTAAAATCAATTGTAATTTTGTTCTAACTGAAAATTTCTAAATTATCAAAATTATCAAAATCTTATTTATTATGACATTGATAACAAAAAGTATAAAAAATACTTAACCTGTATGGTGCAGAATTGTGTTTCTAATTTAAATAGAAACATATATAGGTGTTTTTATTGTTTGTCAAATAATAAAGAAAAGAAATCTGCATAGCTTAGAGCATTACATGTTTGCCCAACGTCTGTTTTTAAGAAGAGGTATTATAATTAGGTACTTGCAATTAAAACTAAATTTATTTTAGGTTTTTTTGTTAAGGTATTATGTTTGCGATCTACATTTTCTTCCGGAAGATCATAGCGCCATGACGCTATAATAAATCATAAAAAAAATGATATCAATATATTATTGAAATCTATAAACTTAGATTTTTAAATAATTATTTTAGAACATTTATATGCAACATATCTATATAGGTATGTACGCATGTACATACAAAATTAAATAATTTTTTAGAAAAGAAGAAATCAATTCGAAAAAATGAACTATGAATTTATGAATGAAAAAATAATTTTTTTTTTCTTATTCTTGTGATTTTTTTCTTTTGCTATCGTATTCATGAATCATGTTACATGTATTATGTATAGTGAAAAATGGTCTACAAATTTAATTGGTATAAATTGAGAGAATAAAAATAAAAATAATGGGTATCAAATAGAAATAGTTACAATACATTTAAAAGATGCCAACCGTTTTGAGTGAATTTGAAAAAATATGCGAAAAAAGTTTCATACAAATTTTTAACATGAAAAAGTTTATCTCTATGGTAATAATTCAATAATATATAAATTTGATATTATAAAAATTAAAAAAAAAACAAAAAATATTCGTCGTTTATTAAAAAAATATTTAGTTTTTACTTTACAAAATATACTACATAATATTTTTAATAGTAGAACTCTTAGTCTTTTAAAAATATAAAAGTGTTAAATAAGAACGGAAATAGGAAATAGTGTATTCAATTTGATTTTTTTATCTTTATTAATTTCGAATATATTATGCTTTAAGGTTTTGGAAGTAGTGGGGGTGTGCTATCTCTTTGGTTTCGAAGTTATCCTAGTGTGACTTTAATTCGATCAAAAGCTTGTAGAATCTGAGCCCGACAAGCACCAATTCCATGGAACTTTCATTACAAGTAACCTAGAATATAAATTTCATCAAAATATCGTAATTACTTCTGAGTTTTGATGTTTTTAAGATATACGTTTGTTAGCTTTTGAACCTTTAAAAGGTTCCAGAACCCGAAACCATGGTACGATTTCGCCCATATGCAGTCTGTATTGTTTTTTACATTTTTTTTTTGTCCTTATTACTCCTCTTGTGAGCATAGGATATCTACTAGGCATCTCCATCTGACTCTATTCGGAGCAGTTATTTTTGCTTTCTCCCATGTTTTTCCAATTGAGGTTAGTTCTTCTGATATCGTTCGCCTCCAGGTGTTATTAGAACGGCTCGTCTTCGGGTTCCTTGTGGGTTCCATCCTAGTGCTTCCCTTGCTATGCTATCTTGCGGCTTTCTAAGTGTGTGCCCTATCCATTTCCACTTCTTCCTTTTGATCTCTTGCCCAATTGGTTCTACTTTGGCAAGTTTCCATAGGTCCTTGTTACTTATTGTGTTCGGCCAGTATATTCTGCATATTATTCTTAGACATTTGTTAATGAAAACCTGTAGTTTCTGTGTGTTGTTGTTCGTAACTAACCAGGCTTCACTTCCGTATGTTAAGGTGGTCTTTACGCAGGTTCCAAATATTCTCAATTTTGTTTCCCTGGATATTTGTGTGGTTTTCCATACTGGCTGTAAGCGACCGTACATTGCCCTGGCCTTTTTGACTCTGCTTTCGATGTCGGCATTTATGTTACCGCTGTTATTTATGATGCAGCCTAAGTAGTAGAAATTATCTACATAATCGATTGGTGTGTTGTTTATCACCGGACGGCGTGGGTTGTTGATGTTAATGGCTATCGCTTTCGTCTTTTCGATATTTATTTTCAGGCCCACACTTCGAGCTAATGTTGCTAGATGGTCTATTTTAGCTTGCATATTATTTATTGTGTGTGATAGTAGGCAGGTGTCATCGGCATAGTCCAGATCTTCTAATTGCCTGAAGAGATTCCATGTTAATCCAGTTCTTTTGGTACTAATCTCTTTCATTATGTCATCTAGCATTACTGTGAAGAGGATTGGTGATAGTGGACAACCCTAATTTACTCCTATGTTGGTGATGAATGGTTCGCTGGTATTACCATTGTGGATTACTGAGAGTTGTGTTTCTTCATACATGTTCTGTATTATTTTTTCCGGCACATTTCGGTTTCTAAGTGCTTTCCATATGGCTTTTCTGCTTATGCAATCGAACGTTTTTTTGAAATCGATGAAAACCAGGTATAATGGGACTCTCCATTCTATTGACTGTTCAACGATGATTCTGAGTGTATTAACCTGGTCTATGCAACTTCTATGGGGACGAAAATCTGCTTGTTCATCTCTTATTTGGTTCTCTAGTTTCTCTTGCAGCCTTGTTTGTATTATTGTTGCCATAATTTTGTAGATTGTGTTTAGCACTGTTATGCCTCTCCAGTTGTCGCAGTTAGTCAGATCACCTTTCTTTGGAAGTTTGATGATTATTCCAGTTTTCCACGTGACTGGTAATCTGCCCTCATCCCATGCTGTTGTGATGTGAGGTTCTAGAAGCTCGGCTGATGTTTCTGTATCTATTTTTATAATTTCTGCTGGAAGACCATCTTCGCCTGTTGCTTTGTTTATTTTTAGCTTTCTTATTGCCTCTTTGATCTCTTTTGGATGGTTTATTTATTCTGATGCTGTAATTGTTATTATTTGTGCGGTTTTCTGGTCTGGTTTCTTCTAGGTTGGGGTCGCTGTTATTACTGGTTTCTGCGAAGTGTTGTCTCCATATTCGGGTTTGTTCTCCGGGACATGCTATTAGTTCACCATTTTGGTCCTTGATTGGGTGATTTTTGTTGTTTCTTCTGCCAGTGAGCTGGTTCACGATTTTATGTAGCTCTCTTGTGTTGTTGTGTATTGCAGCCGTTTCAGCCTTATTTGCGAGATCGTTAATGTATGTTCTTTTATATCTTCTTGCAGCACTTTTGACTTGTTTAGCTATATTATTGTATTGTTGTCTTATAGCGTTATTGGTATTCAATTGCTGTTTTAGGCTGTTTCTTTGTGTTATTAGATTCCAGGTGTTATTGGAAATCCATATCTTTCTTTGCGGCTGAATTGTCCCTAGGTGTTCTTCTGCTGTGTTTTTGAGGGTCTCGACAATGTGGTCCCATGTGTGTGGTTGGTCTATTGGGAGGGTTTGGCGTATTGTTTCTACGATGTTATTTCTTATTTCAGTGTTACGGAGTTCTTGGAGATTTATCTTTCTTCTTATGTTTCTTCTTGATCTTCTTTTGTATTTCTGCCATATTCTTATATCTGCGGTTATTAATTCGTGATCGCTTTCTATATCTGCACCTCTCTTGTTTCTGACATCTTGCAGTGTGTTTCTCCATTTTCTGCTGATACATATATGGCCAATTTGGTTTTCCGTTTGACCGTTTGGTGAGCCATGTATACTTATGTATGTCTTTGTGGGGGAATAGCGAGCCGCCGATAATTAGTTGGAATGTCTGGCATATGTCTATGAGTCTCTCTCCGTTATTATTTCTAACTCCACAGCCATGTGTCCCTATTGTATCTTCTATACCTCTATTGTCTGATCCTATTTTAGCATTGAAGTCACCCGTTAGTATCGTAATATCTCCTTTCCTTATGCTGTTTAACGCCGTTGTTAGTTGTTCATAGAAGTTGTCTTTAATCTTGTTTTCTGCGTCTTCTGTAGGTGCGTAGCATTGTATTATACATTATATAGTATAGCATTCGTTTTACTTTTACTTCTTGTCGCAAATCGTGCCATGAGTATTCGGTCTGATATTGGCATGATACTTACTCCGTTTTCACCACCCCTATCCTTTCCACTGTATATTAGTTTGTTACCATTTGATGTTATTTCTTCTCCACTTTTGTTCCACCTCATTTCGCTAATTCCGAGGATATCTAATTTATATTTGCTCATTTGTTGTTCTACTTGCGCCAGTTTGGATGCTTCACGTAGTGTTCTTACATTCCATTGTCCTATTCTTGTCCTTTTGATTGCATTAAATGTTGTTACCGTGAATTCATTATTGTATCCGAGGCTCTGCCTTGTGTTTCGAATCGTTCTTTCCTTTTTTCAATTAAGTAAATGATTGGTCTACTGTAATATATCTACCAGATGTCGCTTC
Organism: Dolichopus griseipennis; assembly: GCA_963082915.1. NCBI lineage: Eukaryota > Metazoa > Arthropoda > Insecta > Diptera > Dolichopodidae > Dolichopus > Dolichopus griseipennis. The sequence continues at coordinate 77,118,005 of OY720442.1, read as the reverse complement.
TTAATTTTTTTCCCTAGTGTCATCTATCGGTCAAGTAGAGAAACCGTATCATGTTTTAGGTGCGTACTGCCATTGTAATTGCATATGACAATTGCAATTACATTGTCGTTTCTAACACATATGTCATCTCTGATCATATGCACATATAGGTTATTGTTTATTCAGTATTAATTATTAGATTATAGAGAATAGCTGGAAGCACGATTATAGGTATATTTTTATATTATTTGTTACTAATTATTTATTATTATATTTTTAGGTATAGAATTATTATATTATAATTTACTACATATTAATTTATTATAATTATTAATTTTGTTGGATATGTTATCTCCCACCAGGATTCGAACCCGGGACTGCCACAGTGTTAAGATTGCAAGGTTGCGCTCTAACCACCTAGGCTAAGGACGAGATCCTTGTTTTTTACATATACGATGTTAATATGTTGAGTTCTCTTTATTAACTGCCCCAAACTATATCTTAAACCTAACAGCATTATATAATTTTATATAATTAATGCAGGGCTGTCAGCCTAATACATCTTCCCCTTTAAATTTATTATCTATATTAATAGTTACAAACCAAAAAATATATTTTTACATTTTATAACATTACTTCATCCTCCCCTTTAAAAATATTAATAAATTTTTTATACCCTACACCTATAGAATAAAGGGTATATTAACTTTGGTATGGTGTTTGTAACCACCTAAAGGAAGCGAGCTAGATATATAAAAGTATATATATTTGTGATAAGCGTGACCTCCTGAGTCGATATAGCAATGTCCGTCCGTCCGTTCGTAGGCACGATAACTCAAAAAAAAAATGAAGCTATCTTGATGAAATTTTAACTGTAGGTTTTAGTACATAAAGTACAGCGCGGATTGTATAAAGGCGAAATCAGCCCAAGGGTTCGGATTCTGGACTTTTTAATCGGTTTCAGCGTTCGGAACTTAGAACTTTTAGATCGAATTTAGGCCAAACTAGCATAATTCCGTAACCAATGAAGATAGAACCTCCAAATTTGGTATCAGTGTGTCGCATTCGATCTCCTTAGTCTCCTTGAAATTTGAGCCCAATTGGAGTAGTGGGTGGGGACCAGCCACTCAGTTCCGAGGACCTTAAAGCATATTTTCGAAATTAATAAAGATAATAACTTGAAACAAAAGTAGAAGCTTCAAATTTGGCACATGGGTGTTCTTTACTTTTTCCTGCGTGTACCTCTAATTTTGGATCAATTGGAGTGGTGGCTTAGTACCTCTCTTAGACCCACCAATGTGTAAAAGCTTATCATCGAAATTAATAAAACTAGTAACTTAAAATTAAGATAACACGTTTCAATTGTGTACAAGAATTAACTAGTATTGAAAGTATGACGGGGACTGCATATGGGCGAAACCGTACCATAGTTTCGGGTTCTGAAACCCTTGAAAAGCTCAAGGGCTAACAAACATATATCTTAAAACACCATAACTCAAAAAATAATGCCGCTATTTTGATGAAATTTAAACTCTAGGTTACTAGTAATGAAAGTACCATGGGAATTGGTTATGGTCGAGTTTAATTTTGAAGCCAAAGAATATATTTCCTATTTCCTATGTGTCCGCGAAATTTTGACTTAATTGTAGTGGTTCAGCTTCGTATGTAAAATTTATTTTTATATTTAAATGAATTATATGAAAAGGTCTAAATTTGTAATTGTATTTTAGAAATACATTTATTGCATATTTTGCGTTTTTAGCTTTTCTAATAGGTACATAAACAAGCCATTTAAAATAATTGCAATTTTGAAAAATTCTAATTATTAAATATATTAGCTTTTTATCACAAAATTTAATAATTCAAATTTTTTCATTTTGTAATTGAATTGGAATAAATATATTTTCATTTATTTCAAGTTTTTTCGTTTTTCAATATTTTTAAATAGATAAATTAGTAAGAATTTGTAATATTTTTTAATAGATAGTCTAATTAGAAAATGTTTTTAGTATTATAAAGTTAATTTGGTTAGCTATGTCTTACGATCAAATTAATAACAGCTTTTATGGTGTTAAAACGACTTATGGATATGTCCTTAAATTTGAACCAAATAGGTGTATGGTATTTCTAAGTCGGTTGCCCCGTCTGACTGTTTTTTTTACTTGTTTAATATTTCATCTTTTAATAATAATTATATTAAAAACGAGGAAGATTATAGTTGCCCTTGTCAACTATTAGATACCCGTGCATACCCACTATGGTGTATAAAATAAACCGTAATTTACTTCACTTATACATTTAACTCATTACCCCATAATTTTGACGTAAAAAAAAAAAAAAATTAACAAAAAAAAAAAAAAAATCACAAAACAAAAAACAAAATTTTCATTCATTGTCCCATAACTTTAGCTTAAACAAAAAAAAAAAAAAAAATTAACAAAAAAAAAATAATTACAAAAAAAATAAACAAAATTTTCATTCATTGTCCCATAACTTTAGCTTAAAAAAAAAAAAAAAAAATAAAAAAAAAAAAAAACAAAAAAAAAAAAATTGGCCCACCCTAAAAGTCCGAAGGTCCGAGTGATGTCCAACTTTGCCATGTAACTTGCCCTATTAATTTATCTGCCCAATTTTAATTTTAACCTTGTAGCTTCATTAGATTCAAAGTTATTGAATCGAAAACTTTGTATGGCAGCCCCCCGAAAATGGGGCCCTAACATTTTGAAACTTCATATAAGTGCTCAGTTCATTATATAACTAACCGTGTGTAATTTTCAGCCTCGTAGTATAATTAGTTTTGAAGAAATTCATATTGGTGCAAAGAAGTTGTATGGCAGCCCCCCGAAAATGGGGCCCTAACATTTTGAAACTTCATATAAGTGCTCGATTCATTATATAACTAACCGTGTGTAATTTTCATCCGCGTAGTATAATTAGTTTTGAAGAAATTCATATTGGTGCAAGGCAGTTGTATGGCAACCCCCTCGAAAATGGGGCCCTAACATTTTGAAACTTCATATAAGTGCCGGAGTCATTATAAAACTAACCGTGTGTAATTTTCATCCCCGTAGTATAAATAGTTTTGAAGAAATTCATATTGGTGCAAAAAAGTTGTATGGCAGCTCCCCGAAGCCTTGGTCCGATTTTAATCAAAAACAATAGGGAACCTAGAAATTGTCTAAAAATTACTTTGTGAAAGTTTCAGAACTCTAGCTCTTATAGTTTTTGAGTTATCGTGCTGACGGCCGGACGGACACACATAGCTAGATCGATTTACTTTTCGATGCTGATTCGATACGTACCCTTGACACTATATCTAGCTCTTATATTTCGATGCGTTACAAACGGAGGAGTAATTTTAATATACCCGATGTTCATATATGTATGCACGGGTATAAAAATTAGTAGTTCGATATAATTTTCAAACATAAATAATTTTTATATATGAATTTTCATACATTTACTATAGTGTTAACAAAAATTCTTATTTTCTAATATACGTTTTATTACATAAAAGGTTTTGTTTAAAATTATATTGCATTGTTTTCAATTATTTCAATTAAAAAAAATAAAAATATGTAGGTATGTATATATGCATGAAACATATGTCAATATCATAATTTTAAACATATAAAATTTTTACTTTCATATATAATAATGATAATCTTTTTTAATTTTAATTTTTGTTTTTTTTTGTACATTGTTTACTTCTTATTTTAGTTTCTTATTGTAACAAATAATAAAAATTTTGATACAAAAATATATACATGAATACATACTTGATGTTTAACAAAAAAAAAAAAACTTTAAATTCTACCTCTAATGTTGTTATTCTTAATTTTTTCCTTCATTTTTTTTTTACCAATCATTAATTCAACTGGGGAGATATTTGTATTTTTGATAGGTATGTTTCTATATTCCAATAAAGCTAGCCATAGACTAATTTTATTTTCTTTAGATTTATATATTAATGTTTTTAGCAATGTTAACAAATTTTTCTGCTAGGCCATTTGATTTAGGGTAATATGGACTACTATGAATTATTTCAAAATCATATTTTTGTGAAAACTGTTTCATTTCAAAAGACTTAAATGGATTATTATCTGGAATAACTATTTTCGGAATTCCATAAATAGAAAATGAAATCTCAAGTTTACCCGTAATTTCCTTACCAGATTTTCGATTTAGTGAAATGATCTCTAAATATTTAGAAAAATAATCGCCTATGATTAAATAATTTTTTCCAAAAATTTCCATAATATCTATTCCTAACTTTTTATATGGTCCATATAGCACTTCGTGATTTATTAATGGTTCTTTAATATTTGCGGAACTATATTTTTGACAACTAACACATTTTCTTAAAAATTTCTCGATATTGCCATTTAAGCCCGGCCAATACTCTAAATTCTTAGCTCCTTGTTTTGTTTTTTCAATCCCCACATGCGCCTTGTGTAGTGCTTGAAGCACAGATTTTGAGGTACAAAAATTCTATCATTGAAATAAATTAATTCTTCATCTACAAATAAAGCAATTTTATATTTCCAAAAATATTTTAAAATTTCAGGTAATTTGGTTTTATATTTGGGCCATCCATTTTTAATCAACACTTTCAATTTACGTAAAATCTGTTTCTACTTGATAAACTTTTTTTTGTTTATCGCTAATATTAATACTGTGTACTAGTTCATTTAACCCTCTAATTTCATATTTTCACATAGTTTCTTTAATATAATTTCTTGACAGAAAATCAGCTGTGTACATATATTTACCTGGTAAATATTTTAAATCAAAATTATATTTTTCTAATCTCAGTTTTATTCTTTGAAGTCTAGGAGAAGGAATTTTATTGTAGTCCTTCGAAATTATGTCTAACAGTGGTTTATGATCTGTGATTATATCTACTTTTCTTCCATAAATTCACGAATGCTATTTTGAACAAGCAAAAACTCTTGCTAAAAATCCTTTTTCTATTTAAGAATAGTTTTTCTGTGTATCTGTAAGACTACAAGAAGCAAAACACACCGGTTTATTATTTTGCTTAAGACAGCATCCTAAACCCTTTTGGGAAGCATCTGTTTAGATAGAAATTCGTTCTGTGACATTAAATGGTTGTAAAGCTTTTGCATTTGTTATGATAATTTTTATTTAATGAGAAATTTTTCCAATTTGGAAAATATTTTATAGGCAATATGTTAGCTTGTGCTCCCGTATCTAGTTTAAATCGAATGAATGATGAACAGATTTGAACTTGTTCGAACCATGAATTCAAATTTTCGTTTGTATTTGTCATTGTATCAATATAAAAACTTTCATGTGAATTTGTTTTATAAATATTTTGTTCGCCTACCTGTTTTTTCTTTTTGCAAACTACTCCAAAATGATTCATTCCATTACAGTTTTTGCACTTTTGGCCATAAGCCGGACATTTTCCTTTAGTGTGATTTTTTCCACAGAATTTGCAATCAATCTTTTGGCCTATATCTTTTCTAAAATTAAAATGATTATTATTGTTATTACTATAATTACTATTTTTTTTATACCCTAAACCTATAGAATAGGTAAAGGGGTATATTAACTTTGGTATGGTGTTTGTAACCACCTAAAGGAAGCGAGCTAGATATGGAAAAGTATATCTATTTGTGATCAGCGTAACCTCCTGAGTCGATATAGCCATGTCCGTCCATACGTCCGTCCGTCCGTAGAAACGATAACTCAAAAAATAATGGAGCTACCTTGATAAAATTTAAACTGTTGGTTACTAGGACTGAAAAAACGGCGGGAATTGCGAATGGGCTCGGATTCTGGACCTCACGGGTTCGGATTCTGGACCTTTTAATCGGTCCAAGGGCTAACAAACATATATAAAAAATCATGATAACTCCACAACTAATAACGCTATCTTCATCAAATTTGTGCTGTAGGTTACTAGTAATGAGATTATGGCGGGGATTGCGTACGGTCCAGATTGGACCATGGGTTTGAACATAGAACTTTTTGATCGAATTTAGGCCAAACGAGCATAATTCCAAAATCAATGAATATAGAACCTCCAAATTTGGTATTAGGGTGTCCCTTCCTATTTCCTTAGTCTCCTTAAAATTTGGGTCACATTGGAGTAGTTCATCGGGGACCATCCACACATTTCTGAAGACCTTAAAGCATATCTTTAAAATTAATAAAGATAGCAACTTCAAAAAATGTAGAAGCTTCAAATTTGGCAAAAGGGTGTTCTTTACTATTTCTTGTGTGTCTCCCTAATTTGGGATCTATTGGAGTGGTGGTTCAGTACCCCTCTTAGCTTACAATCGCAATTACTAAAAATAGTAATTTAAATTTAATATAAAACCTTCCACTTGTGTACAAGGGTTAACTAGTATTTAAAGTACAGCGCGGATTGCATATGGTAAAATCAGCCCAAGGGTTCGGATTCTGGACCTTTTAGTCGGTCTCAGGGCTAACGAACATATATAAAAAATAATGATAACTCAACAACTAATGACATGACGCTATCTTCGTAAAATTTGTGTTGTAGGGTACTGATTTGATGGTTTTATCTTTATTGGTTTCGGAATTATGCTTGTTTGACCTAATTTCGATCAAAAACTTCTAGGATCTGAACCCATGGTCCGAACTCGTTCATACGCACTCCCCGCCATAGTCTCATTACTAGTAACCTACAACATAAAATTCATGAATGTATAGCCATTAATTGTTGAGTTATCCTTGTTTTTTATACAATACAATATATTTATTTTTTCTTAGAACAATTAAAAGTCCAGAATCCAAACCCATGGGCCGATTTCGCCTTTGTTCAAAATAGCAATCCCCGTCGTACTTTAAGTCCAAGTAACCTACAGTTAAAATTTCATCAAGATAGCTCCATTAGTTTTTGGGTTATCGTGCCTACGGACGGACGGATGGACGGACGGACATGGCTATATCGACTCAGGAGGTCACGGTGATCACAAATATATACACTTTTCCATATCTAGCCCGCTTTCTTTAGGTGGTTACAAACACAATACCAAAGTTAATACACCCTTTTCCTATTTCATAGGTGTAGGGTATAAAAATATATGAAAATTAAAATCCTAAAATTTTTATAATGCATCAAGATTTTTGAAATTGGAAAAACTAGCCTTGAAATTCGAAAGTAACAAATTTGATACCCAAAAATTGGCAAGCAGTAATATTCGATTTGATTTTTTCTTATGTTCACCATATTATAATTTTTCAATTATATAAGTATATCTGAATATATAAATTTTGAGAAAAAACTGAGTTTTCATACCGAGTGTCTCACATATGTGATACAATTTTCAAATATTAGCTTTAATAGCAGCTATTATGGTGTTAAAACGACTTATGGATATGTCCTTAAATTTGAACCAAATAGGTGTATGGTATTTCTAAGTCGGTTGCCCCGACTGACTGTTTCTTTACTTGTTTAATATTTCATCTTTTAATAATAATTATATTAAAAACGAGGAAGATTATAGTTGCCCTTGTCAACTTTTAGATACCCGTGCATACCCAGTATGGTGTATAAAATAAACCGTAATTTACTTCCCTTATACATTTAACTCATTACCCCATAATTTTGACGTAAAAAAAAAAAAAAAAAATTAACAAAAAAAAAAAATCACAAAACAAAAAACAAAATTTTCATTCATTGTCCCATAACTTTAGCTTAAACAAAAAAAAAAAAAAAAATTAACAAAAAAAAAATAATTACAAAAAAAATAAACAAAATTTTCATTCATTGTCCCATAACTTTAGCTTAAAAAAAAAAAAAAAAATAAAAAAAAAAAAAACAAAAAAAAAAAAAAATTGGCCCACCCTAAAAGTCCGAAGGTCCGAGTGATGTCCAACTTTGCCAAGTAACTTGCCCTATTAATTTATCTGCCCAATTTTAATTTTAACCTTGTAGCTTCATTAGATTCAAAGTTATTGAATCGAAAACTTTGTATGGCAGCCCCCCGAAAATGGGGCCCTAAAATTTTGAAACTTCATATAAGTGCTCGATTCATTATATAACTAACCGTGTGTAATTTTCAGCCTCGTAGTATAATTAGTTTTGAAGAAATTCATATTGGTGCAAAGAAGTTGTATGACAGCCTCCCGAAAATGGGGCCCTAACATTTTGAAACTTCATATAATTGCTCGATTCATTATATAACTAACCGTGTGTAATTTTCATCCGCGTAGTATAAATAGTTTTGAAGAAATTCATATTGGTGCAAGGAAGTTGTATGGCAGTCCCCCGAAAATGGGGCCCTAACATTTTGAAACTTCATATAAGTGCCGGAGTCATTATAAAACTAACCGTGTGTAATTTTCATCCCCGTAGTATAAATAGTTTTGAAGAAATTCATATTGGTGCAAAAAAGTTGTATGGCAGCTCCCCGAAAATGGGGCCCTAACATTTTGAAACTTCATATAAGTGCTCGATTCATTATATAACTAACCGTGTGTAATTTTCAGCCTCGTAGTATAATTAGTTTTGAAGAAATTAATATTGGTGCAAAGAAGTTGTATGGCAGCCCCCCGAAAATGGGGCCCTAACATTTTGAAACTTCATATAAGTGCCGGAGTCATTATAAAACTAACCGTGTGTAATTTTCATTCTCGTAGTATAATTACTTTTGAAGAAATTCATATTGGTGCAAAAAAGTTGTATGGCGGCTCCCCGAAGACTTGGTCCGATTTTCACCAAAAACAATAGGGAACCTAGAAATTGTCTAAAAATTACTTTGTGAAAGTTTCAGAACTCTAGCTCTTATAGTTTTTGAGTTATCGTGCTGACTGACGGACGGACGGACGGACACACATAGCTAGATCGATTCACTTTTCGATGCTGATTCGATACGTACCCTTGACACTATATCTAGCTCTTATATTTCGATGCGTTACAAACGGAGGAGTAATTTTAATATACCCGATGTTCATATATGTATGCACGGGTATAAAAAATTAAAAAAAAAAAATTAGTAGTTCGATATAATTTTCAAACATAAATAATTTTTATATATGAATTTTCATACATTTACTATAGTGTTAACAAAAATTCTTATTTTCTAATATACGTTTTATTACATAAAAGGTTTTGTTTAAAATTATATTGCATTGTTTTCAATTATTTCAATTAAAAAAAATAAAAATATGTAGGTATGTATATATGCATGAAACATATGTCAATATCATAATTTTAAACATATAAAATTTTTACTTTCATATATAATAATGATAATCTTTTTTAATTTTAATTTTTGTTTTTTTTTTGTACATTGTTTACTTCTTATTTTAGTTTCTTATTGTAACAAATAATAAAAATTTTGATACAAAAATATATACATGAATACATACTTGATGTTTAACAAAAAAAAAAAAACTTTAAATTCTACCTTTAATGTTGTTATTCTTAATTTTTTCCTTCATTTTTTTTTAATATAACATTTCTTATATCGGTACAGAGTTTTTGGTTCTTATAAAAAATATCTTTTCCTGGAACTAATGTTCTAGTTTGCCTACCAATCATTAATTCAACTGGGGAGATATTTGTATTTTTGATAGGTATGTTTCTATATACTATAGGTATGCTAGCCATAGACTAATTTTATTTTCTTTAGATTTATATATTAATGTTTTTAGCAATGTTAACAAATTTTTCTGCTAGGCCATTTGATTTAGGGTAATATGGACTACTATGAATTATTTCAAAATCATATTTTTGTGAAAACTGTTTCATTTCAAAAGACTTAAATGGATTATTATCTGGAATAACTATTTTCGGAATTCCATAAATAGAAAATGAAATCTCAAGTTTACCCGTAATTTCCTTACCAGATTTTCGATTTAGTGAAATGATCTCTAAATATTTTGAAAAATAATCGCCTATGATTAAATAATTTTTTCCAAAAATTTCCATAATATCTATTCCTAACTTTTTATATGGTCCATATAGCACTTCGTGATTTATTAATGGTTCTTTAATATTTGCGGAACTATATTTTTGACAACTAACACATTTTCTTAAAAATTTCTCGATATTGCCATTTAAGCCCGGCCAATACACTAAATTCTTAGCTCCTTGTTTTGTTTTTTCAATCCCCACATGCGCCTTATGTAGTGCTTGAAGCACAGATTTTGAGGTACAAAAATTCTATCATTGAAATAAATTAATTCTTCATCTACAAATAAAGCAATTTTATATTTCCAAAAATATTTTAAAATTTCAGGTAATTTGGTTTTATATTTGGGCCATCCATTTATAATCAACACTTTCAATTTACGTAAAATCTGTTTCTACTTGATAAACTTTTTTTTGTTTATCGCTAATATTAATACTGTGTACTAGTTCATTTAACCCTCTAATTTCATATTTTCACATAGTTTCTTTAATATAATTTCTTGACAGAAAATCAGCTGTGTACATATATTTACCTGGTAAATATTTTAAATCAAAATTATATTTTTCTAATCTCAGTTTTATTCTTTGAAGTCTAGGAGAAGGAATTTTATTGTAGTCCTTCGAAATTATGTCTAACAGTGGTTTATGATCTGTGATTATATCTACTTTTCTTCCATAAATTCACGAATGCTATTTTGAACAAGCAAAAACTCTTGCTAAAAATCCTTTTTCTATTTAAGAATAGTTTTTCTGTGTATCTGTAAGACTACAAGAAGCAAAACACACCGGTTTATTATTTTGCTTAAGACAGCATCCTAAACCCTTTTGGAAGCATCTGTTTAGATAGAAATTCGTTCTGTGACATTAAATGGTTGTAAAGCTTTTGCATTTGTTATGATAATTTTTATTTAATGAGAAATTTTTCCAATTTGGAAAATATTTTATAGGCAATATGTTAGCTTGTGCTCCCGTATCTAGTTTAAATCGAATGAATGATGAACAGATTTGAACTTGTTCGAACCATGAATTCAAATTTTCGTTTGTATTTGTCATTGTATCAATATAAAAACTTTCATGTGAATTTGTTATACCCTACACCTATAGAATAGGTAAAGGGGTATATTAACTTTGGTATGGTGTTTGTAACCACCTAAAGGAAGCGAGCTAGATATGGAAAAGTATATATATTTGTGATCAGCGTGACCGCCTTAGTCGATATAGCCATGTCCGTCCGTCCGTCCGTCCGTCCGTCCGTCCGTAGGCACGATAACTCAAAAAATAATGGAGCTATCTTGATGAAATTTTAACTGTAGGTTACTAGGACTGAAAGTACGGCGGGGATTGCATATGGGCGAAATCGGCCCATGGGTTCGGATTCTGGACCTTTTAATCTGTTTCAGGGCTAACGAACAAATATAAAAAATCACGATAACTCAACAACTAATGACGCTATCTTCATCAAATTTGTGCTGTAGGTTACTAGTAATGAAAACACTTCGGGAATTGCATAAGGTCGGGATTGGACCATGGGTTCGGAACCTAGAACTTTTTGATCGAATTTAGGCCAAACGAGCATAATTCCGAAACCAATGAAGATAGAACCTATAAATTTAGTATCAGGGTGTCCCTTCCTATTTCCTAAGTGTCTTGTGAATTTGGGTCCCATTGGAGTAGTGGGTCGGGGACCAGCCACACATTTCCGAAGACCTTAAAGCATATCTTTAAAATTAATAAAGATAACAACTTGAAAAAATGTAGAAGCTTCCAATTTGCCACAAGGGTGTTCTTTACTATCTCTTGCGTGTTCCCCTAATTTGGGATCAATTGGAGTGGTGGTTCTGTACCCCTCTCAGACCTCCCAAGTTTTAAAGGCTTATAATCGAAATTACTAAAAATAGTTACTTAAAATTAGGATAGACCGTTCAAATTGTGTACAAGGGTTAACTAGTACTATAAGTACAGCGCGGACTATATACGGGCAAAATCAGCCCAACGGTTGGGATTCCGGACCTTTTAATCGATGTCAGGGCTAAGGAACATATATAAAAAATCACGATAACTCAACAACTAATGAGGCTATCTTCATGAAATTTGTGCTGTAGGTTATTGGCAGCGAAACTACGGCGGTGATTGCGTACGGTGAGGATTGGACAATGGGTTCGGAACTTAGAACTTTTTGATCGAATTTAGGCCAAACGAGCATAATTCCGAAACCAATGAAGATAGAACCTCCAAATTTGGTATCAGGGTGTCCCTTCCTATTTCGTAAGTGTCTTTGAAATTTGGGCCCCATTGGAGTAGTGGATCGGGGACGAGCCACTCAGTTCTTAGGCCCTTAAAGCATATTTTCGAAATTAATAAAGATAGTTACTTGAAACAAATGTAGAAGCTTCCAATTTGCCACAAGGGTGTTCTTTACTATTTCTTGCGTGCCCCCCTAATTTGGGATCAATTGGAGTGGTGGTTCAGAACCTATCTTAGACCCCCCAATGTGTAAAAGCTTATCATCGAAATTAATAAAACTAGTAACTTAAAATTAAGATAGAGCGTTCCAATTGTGTACAAGGGTTAACTAGTATTGAAAGTATGACGGGACTGCATATGGGCGAAATCGTACCATAATTCATATATCATATATCTTAAAAACACCATAACTCAAAAAATAATGCCGGTATTTAGATGAAATTTAACAGTAGGTTACTAGTAATGAAAGTACCATGGGAATTGGTTGTGGTCGAGTTTAATTTCGAAGCCAAAGAATATATTTCCTATGTCCTATGTGTCTCCGAAATCTAGACTTAATTGTAGTGGTTCAGCTATGTTCAAAGGTACTTGCTGCATTTATGTAAAATTTATTTTTATATTTAAATGAATTATATGAAAAGGTGTAAATTTTTAATTGTATTTTAGAGATACATTTATTGCATATTTTGCGTTTATAAGTTTTTCTATTAGGTATATAAACTAACCATTTAAAATAATTGCAATTTTTAAAAATTTGGATTAATAAATATATTATGCTTTAATTATCTTTTTATCACAAAATTTAATACCTAATTAGAATTTTTTCATTTTGTAATTGAATTGGAATAAATATATTTTCATTTATTTCAAGTTTGTTTGTTTTTTAATATTTTTAAATAGATAAATTAGTAAGAATTTGTAGTATTTTTTAATAGATAGGGTAATTAGAAAATGTTTTTAGTATTATACAGTTAATTTGGTTAGCTATGTCTTACGATCAAATTAATAACAGCTTCTATGGTGTTAAAATGACTTATGGATATGTCCTTAAATTTGAACCAAATAGGTGTAGGGTATTTCTAAGTCGGTTGCACCGACTGACTGTTTCTTTACTTGTTTTATAAATATTTTGTTCGCCTACCTGTTTTTAGCACATTTTCAAAAAATTTTGTAAAAATGTGCCTATATAGCTTCACTATGTCCGTCCGTCCGTCCGTCCGTCCGTCCGTCCGTCCGTCCGTATGTTTACAAAAACTTTTACACCGTTTGAAATAGAGTAAAGAAATTTTAACCATGGGTAGTTTTTGCAAAAAAAATAATTTCGTAGAAGAATTTTTTTCTGTAGCCCCACCTGTTACGGGGCTACAGCCCCCCAAAGTTGGAAAAAGCCCTATATTTAAATTGTTATAACAAGAGTTCTGTTACACATATTTTCAATCTGAAAACGGCAAATGATAGCTGGTTTCATAAACTTTATAAATTTTTAAAAGGCAAATGTTTAGGGTTGCCATACGGTACTAAAATTTAACATTACGCAAAACTCAATTTTCGCAAAATTTTTGGTCACACATATCTTCTGAACGGTTCAAGCTAGGGTCTTGAAATTTTGGGAGAAGTTAGATACTAAGAAATTAGTAGGAGTCGGTTAACAAAATTTTTTTTTCCAGCCCCATGTTTAGGAGCTATAAGGGCTCGAAAATTGAAATTTTGCTATTTTTAAACACCTGTAACTTGAATACCTGTCCAAATTTTTTTTTAGTGATATACAAAGTTCAAAGCCCTATAACTATATTTCAACATGTGTCAAAGGTTTTTCTTAATTCTGAAGGGTGACGAAGTTACAGCCCCTGAAATTTCCAAAAAAGCCCTATATTTAAATTGATATAACAAGGGTTCTGTTAGGTTTATTTTCAATCGAAAAACGGTATTAGAGAGCTGCTTTTATAGACTTTACAAAAATATGTTGCCTAAATGTATAGGGTTGCCATACGGTACTAAAATTCACCATTATATAAAACTCAATTTTTGCAAAATTTTTGGCCCCACATATCTTCTAAACGGTTCAAGCTAGGATCTTGAAATTTTGGGAGAAGTTAGATCCTAAAAAAATAGTTGGAGTCAGTTACCAAAATTTTTTTGTCAAGCCCCCTGTTTAGGAGCTATAAGGACCGGAAAATTGAAATTATGCTATTTTTAAGCACCTGTAACTTGAATACCTGTCCAATTTTTTTTTTATTAATATACAAAATTTAAAGGTCCAACATTATATTTTAACATATGTTAAAGGTTTTTCTTAAATTTAAAAGAGGTTCCTTAAATTGAAGAAAGTGTCTCTCAGTTTTACCCATTTTTGCTTAGATAATAAAATTCTAAGTAAAATTCCAAATTTTTGTGTAATTCACAATTTAATTCCTAGAACCTAAAAAATTAGATGATGAGGGGGGGGGGGGGGGGAGTTGAAGTTAGATTCTTGAGAAATTTGGCAACCTTCCCCATTGAAGGGCTATTAGAATTTTAAAATAAAAAATTTACTGTTAGCAGTAAATTTTAAAAGTAAGCAGTAACTTAGTCACCACGGTATATATTTCCAAAGTTAAACTCAGTATGTAATACAATATAATTTTGAAAATGTGCTTTTTTAAAAACCCTCGGTTTTTTTTCATCACTTGTTTCTTTTTGCAAACTACTCCAAAATGATTCATTCCATTACAGTTTTTGCACTTTTGGCCATAAGCCAGACATTTTCCTTTAGTGTGATTTTTTCCACAGAATTTGCAATCAATCTTTTGGCCTATATCTTTTCTAAAATTAAAATGATTATTATTGTTATTACTATAATTACTATTTTTTTTATACCCTAAACCTATAGAATAGGTAAAGGGGTATATTAACTTTGGTATGGTGTTTGTAACCACCTAAAGGAAGCGAGCTAGATATGGAAAAGTATATCTATTTGTGATCAGCGTAACCTCCTGAGTCGATATAGCCATGTTTGTTCATACGTCCGTCCGTCCGTAGAAACGATTACTCAAAAAATAATGGAGCTACCTTGATAAAATTTAAACTGTTGGTTACTAGGACTGAAAAAACGGCGGGAATTGCGAATGGGCTCGGATTCTGGACCTCACGGGTTCGGATTCTGGACCTTTTAATCGGTCCAAGGGCTAACAAACATATATAAAAAATCATGATAACTCCACAACTAATAACGCTATCTTCATCAAATTTGTGCTGTAGGTTACTAGTAATGAGATTATGGCGGGGATTGCGTACGGTCCAGATTGGACCATGGGTTTGAACATAGAACTTTTTGATCGAATTTAGGCCAAACGAGCATAATTCCAAAATCAATGAATATAGAACCTCCAAATTTGGTATTAGGGTGTCCCTTCCTATTTCCTTAGTCTCCTTAAAATTTGGGTCACATTGGAGTAGTGCGTCGGGGACCATCCACACATTTCTGAAGACCTTAAAGCATATCTTTAAAATTAATAAAGATAGCAACTTCAAAAAATGTAGAAGCTTCAAATTTGGCAAAAGGGTGTTCTTTACTATTTCTTGTGTGTCTCCCTAATTTGGGATCTATTGGAGTGGTGGTTCAGTACCCCTCTTAGCTTACAATCGCAATTACTAAAAATAGTAATTTAAATTTAATATAAAACGTTCCACTTGTGTACAAGGGTTAACTAGTATTTAAAGTACAGCGCGGATTGCATATGGTAAAATCAGCCCAAGGGTTCGGATTCTGGACCTTTTAGTCGGTCTCAGGGCTAACGAACATATATAAAAAATAATGATAACTCAACAACTAATGACATGACGCTATCTTCGTAAAATTTGTGTTGTAGGGTACTGATTTGATGGTTTTATCTTTATTGGTTTCGGAATTATGCTTGTTTGACCTAATTTCGATCAAAAACTTCTAGGATCTGAACCCATGGTCCGAACTCGTTCATACGCACTCCCCGCCATAGTCTCATTACTAGTAACCTACAACACAAAATTCATGAATGTATAGCCATTAATTGTTGAGTTATCCTTGTTTTTTATACAATACAATATATTTATTTTTTCTTAGAACAATTAAAAGTCCAGAATCGAAACCCATGGGCCGATTTCGCCTTTGTTCAAAATAGCAATCCCCGTCGTACTTTAAGTCCAAGTAACCTACAGTTAAAATTTCATCAAGATAGCTCCATTAGTTTTTGGGTTATCGTGCCTACGGACGGACGGATGGACGGACGGACATGGCTATATCGACTCAGGAGGTCACGGTGATCACAAATATATACACTTTTCCATATCTAGCCCGCTTTCTTTAGGTGGTTACAAACACAATACCAAAGTTAATACACCCTTTTCCTATTTCATAGGTGTAGGGTATAAAAATATATGAAAATTAAAATCCTAAAATTTTTATAATGCATCAAGATTTTTGAAATTGGAAAAACTAGCCTTGAAATTCGAAAGTAACAAATTTGATACCCAAAAATTGGCAAGCAGTAATATTCGATTTGATTTTTTGTTATGTTCACCATATTATAATTTTTCAATTATATAAGTATATCTGAATATATAAATTTTGAGAAAAAACTGAGTTTTCATACCGAGTGTCTCACATATGTGATACAATTTTCAAATAATCGAGTTATCATTATTTTTTATAAAGATATTTCCAACTTGTATATGCCGATGTTACGTCCAAAAACTGAACGTGTTTCAAAAATGTCTATTATCTTATAAATATTTTTCTTTAGTATCGATAAAAATAAAAAAATCTTTAAAAAAAAAATAATGTTTATACAAAGTTTTGTTATATTTCCTAAAATTTAAAGGAAAATATCTAGAAAACCGTGAATAAAACTCGGCCTAAGAAAAATTTCAGATTAAAAATCTATATCTTGTTTGTTTTCAGTAGTTAAAAATAGCTCGGATCGACAGAGCATTACCAATTTTTGTAAAGAAATTAGTTCCATTACATTATTAATTAATCAACTACATATTCCATGCTTGTTTAAGAAACCGATACAATTATTTCTATTTTATTATTTATTCCTTAACTATTTCATGCTTGGTCACACTGTAGGGATAGCTGTACAAAAAACAGTTAACTAATATAAAAAACAAACTAATATAAGAACAAATTCGATATTACTGAAAAATAAAAATAATTATGAATTTGCAATATTTATAACTGAAAATATGATGATTTTCTGATTTAATTTAATTTAACATTGTTTTTTATTTATAATATTTTATCAGCTTTTATTTTATAATTCAAAACCCGATGAATATGTGATTTAATTTAAAATTATTTATTTATAAGATTAAATTTTAAATGATTTATAGTTTAAATTAAAATCAACTTATTTTTATTTAAAAAAAATATTTTTTTTCTATAATTCTATGGTTTTCTCATTATTCTAGTGGTTAAATAATTATTTTAATATATTATACTAAACTGTTTCGTATAAAAGGTTTTTTTTTTGGTACGCATCTATCTATTTTTAAAACTATCTTATACTAAAATAGGTTTCGTTTTACCGATATTTCTATTGATTGGAATACATCTATTTATTCCCAGTACAATCTCATACCAAAAAAGGTTTTCGTTTTACGGATTTTCGATATACGGACAGTTTCCGTATAACGCATCCTGTCCGTAAAGCGGGGGATAAATGTATGTGTGTTTGTACATATTTAAATAATTTTTTACGAGGGCAAGGGTTGTCGATGTTAAACAATATGCTTTTAAATTTATTTTAAGCATAGATTTTTAAATTATATTTAAATTTTAAATCGAAATCTATGTCAAATAATTTGAGAAGTATTTTCAATAAATAATATTATAAGTAAAAACTTATTTACAATTTTTATTAATATACCTTATGTTTCAACTTCTAATTTAAATTATATTAAAATATTTTGTACTTCTATTTAAAATTTGGATAATGGTAATCCTAAAGTTATATATCGATATATTTCAAAAACTATTGGTCTTAAAACCATTCGTTCTTTCATTAGCTTTTTATTACAAAATTTAATAATCAAAATGTGCAATAAATGTATTTCTAAAATACAATGACAAATTTAGAACTTTTCATATAATTCATTTAAATATAAAAATAAATTTACATCTTAAGTATCGTACAAGTCATATCCAGCAAACCTATTCTTGGAAGATATAATTTCTAGGAGGTCTAATCAATAAACTAATATTTATAATTCTTTCTCTTACTTTAATATTAATCAATTACATTGAAAATCAAGTATTTCAACATACTTGATATTATAATTTTTTTGTTGTTCTTCTTTTTCTTTTATTCCGTTGACCTGCTTTTAAGCAAAATGCAACATTTGGTTTTAAAGTACAATAAACTAAAATTAGGTCATTAAATAAAAAAGGATCAAATTACAAACAATAATTTTTTTATTTAAAATTAAATTCTTACAAAATTTCTACTTCAAGTACAATTAACTAAAATTAAGTCATTAAATTAAATATAAGAGATCGAATTACAAAGCGAGACGATTTTTTATTTCAAATTAAATTCTTACACAATTCCCTTTTCAGGTGCAATATTATGAAAAGCACTTGAAAATGTAATAAATTTCTTTTTCTTGTTTTTCTTTGTAAAATATTAATAATAATAAATATTTAAAAATTTAATGTTAATTATAAAATTTGTAAAATTAAAAAATTAGTTTAAATCTAGATTTGTAACGTTTCACATTAAATAAAGAATTTTAAAACTAAAATATTTTTTTGTGTTTTAATTCAATAAATAAGAACTAATCTATAAAACAAAAAAAATTATTATTTTATAAAATTCCATCTTATAAAATAATAAAACTTACACAATTTCTTAATTATATGCTGCCTATGGTAATATTTCAATAACATATAGATATAATGTAATAAAAGTTAAAAAAAAAAAAAATTCGTCGTTTATTAAAAAAATTTTTTGTTCGAAATTTAAAACATAATATGTTTTATAGTATAATGTTTAGCCTTTTAAAAATATAAAAGTGTTAAATAAGAATGGAAATAGGAAATAGTGTATCATATTTCAAGTTTCTATCTATATTAATTTCGAACATATGCTTTGAGGTCTTGGGAGTAGTGGGGATGGTACACAAACCGCTGTTCCAATTCATCCAAAATTTCACGTACACAAAACAAATAAGAAGAAACACCTGTGCTCCAAAAATAAAGTTGTATCTTCTTTGGTTTCGAAATTATACTCGTTTGGGCTCAATTCGATCAAAAGCTTCTAGAATCCGAACTCATTGTCCAAACTCGACCAGAACCAATTCCCATGTACTTTCATTACTAGTAACCCAGAATTTAAATTTCATCAAAATAGTGTCATTAGATTTTGAGTTGTGATGTTTTTAAGAGATATGTTTGTTAGCCCTCGAACTTTTTAAAGGGTCCAGAACCCGAAACTATGGTACGATTTCGGAACACGTAGGAAATAGTAAAGAACACCCTTGTGCCAAACTTGAAGATTTTACATTTGTTTGAAGTTACTATCTTTATTATTTTCGAAGATATGCCTTAAGGTTTTCGAAACTACGTGGATGGTCCCCGACCCACTACTCAAATTGTTTCCAATTTTCAAGGACTCTTAGGGAATAGGAAGGGACACCCCGATATCAAATTTGGAGGTTCTATCTTTTTTAGATTCCGAATCATGCTCGTTTGGCCTAAATTCGATTAAAAAATTCCAGGATCTAAACCCATGATCAGATTTCGCCTAAATGCAGTCCGCGCCGTTCTTTCAATTCTAGTGAACCCTTGTACTCAATTGGAATGTTCTATCTTAATTTCAAGCTCTTTTTTTAAATAATTTCAACGATATGCTTTAAGGTCTTCAGAACTGTGTGGATGGTCCCCGACCCACTACTCCAATTGGTCCTAAATTTCAAGAACATTAAGGACATAGGAAGAGGTACACTGATACCAAATTTGAAGATTCTATCTTTATTGTTTTCGGAATTATGCTTGTTTGGCTTAAATTCGATCAAAAACTTCAAGGATCCGAACCCATAGTCCGATCTCAATCGTACTCAATCCTCGCCATAGTCTCATTACTAGTGACCTACGGCACAAAATTTATGAAGGTAGCGCCATTAGTTGTTGAGTTATCCTGATTTTTTTTATATGTTCGTTAGCTCTTAGAACGATTAAAAGGTCAAGAATCCGAACCAATGGGTTGATTTCGCCCAAATGCAATCCCCGCCGTACTTTAAGACCTTGTAACCTACAGTTAAAATTTCATCAAGATGGTTAGTTTTTAAGTTATCGTGCTTACTAGCGGACGGACGGACATGGCTATATCGACTTAAGAGATCACGTTGATCACAAATATATATACTTTTCCATATCTAGCTCGCTTCTTTTAGGTGGTTACAAACACCATACTACAGTTGATATATTCTTTTTCTATTTCATAGTGTAGGGTATAAAAATCGAACTTGCGAAATAATATATATATATAGATAGATATTCTTGTAACAAGCTGACATTATATGTAAAATATTCGCTATCACAATATTTAATTTAAAAAACTAATTTTTAGTTATGATGAAACATATATAACTTTATATTAAAGGGGAAAAAAATGGTAGAAAATTTTAACAAAAACATTTAAGATTTATAAATCAATATTACTAATTTCTATAATTTTAACCTTTGATGCAATAAAATTTTTAAAATATATTTTGGAAAAAGTAATCTTTTCATAAAAATTATTATTTTTGTTTTAATTTATTAAATACTGAATATTTTAACGGCGCATTTTTATTTAAAAGTACTTTTTAAAAGTTTTCCAGAAAATCGTATATCCAATTTACAAAGTTTTTATCCAAGCTTTTTGGATATTTTAGGATTAAAAACTGAACTAAAAGTTGTTTTCAAAAGACAGTAATTTCAAAAGTAAAAAAAATATTCAAAAAACTTTTCAGTTTTTAATTGAAACAGAATTAAGCTACGTCATTTTTCAAATTATTAAAATTAATGCGAAGAAACAGATGCTCGTAGTTGCGTTTTTTAAATTTCAAATTTAGCCTGAATTTCTATAAAAAGCAATTGCTTCAAAATTTAAAACGAACAAATAATTTTCATGATCGGGTAATATATCATTTTGCTTTGAAAGAACGTCGCATAGAACTAAAATTTAAATATTAGAATATTTCTCTTTTTTCTTTTAAATAATAATTTGATTTATATTTTTATTGCAAGTTTAAAAGATGGGTTTGATTTAGTCGGTAAAAATTCGACATCCGATGTCCAGCTACCGGGATCTTTTTAAGATTCCCACCAACCTTCGTACAAAAAAAAAGAGCACACTTTACTTATTTAATACAAAAAATATTGCTTTGTGTGTTCCCTTCTCAAAAACTGGTACATATGTATATCAAATTAAAAATATTTGACTAATTTATGGCTTATCTTTTTATAATATTTCCATTAGATAACACACAAATGATGAAAAAACCGCATTTTAAAAATTATATAGTGTTTCATACTGAGTATTTTATCTTTTTTTAATTTATAATTTAGTTATTTCGTCAATTCATTATTAATTATGATTAATAGTGACTTCAATACTTATTATTAATAATATAATCCCAGTGCACTCAAGAAAGCCTGTTAACAAGCGCGAAATATAATGTTGGAGCTTCAATGGTAATAATTTTCGAGGATCTGCCATTTCCCCGTCCCTCAACTTTTTTAGGTTCTAGAAATTAAATTTTGAAGCTCACCAAAATTTGGAATTTTTATACCCGTATGACTATATAGTCAAAGGGTATAATAAATTTGCCATTACGTTTGTGACGCAGAGAAGGAGGGGGGGTAGATATAGACTCAAGTGTATGGATCGGATCAGAATCGAAAAATAAATCGATTTAGCTATGTATGTCCGTCCGTCCGTCCGTCCGTCCGTCCGTCCGTCCGTCTGTCCGTCCGTCCGTCCGCACGATAACTCAAAAACTAAAGGAGCTAGGATCTTGAAATTTTCGCAAATTCGTTTTTTTGCAATAGCCGTCATCGCTATTTAAATCCAGCCATTTTGGTCCATGGGTTCGGGTAGCTGCCATACAACTTCTTTTTTTATATGAGCATTACTCTGTACCTATTACAGCTGCGTGTCTGAAATTTGGCCAAAAGTAGTTTAGTTTTATGGCCAAAGTTTCTGCGAAATTTGGTTGGTCTAGTGGAGTGGGTTCGAGTAGCTGCCATACAACTTCTTACTTTATATGAGCATTACTCTCCACCTAATGAAGCTGAGTGTCTAAAATTTTGCCAAAAATTGTTTAGTGTAATGGCTAAAGTTTCTGCAAAATTTGGTTGGTCTACGGTAGAGGGTTCGAGTAGCTGCCATACAACTCCTTCATTTATATGAGTATTCCACTACACTTAATAAAGCTGTATGTTTGAAAATTTTGTCAAAAGTAATTAACCGGATGATATAATGTATATGTTACGGTCATACGGGTATCCCAGAGTTGACACAGTCTACTCTACTACACTCTTCCTCGTTCTTAGTATTTTATTATCTAAGCAAAAATGGTTAAAACTGAGAGACACTTTCTTCAATTTAAAGAACCCCTTTTAAATTTAAGAAAAACCATTTACATACATATGTTGATATATAATGTTGCAGCTTTAAATTTTGTATATCACTAAAAAAAAGTTTAGACAGATATTCAAGTTACAGGTGTTTAAAAATACGAAAACTTAAGTTTTCGAGCCCTTGCAGCTCTTAAACAGAGGGAGTGGTAAATAAGTTTGTTAACCAACTCCTAATAATTTCTGAGGATTTAACTTCTACCAAAATTTCAAGACTCTAGCTTGAACCGTTTAGAAGATATGTTGGCCAAAATTTTGCAAAAATATATTTTTGAATAATGGTAAATTTTAGTATCGTGTGGCAACCCTATACATTTATTTTAAAAAAATTTATAAAGCTTTTGAAAACAGCTGTCTTTTACCGTGTTTAGATATATCTAGGAAAACTCTGGTCATAACAATTGAAATATCAAGTTTTTCTGATTTTGGGGGGCTGTAGGTTCGTAAAGCTTAAGACTAAAGAAGAAACTGCTTCCATGAAATTATTTTTGTTTGCAATACCTACGCGTAATTAAAATTACTTTTTTCTATATCAAATGGTGTAAAAGTTTTTGTAAATATACAGACGGATAGACGAACGGACAAAGTCAATATTAAGAAAAACCTTTGACACTTGTTGAAACTGTCGTTTTGGAGCTTACAATTTTATACATTACTTAAAAAGAAATTTTAACACGTTTTCAAATTACAGGTGCTTAAACATAGCAAAATTTCAAATTGAAACCCCTTACAGCTCCTAAACAGGGGGCGTGATGAAAAAATTTTCTTAATCGAGTTCTTATTATTTTTTAAAATCGAATTCTTACAAAAATTTTCAAAGTTTCTAGCTTTAGCCGTTCAGAAATTATGTGGGGTAAAAAATTTTGCAAGAACTTAGTTTTGAAAAACTGTAAATTTTAGTACCGTTTGCCATCCCGATGCAATTGTTTTTTAAAAATTTATAAAGCTTATAAACGAAGCTGTCTGTAACCGTTATCTGATTGAAAATACTTTTTAGAACTCTTGGTATAACTTTTTAAATATCATCAATTGTACGTCAGTATAAAAGATCAACCGTTTTATTATTTCTTCTTTTTGAATACTATAATTAACATATTATTTAATTGAATTTTAGATATATAATTTAAGTTTTAAGATTATAATGTATTTTTATACTTTCATAATTTAGAAATAAACGAAATGAAATGAAATGAATGAAATATATGTTTATATTATTGGTTTTAATCATAGGAATAGGAATAAGTTAAAATATCTGACAATACTAATAATATCTATCTCGATGTGCTTTCACTAATAGTTATTAACTAGAAGATTAAATATATATAAGCTTATTGGATTTAATTATAGGAATAGGAATAAGTTGAAATATATGATAATACTCATCTTCCATGCGCATCTGAAAATGGTAATTTTGTTTACAAAAATTAAGTTGTTATCAGTAACTCGTGTTTTACCTTGCATTATATAATAATATAATAATAATTATTTAATTTTAAAAGTTGGTTTTGTTTTTCCGATGTTTTTAAGTGGCTTGGAATATGTTCTCGTATCATTTTCAGGTGTGATTTTAATTTTTCAGGAGTTAGTAAAATCTAGTTCAGTCGTCCATGACATGTGTCAGTTATCACTGAAGGTACTGACTGTTGCATGTGTCACATACTACTTTGATCCAGTGTCATTAGTAAGGAGCTGAATTAAACATTTCGATGCTCTCTGGGCTTGCTTTGTTCGGTTTATATCATCTTGTTAAGAAGCTAGTTGTCTTTTAATGCTTAAATATTGCCGATGTGCGTGCAGCTGATCAAGTTTAATTATGTTAATAGTTGAATTAGATAACAAAGTTTTCTTAAAATAATGTTTCTATATGACGCTCATATTCCTTAATTTGGTTTTGATGAATTCCCTGAAATATGGTATATTTTATTAACATGTCGTTTTGATCTTGCGCAAAGATAAATTACAATTTACAAGTAATTTCCATTAACTACTGTAAATATTTGTCTTTGCAATATTTTCAAGGTCTTGTTCAATTCCGAATTGAGTGTTACCATATAATTCTGACTAGTGACTTCTTGCTAGTGCTATTGTAAAGAAAAAACTTATAATAATTGTTAATATGTTCTAACATGTTAATTTGTAAGTAGATGATTTATTTTCTTATTGTTTCTCTTTTTGTGGGAATAAGACCAGATGACCAGATCATTATTTAACGACGAAAAAGGTATAGAGTAAATTTTGTTGCACTTTGAAACTCTTTCAAATTGAAACATAACATATTTTTTTCAAAATACTTTTTTAAAAAAAACAAAAGAATAATAATTCTATCTTAGGTATACAAAATTTTTTTTTTTCGAAATTCAAAAGAAAAATCAAAGTAGAAAAACTGCATTAAAATATTATTTCATATTATTATTATGATTTTCACTTCAACACATTTTCTTTTTTCACATCAACACATTTATCTTAAATACATTCTTACGATAACCATAATCTTACAGTTGAAAGTTAGTTGTTATTGCTGTTGCTGTGTTGCATAAGCTTCAGCTTTATATTCTTAATAAAAAACATAAGTAGTCTTCATATATTTTAAAGATATTCAGATTTAATTCAAAAAAACATATTGATTAAATACTTTTATCAGTTTCTTTTTGATGTTATTCTCATCTCCTAATCCTATAGTTCTTATACCCTACACCTATAGAACAGGTAAAGGTGTATATTAACTTTGGTATGGTGTTTGTAACCACCTAAAGGAAGCGAGCTAGATATGGAAGAGTATATATATATTTGTGATCAGCGTGACCTCCTGAGTCGATATAGCCATGTCCGTCCGTCCATAGGCACGATAACTCAAAAAATTATAAAGCTATCTTCATTAGATCAAATTTTAAACGTAGGTTACTAGGACTCACAGTACGGCGGGGATTGCAAATGGGTGAAATCAGCCCATGGGTTCAGATTCTGGACATTTTAATCGGTCTAAGGGCTAATGAACATATAAAAAAAATCTCGATAACTATACAACTAATGACGCTATCTTCATGAAATTTGTTATGTAGGGTACTGGTAATGAAACTACGGCGGCGATTGCGTATGGTGGGGATTGGACAACGGGTTCGGAAATTAGAACGTTTTGGTTGAATTTAGGCGAAACCAGCATAATTCTGAAACCAATGAGGATAGAACCTCCAAATTTAGTATCAGGGTGTCTCTTTCTATTTCCTTAGTGTCCTTGAAATTTGGGACCAATTGGAGTAGTGGGTTAGAGACCAGCCACACAGTTCCGAAGACCTTAAAGCATCTATTCGAAATTAATAAAGATAGTAACTTCAAACAAATTTAGAAGCGTCAAATTTGGCACGTGGGTGCCCTATTTCCTGCGGGTTCCCCTAATTTTGGATCAATCGGAGTTGTGGTTCAGTACCCCTCTTAGACCCCCCAAGGTTTAAAAGCTTATCATCGAAATTAATAAAAATATAACTTAAGATTAAGATAGAACGTTCCAATTGTGTACAAGGGTTAATTAGTACTGAATGACGGAGACTGCATATGGGCGAAATCGTACCATTTTTTCTGGTTCTGGAATCTTTGAAAAGTTCAAGGGCTAACAGACATATATTTTAAAAACTCAAAAAATAATGACGCTTTTTTGATAAAATTTAAACTTAAGGTTACTAGCTATGAAAGTACCATAGGAATTGGTTCTGGTCGAATACGGACAATGAGTTCGGATTCTAGAAGCTTTTGGTCGATTTGAGGCCAAACGAGTATAATTTCGAAGCCAAAGGATAAATTTCCTATTTTCTATGTGTCTCCGAAATTTAGACTTAATTGCAGTGGTGATTCAGGTTTCCTAAGACATGCTAAGATATCCCAAAATTAAAAAGCTTATCTTCGAAATTCATAAAGATAAAAACTTTAAATTTGATACACGGGGGTTCCTTCCTATTTCCGTTTTTATTATACATATTTTGTATAATATTTTACAAATTAAAAACAAATTATTTTTTTAATAAACGATTAAATTCCTTTTTTTTAATTTTTATTATATCATACATTTTATTGAATTATTACCATAGGTGATATATAATTAAGACATTGTGTACAATACTTAAGCTATATTCAAAGGTACTTGCTGCATTTATGTAAAATTTATTTTTATATTTAAATGAATTATATGAAAAGTTCTAAATTTGTAATTGTATTTTAGAAATACATTTATTGCATATTTTGCGTATATAAGCGTTTCTAATAGTTTCATAAACTAACAATTTAAAATAATTGCAATTTTGATAAATTTGAATTATTAAATATATTATGCTTTGATTAGCTTTTTATCACAAAATTTAATATATATAGAAATAAATATATTTTTATTTAATTAAATTTTTTTTGTTTTTTAATATTTTTAAATAGATAAATTAGTAAGAATTTGTAATATTTTTGAAAATGTTATTAGCAATATAGAGTAATTTGGTTAGCTATGTCTTATGATCAAACTAATAACAGCTTTTATGATTTTAAAATGACTTATGGATATCTTATTAAATTTAAACCAAATAGGTGTAGGGTATTTCTAATTCGGTTGCACCGACTGACTGTTTCTTTACTTGTTTTATTTTGTAAAAACGCCCATTAAATCCATGTTTTCCAATAACTCATTCATTGTTGCTCTTTATAATACAATTACAACATTGCCATATTTTTTGTGTAATTTATTTGATAATGACCCATGCCTATTTTTAGTAAAGTAATACAAGGATGGTACAGAAATATATGGATAGTACAGATGTATAGTGCTGGTATATATAATTATAAGAACGATACAGCAGTATAGGGATTATATGGAAGTATAAAGATGGTATAGAAGTATAAGCGTGTTACAGATGGTCGAGAGTACTAAAATAAACCGTAAAAGATATTGGACAATTTAGGGAAGATTTGTACCTAAAATATAAAAAAAATACAAAAATATAAAATAAAAAGATTTTGAGGAACTACAGAGTTCAGGCAAAAAAATGAATGTTTTGTAAATAAAAAATTGAAGTGTTCTCTAATAGCAAACAATCAAAAGAAAATTACTTAGAAAGAATAAAAATCACTTTTTTTTTGAGATTATTTGAAAAGAAAAAAAAGAAAAACAACAAAAAAATTACTCAAAATTTTTAAGAGATTTTACGCACATAAATATAAAAGATTTTGGATTTGCTTTTGTTTTATTGTTTCTATTTAATAACACATGATATTAATTTTACTGATTTAAAATAATGGAATAAATTTTATATATTGCGTTTGGGTAAGTTAGAAATATACACTAAAATCGGACTTTGTTTTTTAGAGTAACGCTGCCCTTGACTGTTAATATAACACTATAGTTAGGGGCTTTGCTCAATGTTTAACATGTTTAGATGATATAAAAAACTAGTTTTTAGATAAAACAGCGTTGGCAGTTGAGGAGCATACCTTACTAGGCTTTCCTTTTACATAAAGTAATGCTCAAATAAAAAATAAAATGCATGGCAACTACTCGAGCTCATTGTACTTTCCGAACTAAATTTTACACAAACTTTGGAAATGAAATTAAACTATTTCTAGCAAAGTTTCAGACAGCCTGCTTCATTAGGTATAGAGGTATACCCATACAAAAGAATAAGTTGTATTATAACTAATCGAACCCACTGAAGTAGACCAACCAAATTTTGCAAAAGCTTTGGCAATAAAACTAAACTATTTTTAACAAAATTTCAGATACTCAGCAGAGTAGATTTAAAGTAAAGCTCATATAAAAGAAAAAGTTGTATGACCTACTCGAACCCACTGAAATAGACCAACCAAATTTTGCACAAACTTTAGCCATAAAACTAAACTTTAGCCATAAAATTTCAGACACCCAGCTATAAAAGGTAAATATACTCTATTTGTAATGCTCATATAAACAAATAAAGAACAGTCAGTCGGTGAAACCGACTTAGAAATACCCTAAACCTATTTGGTTCGAATTTGATGGGCATTTTATAAGTCATTTTATAACCATAACGGCTTTTGTTAGTTTGATCGTAAGGCATAGCTAATGAAATTAACTTTATAATACTAAAAACATTTTCTATTATTTTATAAATTCAAAAATATTAAAAATTCTTACTAATTTATTTATTTAAAAATATTAAACAACAAATAAACTTGAAATAAATGGATTTGTAAAATGCAATTCCAAAATTACATATTTAAAAAAAATTTTACACACACACAGCAATTACTCGGCTGTCCCAAGCAAAAACACAGTAATTGATTCAAGTATACTTTCGAGAAATTAAGCAAAACACTAAATTTTGAAGCCTCACAACATCTTTTAAAAATTTGTGGTCTATGTAATTTTTTCTTATAAATTGAATGATTATGCTTCTTTTTAATACCATTTCGATTCGATTACTCTTAATTTTGGGTTATTCCGAAAAGCTTTTTTGTTTTAAATGGGTATTATTGAAAATTTAAGTGAAGAAAACCAGGTAAAAACACAGTATTTGAATTTACTATTTATTTGAAGTATTAATTTAATAATTAAATCTCAAAACAAAAACACAGTAGGTATTGCCTTTTACACTAAACAAAAAAATTTCATTTGAAAATACAAATTAAAACTAGACAAAAATAATTCATCTGAAAATAAAAACTTAACAAAAATAATTCAGTCTTATCTACTAAGAAATTATAAAAAAAAATTAATTATAAAAAATGTAATTTAGATTAATTTGTACAAAATATTATGTAATTTGTTATTCTTCCACGTTATTGGTGTCAAAAGTAACTAAGTCTTTTGATGTTTCAGACTCATTTAGATTATTCCAAAATGAGCGCCTATTAACTGGCATTAATTGAACAAGCTCTTTGATTATTGTTTCCTTTTTTTTCTGCACACCACGGTGTTCGATTAAGCATGGAACGTTGTTTATATTTTCTTTTTTCTTTAGAAAGTCCAGTAACTTGAAATTTTCATCGAAATCGTTTTTATATTCAATTGTTCGGCATCCTTTTGTAAATTTTACTTCCACCAAATTGCACAATTTAAAATTTGTCATGGAATCTTCAATATTTTTCTTTTTCATTAAAGACCGTTTACCTGACTTCCATTGATGAAACAATTTTAAAATTTGTAAGTTTTTACGTGAACTTTCTATTACCTCGCATAGCTCTTGGAAATCATAAATATTTGGCTTCCTGCCTATTTTTTTTTCAATGTTCCCATGTACTCCATCAGCACTCATATGGGTTTGACGTTTAGTAAGGAATTTAAAGCGAACTTCATCTGGACCGTTTGGTTGGTTTACAATATTAACCAGCGCAGACAAAATCACCCAGTTTTTGTTTTGCGCTGTACAATTTATTACATTAAAAATAGAGCAGAAAAAATAGAGTACAAAAAACAAGTAAACATTGAAAAAAGAGAATTAAAAAAAAACAATTTAATTTTGTTAGTTACTGTGTTTTTGCTTGGGACAGTCGCTTTGTGATTACACAAAACCGAACTATTTTTCACTTTTAAAACACAGTAAGTACAAACACCAAATTAGAACACAGTAACTCATTGCAATTACTGTGTTTTAATTTGGGATTTGTTTGTTACTGTGTTTTGAACTAGGAATCGTGATGTAAACAATGCACTTACTGTGTTTTGGAAGCATCATTTTTACTCACTGAGGGTTCAGATCGTAAAAGTGACAATGTACAATGTTAGGAAACAACATAGTAAGTCCATTTTTGCTCTTAACTCGAATTTGATCATATTGTTAGTTACTGTGTTTTTGCTTGGTACAGCCGTACTTCTTTTCAGGATTTTTAGCTGTAGTGCATTTACTGTTGAATGGTTTAGTACCCTTGATTAATTTTGGCAATATAACAGAACATCTTAACTCAACATAAGAAAAAATTTTGTTTTTTGTACAAAAATAATCCTTTTTTCAAAACATCTTATTTCATCTAGTTGCCATAGTAACCAAACAAATAATTTTAAAGTTATTACAGTTTTCTTAAACGCTTATGTTTTTTAGAAAATAAATGTATTTGACATAATAGCTTAATTTTCTGGATATTCTTATATCACAAATAATCATTTGCTTAAATTCAACATAATAGCTTATGTATATCTAAAACAAAAAAAAAATCTAAATTTTTTTGTTCTATGATTTTGATAGAAAAACTTAATTTATGTTAAGATCTTATGTAAAAATATATTTACAATATTAAATTTTCTTAAGTTAACATAAGATATTTTGTTAAAATTTAAAAATGAAATTGGTAATAAAAATAATTTTTCCAAACTATCTTAATTCAAAATAATCTAGTATGATAAAATTTTTAAATTTTTATACTGCAACTTAAGTTGACATTAGTTGAATTTTTCGTGTGCATAAACAATCAATAATAATACCTACTTAAGTTCTTAAGAATTACAAAAATAAAAATTATTAAATAAAGAATTGTTATCTTAATTACAAAATCTAATAAAGATAAAAAAGTTTCATAACTTGTTAATAATATTGAAATTAACGACAAAAATGGATAGAGTTCGTAAAATATTGGATATGGCAAAAAAAAAAAAAATTTAGAACGACTTTTGGAACATCAGAAAAATGAAAGTAACGGTATGTTAGAATGAATAAAAAAAAATTGGTTGAATCTTATTTATTAACTAGACTTTTTAACTATAGCGTCCAAAGAAGTTGGAAAAAATGTAGAACGACTTTTGGAACTTAAGAAAAATGAAAATAACGGTATGTTAGAATGAATAAAAAAAAATTTGTTCAACCTTATTTATTAACTAGACTCTTTAACTATAGCGTCCAAAGAAGTTTAATTTAGTGTTGTTGATAAAACACAAAATGAAGCAACTCTAAATGTCGTTGAATGGGTCAGTCTTAACGAATTAGCTGATAGTAATATAAACTGTGAAGACAACAGTTCAGACATTCCAGAAAATATCGCAGAAGAAATAGACTTTGATAGCGATAATACAATTTCTGACACTAAAATACAACGCAAAAACAAAAGTACAACAAATCCTAGGAAAAGGAGTCACACATATAAATACTTTGTAGAATTAAATGGTAAAAGAATTGGAGTGTGTCAAAAATGTTTCAGATACACTTTTTCTGAAACTGAGCAATTTATAAAAACCGTTGTTAAAAAAAAACTTGCAAATGAAGGTCCTTTAAACATTACCGATTTTCGAGGAAAACACCCAGGGCCTAAGAAAATATCTACTGAAAAAGAAAAGGGTATTATAAATTTTAGCAACTGCTTTCCATCT
Source organism: Dolichopus griseipennis (assembly GCA_963082915.1). Taxonomy (NCBI): domain Eukaryota; kingdom Metazoa; phylum Arthropoda; class Insecta; order Diptera; family Dolichopodidae; genus Dolichopus; species Dolichopus griseipennis. The sequence goes on along the minus strand of OY720442.1, from coordinate 77,085,926 downwards.
TACGGGTCACACTATACAAGAAGGGACACTTCCAAAAGATATTTGTCACAGGATTTATCTATTGCAGAACTACACCGATTATATTGCGAAAAATTTGGTCCTTCTATTTCGCTTTCCAAATTTAGCCAAATATTTAATACCCTTAATTTGAAATTTAAAAAACCTAAGGTAGACACCTGTCACAAATGTGATATATTTAAAATGAAACTTGACATTGCAAATGAGGAAGAAAAACCAACAATAAAAGATGAACAATTGAAACATCACATAAATGCTGAATACGCATATGAATCCAAAAATAAAGATAAAAAGTGTGCTAAGTTAGATTCTACTCTTAAAGTTTTTACTTTCGACCTTCAACAGTGTTTGCCGACACCATTTCTAAAATCATCTGTTTCATTTTACAAACGGCCCCTTTGGACGTTCAACCTTACGGTACATGATTGCGATACTAATGAACCTATTTGTTACATGTGACACGAAGGATTAGGTAATCGAGGAGGGAATGAGATTTCATCGTGTATTTATAGTCACTTACAGAATATATCAACCCTAGTTAAACACATAATATTCTATAGCGACTCGTGCCCTGGGCAAAATAAGAATTCGATAATTTCAACAATGTTTGAAACATACACGCAATTGGAAACTAATTTGGAAATTATAGATCACAAATTTCTTGAACCTGGTCACACTCATATGGAGTGTGACATAGATCACGGTATGATTGAAAAAAAAAAGAAAAAAACAACAGTTAAAATTCATCACCCGCGTGATTGGTTCCAATTTATAAGGACTGTTGGCGTAAAAAAAAAATTTATTGTGAAAGAAATGGAGAACAGTGAATTTTTAGATTTTTCACCTTTATCAAAAGAAAAATTTATGTGGCGCAGAACAGATACAGATGGATCAAAATTTGCGTGGCAAAATATTAAATGACTAAGATACACTAAGGATTTCGGTTCTATTTATTATAAGATATTTTTGATGGAAAATGAACCCTTTAAAGTTTTAAATATAAATCGGAGAGGATTTAATTCAGTTAAAACAAATGACTTACGCAGATGTTATTCTACTGCAATTAAAATTAATACAAAGAAAAAACAAGATCTGTTGGATATGCTTCCACTAATAGACGAATGCCATCATAATTTCTATCAGAGTCTTAGTAGTGAAGAGATGTTGGATTTCCATCCTGATTTAACAGAGTTTGATGAAGACGAATAATTTTTTATTTATATTACTAATTCCCTTTTAATCGGTTTTTGAATTTTCCTAAATAAAACTCAGGCTTTAGACTATCTAAAATATTTTTATATTTTATTTAAACTTTCTCCATAATATTTCAGCCATTATTGGGGCAATTTGCAGGGATTTATTTTGCCTTTGTTAATATAAAAAAAACTTATGTTAACTTAATAAATGTCTTCAATTTCTTCGTAATATCTTAAATTCACTTAAGAAAAGAAAAACTTTCGTTTATATTTCGACTTAATCGCTTATGTAACTTAAGACATAGTTTTAGTACAAACTGATTTGTTCATAAGCACTTAAGTTGTTAAAAACGTTTTTTCTTAAACTTCTAAAAGAATACTTTTCAAACAAAAGTAGCCTAAAATTTTGTTTAACATTATCTATAATTTCCGGTACTTAATTACTCAATATCGTGAAAAACAAAAATTTTAGACTAAATCGTTAATTACACAAAATGCACATTTTTAACATAAGTTCTTCTGTCATATTGCCACAGAAATAATTTTTAAATCTATTTCCTTAATTTACTTACGTTTTAATGTTTTATATAATTAAACTCACAGTTATTCGAAAGAAATATTAATTTGTAATGATATAAATATAAAATATTATATAATTTAATGGTTTTTAATGTTAATACAATGAAAAATTTAGAATTTTGGTATAATTCATTTAAATATAAAAATAAATTTTATTACTTAAGTATCGTACACAATTTGTTAATTATATATTACCTATGGTAATAATTCAATAAAATATAGATATGATGTAATAAAAATTAAAAAAAAAAATTTCATCTTTTATTAAAAAAATATTTAATGGAATTATAATAGAATTAAATTAAATTTCATCAAAGTAGCGGCATTATGTTTTGAGTTATGGTGTTTTTAAGATATATGTTTGTTAGCCCTTGAATTTTTCAAGGGTTCCAAAACCCGAAACCTTGGTACGATTTCGCCCATATGCAGTTCCCGTCATGCTGTAAATACTAGTTAGCCCTTGAACACAATTGGAACGTTCTATCTTAATTTTAAGTTACAATTGAACATAAATTAAGGAAACATGTAGGAAATAGTAAAGAAAAGCCTTATGCCAAATTTGAAGCTTCTATATTTGTTTGTAGTTACTATCTTTATTATTTTCGAAAATATGTTTTAAAGTCTTAGAAACTATGTGGATGGTCCTCGGCCCACTACTCCAACTGGTTCCAATTTTCGAGGACACTTAGGAAATAGGAAGGGACGCCTTGATACCAAATTTCAAATAAAATACTATAGCGAAGAAAGCCTAAGAAAAACTCCTCATCCAGGAAACGGACGTCAAACAAAACCATAAGCAAAAATCAATTGATAAAAGATAAAAATGGTGTACCAGTGACCACTGTTCAAAATCAATTGAATTGATAGAAAGAATTAATTATAGAAAGCAAAAGCACGAAGAAGCAGGTGTGTTTGCAGAATACGAGTAATGTCGGAAGACTCCGCATAAATGGCGCAGAATGGTAAAAAGAGAAATAATAGTTAGCGGGAAAATTTGGGTGCAAACAAAGCAGATGGCCAACAATAGAGTAAGTTGGAGAGGCTATGTTGAAGCTCTATGTTCCCAAAGAGGGTAATGGAAAAAACTTTTTTACCAGCGTATATTCTTAAAAATATAAACGTTAACATTGAAGATCCAACACTATATTATAAAAATTAAAGAAGCAAATTACGCGTCCAATTTTGCCAAGTCTACTTTGACCAAAAAAAATTTATTTTACTCTAAATTAGAAATAGTTTGATTTGAAATTTTGGATACGTATTTCACTTTGAGAATGGAGTTCGTTCTATTAACAGACTTGAAATTTGTAAACCCGTGTCGGCTCGAGAATCAGTTCAAATTACGTTTCAAGATTAACGAAGCACTGCTTGGCCAAAAAGGAAAGCTTAAAAATTTTTATTTGGTTTGACCATTTGACCGATTGACTTCAAAGTTTGATTGCGTGAAGCTCCTTGAAAATGGAGTTAACTCTATTAACAGGCTTGGTGGGTGGTAACACAGTCGGTTCTACGATTGGTAAAAAAAAGAGAACCTTGATTAGATAGAGATCTGAAAAATCGACGCAATAAAATATTTAAAAAAATCAAATATTCATCAGCACCAAGCGACGACTTATTGAATTATTATAAGAAATTTCCTATTGAATTAAAACATTAAGCCAATACAGCATACAAGAATTATGTTGCTGACATTAGCAACAAACTAATTGCTGAACCCAAAAAATTTGTCAACTTCGTTAACACAAAGCGTGAGTTATTTGGGTATCCAAACTCGTATCCAACGAAAATGTGCTTTCTTTTTGCCCTAAAGAAATTTGTAACTTCTTTTTAGATAATTTTCAGAAAGTTTATCGTCCTAAGGGCCCAATGGCTTCTTCCGCTAATTCTTTATCTAACAGCTCAAATTTGCTAATCTCGTTACGCTAATCTAATCTCTAATTTGTTGCGTCTTTCACATAATTATATTCTTATAGCTATTTTTAGTCTGGATATAAAAAAGAGTGCCGGTTCTGATCTTATCCCTCCAATATTTTATATCAACTGCGCTCCAAATCTTATTATCCCGCTTCACTCCATTTTCAGCAAGTCGCTTTCAGAAGACATTTTACCATAAATGTGGAAATCTCCCCATTTGAATCCCATTTTCAAAACAGGCGATAGAGCTTCAGTTGAGAACTATCGAGGTATAGCCATCTTATCGACTATCCCCAAATTATTTGAAAAAATTGTCGAACAGCAACATGGTTTCAGAAAGGGTCGTTCTACAACATCTTACTTTATGGTGTATACTCCGAAATACTGAACCAAATGGAGAAAGGATACCAAGTTGATGCAATTTACACAGATTTTAGTAAAGCTTTCGATCGTGTAGATCATTTTATTTTGCTAAATAAGCTATCAACTTTTGGCATTACGGGCTCTTTTCTTTCGTGACTTAAGCGAAAGAACTCAAAACGTCAAATTTCAAGGTCTCTTATTCAAATCTATTAATGTCACTTCTGATGTACCACATGGAAGTCATTTTGGGACCACTTCTTTTCAAAGTTTTTATTCATGATCTTTCGAGATATTTTATGGAGACAAAACAAATTGCTTTTGTTGACGACTTCAAAATACATAAAGTTATAAAAGATAACTCTGATGCAGTTATATTTCAATCCAGCTTATGAGATTTACAAACTCGGTGTACATTTAATAAATTGGTACTCAACATACAGAAATGTAAAGTTATCAATTTTACTCGAAAACCTTCTTCTTTATTATATGACTATAAAATAGATAATTTTACTCTTTAAAGGGTTTCTAGCATTACTGATTTAGGAATTGTTCTCGATAATAAACTTAATTATAATCTTCATTATGACCAATTAGTCTCCAAGGCTAATAAAAGTTTAGGTTTCATTAAGAGAAGAGCTAAAGAATTTAATGATTTATCGGTGACAAAATCCCTCTATTCTTCCCTTTTCGATTTATTTTAGAATATGGTAGCATAATTTGGAATCCATGTTTCAAGTTCACTCAAATAGTATTAAATCAGTTCAAAAGCAATTTCTCTTATTTACATTCCTTTCAATTTTGTTAATCTTCCTAGCTACATGACAAGACTTAAGTTATTAAAGTTGCTGCCTCTATCTTGATGTGTTACTTTTGATATATTAAATAACAGTATTTCTATTCAATATCTGACTAATAAGTTTAGACTAAACGCTATTGTTCGGAACACTAGAAATAGAAAATTTTTAATTTATTATCAACACAATACAGATTATGGAAAAAATGAACCCATCAATATGTTGCACTACTTTGAACAAACTTAGTCATCTTTATTCAACATCTATCTACAAAACTACTTTTAACCATACTTTACAAAAACATTTTTTAAATTTAATGACCTTCGACAATTAATTTACCTAAGCAATTTTTTTTTTTTTTTTTAAGTATGATATAACCTAAACATAATACACAACACATAAATTTAAAAATGATAGGAAATCAGCTTATGTTTTTACTTTCTTTTTTTTTTTATTTTTGTTCATTTTGCAAATTGTTTTTAAATACTTAGTCATAACAATAACAATAAAATATTAAATTACTTTGAATGCTAAAAAAAAAAAAAAAAAAATTAATAATTACAAATGTATGTATATCAAATAACTTTTTTATTTTTTTGTATAAGAATATATTTTTTGTCATTTTGCTTAACTTAAGTCTTTGAATTGTTTAATTTTAATATAAGTAAAAATTTTAATTAATTTTTTTTGTAACGACCTTGGTCTGTAAAATAAAGTAAAATAAATAAATAAATAAAAAAAAATGTAAAGTAAATTACGTACACTTTTGGGAAGTATGTACACTTCTTTGAATAACGGGAAAGTTTAAAAAATTTTTTGTCGAGTTCCTTTAATCGATTGCTTTAAAAATTTTTTTCGAAGGCTGTTTATACTATCTTTAATTTTCTATACGTGGTACTCCTAGACGATTCAGTTGATGCTGGGTCTCTGGCGAATAATTTCAAGTTAACTTTTCAAGTTTATTATTTATAATTATCAAAAATTTGAAGTAAAATTGATAAATTTGTTGAAAAATTGCTTAATAATCCTAGAAAAATCATTTTACAAAAATTCCTTTAATACAGCTTTATTACATTTTCAAAATATTTTGTAAAAATTCGCCTATTTAGCTTCATTCTGTTTGTCCGTCCGTCTGTCCGTCCGTATATTTATACATATTTTTACATCGCTTGAAATAGAGAGAAGAAATTTTTACATGGGTTGGTATTGTGAAAAAAAATTTCATGGAAGAACTTTTTTCTGTAGCCCCACCCGTTACGCAGCTACAGCCCTTCAACGTCGGAAAAAGCCCTGCAGTTGTTTAGTGACAGATCCTCCAAAATCATTTAAAGTTTGCTAACCTTTCCATTGAAAGCTATTAGAATTTAAAAATTAAAACTTTGTTTTTTTATAAATCTGTAACTTAATTACCAGTGTATATTTTATTTAAATTAAATGTTAACATTGAAGCTCTAACAGTATAATTCGATTAAATACCCAATATGAAACACTATGTAATTTTGAAAATGTGCTCTTTCAAATACCCTTGGTTTTTTTCATCACTTGTTAAATTAACATTTACACCATGTGTAATTTTTGTGTTAACTTTTTTCAATAACATCAACTTAAATTAAACCTCAATTGAGAGGCGCAGCAATGCGCACCGGGTATTAGATAGTATTTTTGTAAAAATAAAAGATAAAAGATAATAGGTTTTTTTCATTACTTGTTTTCATTATATTTTGTTTAAGTTTTGGCAGCTTTTTAAAGTTTGTCATCAATGCATTAAATTAATATCATTATGAACTATAGTTCATTATACCCTACACCTATAGAATAGGTAAAAGGGTACATTAACTTTGGTATGGTGTTTGTAACCACATAAAGGAAGCGAGCTAGATATGGAAAAGTATATATATTTGTGATCAGTGTGACCTCCTGAGTCGATATAACTATGTCCGTCCGTCCGTCTGTCCTTCCGTCCGTCCGTCCGTAGGCACGATAACTCAAAAAATAATGGAGCTATCATGATCAAATTTTAACTGTAGGTTACTAGGACTGAAAGTATGTCAGGGATTGCATATGGGCGAAATCGGCCCATTGGTTCGGGTTCTGGACCTTTAAATCGATCGAAAGGCCAACGATCATATATAAAAAATCACGATAACTCAACAACTAGTGACGCTTTCTTCATCAAATTTGTTCTGTACTTTACTAGTAATGAAACTACTTCGGGGATTGCGTAAGTTCGGGATTGGACCATGAAAATAGAACCTCCAAATTTGGTTTCAGAGGGTCGCTTTCGATTTCCTTAGTGTCCTTGAAATTTGAGCCCAATTGGAGTAGTGGGCATATTTTCGAAATTAATAAAGATAGTAACTTGAAACAAATGTCGAAGCTTCAAATTTGGCACATGGGTGTTCTTTACTATTTCCTGCGTGTCCCTCCAATTTTTTACCTTTCATAGACCTCCCAATGTGTAAAAGTTTATAATCGAAATTAATAAAACTAGTAACTTAAAATTAAGATAGAACGTTCCAATTGTGTACAAGAGTTAACTAGTATTGAAAGTATGACGGGGACTGCATATGGGCGAAATCGCACCATAATTTCGGGTTCTGGAACCCTTGAAAAGTTCAAGGGCTAACAAACATATATCTTAAAAACACCATAACTAAAAAAATAATGCCGCTATTTTGATGAAATTTAAACTCTAGGTTACTAGTAATGAAAGTACCATTGGAATTGGTTCTGGTCGAGTTTAGCCAATGAGTTCGGATTCTAGAAGCTTTTGATCAATTTGAGGCCGAACGAGTATAATTTCGAAGCCAAAGAATATATTTCCTATTTCCTAAGTGTCCCCGAAATTTAGACTTAATTGTAGTGGTTCAGCTATGTTCAAAGGTACTTGCTGCATTTATGTAAAATTTATTTTTATATTTAAATGAATTATATGAAAAGGTGTAAATTTGTAATTGTATTTTAGAAATACATTTATTGCATATTTTGCGTATAAGCTTTTCTATTAGGTATATTAACTAGCCTTTTAAAATAATTGCAATTTTGAAAAATTTGGATTATTAAATATATTATGCTTTCATTAGTTTTTATCACAAAATTTAATAACTAGAATTTTTTCATTTTGTAATTGAATTGGAATAAATATATTTTCATTTATAACAAGTTTTTTTGTTTTTTAATATTTTGAAATAAATAAATTAGTAAGAATTTGTAATATTTTTTGAGAGATAGTGTAATTAGAAAATGTTTTTAGTATTATAAAGTTAATTTGGTTAGCTATGTCTTACAATCAAATTAAAAACAGCTTTTATGGCGTTAAAATGACTTATGGATATGTCATTAAATTTGAGCCAAATAGGTGTAGGGTATTTCTAAGTCGGTTGCACCGACTGACTGTTCCTTTACTTGTTATTTATTAATTTTTAGGATGGAAAACTATTTAACCTCAATTATCTATAAAGATAGTAGTGAAGTGATTACATCTTGACTATAACAGAATAAGTAGTTGTGCGAGTTACTTTAAATATCCAATTTTTTTTATGATGCTGGAACATTTTAGAGTTTTCTTACTTAATTGTACGAGTTTATATTTACATATTAGATTTCAACATCTTATATTATGTAGTTTTGTATATATCATATTAAGTTTTACTGTTATTAAATAATTAACAGTTAACAGTACAAAGTTTAAATGAAATTTAAAATTTTTATGTTTTTGATATACATAATTATTTAGAAACTTATTTTTTACATAGGAGTGTAAGAGAATTTATTTCAAAAGCTTTAAAATTGTTTAATGGTATTAATTTGTTAACATTTTATTACAGAGCGTTTAAACGTTAAACTATTGAAAAAGCTATGCTTACAAACAAGTTTTTTTTCAAGCCATTAATGAAAAACATCGAAAAGGAAAGTGATAAAAAAACTGCAATCCATTGAAAGGGAAGTTGCCAGTTCGTTGAATAAATCGTGTTATAAATAAAAAAATATTGAATGAATAATGTCTTGGAGAGAAAACCAGGAGTAAAGAAATACGAAAAAATATGTAACATACATGAATTGAAAGAGAGGAGAAAAAACTTTGGAGAAGAAAATTGTTTATATATTTTCTTCTTTGTAAATGTAAACCGTTATAGCGAACAAAACATTTTTGTATTGCTAAGCAGGTTTTAGCTGACTATGACATAATAAAAATATACAAAGCACTTTTTCAAGCAAGTTTTTTCTTTTAAAACTAAACAAGAATGGTAAGTTTTAGTGTTATGGTATTGATCGTAAAGTAATTGTTTAAAATATTTTTTAACTCAGTTATCATAAGAAATTAGGTACTTAATTGATGTATATTTAACTTATATTTTAATATATTCGTGTATTTACTAATATATATTTTTCGATGAAAAAAGTGTATTGAGAGCTTTAATATTCATGTTAAAACAGTTTTTTATAAATAAATAAAAAAAAAATTTAAAAAACTTGATCTAAATCGTAAAAACATTACCATGAGATAAACATTTTTTGTAGCTTTGAGATTGTTTTTTAGCAAAACTGTTTAGACCGCGTTGCGAAACGGATTCTTGAAATTTATTCGACGGTGCAATAATTTTATTTTTTATTATTTTATATTATTTAAATTTGAAGTGAAAAAAGGTAAAAGTTATTAAAATAATAATATATATTAATCAGTTTCATAATATGTTTGGAATTCAAATTAGTTAACTAACAAATTTCCTTAATTAATTTAACTTTGTGAAAGCTACTTTCGATTTTAATACATAGAAAAATCTCGAATTGCAAGTATCGAAGATTTGTGTCATTTGTAAAAAGCAAAATCGTTCAAAAGATAAATTAATTTTTTCTTTCTATTGCGAACAAATTTTATATAGGTAGTAGAAAACAAATTTATTGTACAGACAAAATTTATACATATATTTATAAAGCAAAGTATGCGAAAAAGTATAAAAGTTAATTCTGTAACTGAACAATTATTCCTATATATATATGTTAACATAAAAATATATTGCATTATTAATATAATAATAATACATATACATACATAAATTATGGCTGCTAAGAATTAAAAATGCAAAGTTTCGTTAAAATAATTTCTTAATAATTTTTTAATAATATAATTAAATAAAATTTTTAATGTAGTGCACAAAAGGTTGGAAAATTTAAAGTTCTATCTTTTTATAAAAAAATTAGTTTGGAAAAGATTTTTAAAGCAAATTTAAAATGAAGTTCAAACAACTTTAAAATTCTGACATAATTCAAAAACTTTTGTTAACCTGAACTATATATGTACATTCAATATCTTATAAGGCTGAAATACAATATATAAATTTATATATACATATATGTACAGATAACTTGCTAAAAAAACTAAAAAACAAATTGTAAGAGCTATTTTAATTATCCAGAAATAAATAAATATCCTTACCAAAACATTGAATCAAACATACGCTGTAATACTTTTTAACGTTTTAAGTTCTTAATATTTACATTTTGTTTTATTTAAGCCCTATTTTGAAAAATAAATTATATATGCTACTTTGAAATTTAAATAATTAAATAGAATTTTTAACAAAAAAAAACAAACAAAATTAATTTTTCCGTTGATTTCAGTTTTCAAATTATTTTTTATCGAAATTGTATTTTTCCGAATTTTTATCGAGTTGATAATTTGCTGTTATTATAGCAAAGAAAGGCTTTAAAAATTTTTTTTAAAAATATATGGCATTATTAAAAATTTATATATAAAATTCTTTAGTGGTAAGAAAACCACTTGTTATGACTTTTAACTGAATAAATTGCCTGAATGAATTTAAGGAAATAATTATTATCAGGACAGCGTGGATTTAGGCATCAGATAAACGATATAAATACATTCTATATAAAACTTAGGTCATCTTAACCAAACTCAAAAAAATAAAAACCGAAAACTAACACACAAGAAATGTTTTATTTAACAAGAAATTATGGAAACATTAGAAAGAAACTTTAATATATCTGAAAATTTTTATACAGAATGGATTGTTTAACTTTGTTATGAAGGATTGCTTTAACATGTAAACTATTTGATTGATAAAATATATTTTACAACATCCCAAGCGAATAGATAAATTGATCAAAAAGATTTTTTTAAAATTTTTCTTATTTATTAATTATTTTTATACCCTAAACCTATGAAATAGGAAAAGGGTATATTAACTTTTGTATGGTGTTTGTAACCACCTAAAGGAAGCGAGCTAGATATGGAAAATTATATATATTTATGATCAGCGTAACCTCCTGAGTCGATATAGCCATGTCCGTCTGTCTGTCCATAGGCACGATAACTCAAAAAATAATGGAGCTATTTTGATGAAATTTTAACTGTATGTTACTAGGACTGAAAGTACGGCGGGATTGCAAATGAGCGAAATCGGCCCATTGTTTCGGATTCTGGACCTTTTACTCGGTCCAAGGGGTAACGAACTTATAAAGAAAAAAAACGATAACTCAACGATAACTATTGACGCTATTTTCATCAAATTTGTGCTGTAGGTTACTGGTAATGAAACTACAGCGGGGATTGTGTACGGTCGAGATTTTACAATTTCCCACGCGTCCCCCTAATTTTGGATCAATCGGAGTGGTGGTTCAGTACCCCTCTTAGACCTCTCAAGGTTTAAAAGCTTCTAATCGAAATTAATAACAATAGTAACTTAAAATTAAGATAGAACGTTGCAATTGTGTACAAGGGTTAACTAGTATTTGAATTACAGCGCGGACTGCATATGGGCGAAATCGTACCATGGTTTCGGGTTCTGGAACCTTTGAAAATTTCAAAAGGCTAACAAACATATATCTTAAAAACAGCATAACTCAAAAAATGATGCCGCTATTTTGATGAAATTTAAACTCTTACCAGTAATGAAAGTACCATGGGAATTGGTTCTGGTCGAGTTCGATCAATGAGTTCGAATTATAGAAGCTTTTGATAATTTACGTTTGTAAGCTTTTCTAATAGGTACATAAAATAACAATTTAAAATAATTGCAATTTTGAAAAATTTTTATCACAAAACAGAAAATATTTTCATTTGTTTCAAGTTTTTTTGTTTTTTAATATTTTTAAATAGATAAATTAGTAAGAATTTATAATATTTTTAAATAGATAAAGTTATTAGAAAATATTTTTTAGTACTATAAAGTTAATTTGGTTAGCCATGTCTTAAGACTAAACTAATAAAATCTTTTATGGTTTTAAAATGACTTATGAACTTGCCATTAAATTTGAATCAAATAGGTGTAGGGTATTTCTAAGTCGGTTGCACCGACTGACTGTTTCTTTACTTGTTTTTAATTAACAACGCTATTGGTCTTAAACTTTGTTTTGTGGATTTTACACTTTTTTACACAGATTAGATTGTCTAATTTTATTATGAAGGATCGTTTTAATTGATTGATAAAATATATTTTGCAACATGCCAGGCGCATAGATAAATCGATGAAAAGATTATTTTATAGTTATTTATATATGCATATTATACATATTATACAAACTAGATTAAAATTTTTTCAATGTTTAAAAAAAAAAAAAAAAAATTATGTAAAATTTCGTGACGGGAAACATTTGTGAAGGTGATATATTTTTGGTTATATTTTAATCTAAAATTTTTTTACAAAAATATCTATATTTATTTAAATGATGTTATTATCATTTAATAAATTTTATTTATAAAAATGATCAAGAAGGATCTTGTGGAATCTTGTGAACCATTTTAAAAACACTTCTTGTTGAGCTAGAGGCCTGAAACTTTAGACGCAGGTCAGATTCCGATGACAATACATAATTTTAAAAATAATACCTAATAATATTGGAGTAGTTAACTAAAGTTTTCATACAAATATCTATAAAACTATATGAAATTAGACGGATTGTTTAAAAAAGTAACAAACTTTAGCTCTATAATTCGATTTATACGGTTGATACCTTTTTTCTAAATAATTCTACAAATTTTTCTAAATAATTCTATCACTTTTGGAACATTTATTGATTCCGTTTTGAGGATACTGGCTCAGAACATAATTTTTTTTCTTTTCTAAAATAAATGACAACAAAATTCTTTTTGTTTTAAATGTTAAGAAAATTGAGAAGATTTCTGATTTTTTATACGTTTATAAATATGTTACACTATATATTTCTACAAGTCTATCATAAGTCATCTATCTATATATATAAAAGCGAAAGTTTGTTTATTTGTTTGTTTGTTTGTAGCGAATAGACTCCTAAACTGCCCAGCCGATTTTCATAAAAATTTGTATATAGGGGTTTTTGGGTACGGAAAGAAATCGTGGCCCAAAAATGTTACTCTAACGGACTGCCAAGTTGGGGCTGTGGTGCAAGTATTTAAACTTCTTTGTTCTAAAATGAAAACGGTTTGACCGATTGACTTCAAATTTTGTATACGTGTTGCTCTTTGAGAATTGAGTAGACACTATTAACAGTTTTGGAATTTGTTAACCCATGTCGGGCCGACGGGTGGTCAAAAAAAATGTTGGCTCCAAATTTTGTCCGATTTTACGAAATTCTGCTTTGGCTTAAAAGAAAGCCCCAAAAAAAATTTTGTTGAGTTCCATTAACCCATTGCGGCCGAACAGCTTTTTATAGGTCTTTTCAATACTTTACTCTAAATTCGAAACGGTTTAACCAATTGACTTGAAATTTTGTATACGTGATGCTCCTTGAGAATTGAGTTGACAATATAAACAGTTTTGGAATTTGTTAACCCATGTTGAGCCGACGGGTGTTAAAAAAAAATTTTGGGTCCAAATTTTGTCCGATTTTACGAAATTCTGCTTTGGCTTTAAGGAAAGCCCCAAAAAATATTTTATTGTATTGCATTAACCCATTGGGGCCCAACAGCTTTTTATAGGTTTTTTCAATACTTAACTCTAAATTAAAAACGGTTTGACCGATTTTCTTAAAATTTTGTATACATGCTCCCCTATGAGAATTGAGTTGACACTATTAACAAATTTGGAATTTGTAAACCCATGTCGGCCCGACGGTTGGTCAAAATAATTTTGGAAGCTAATATTGTCAAAATTTGCGAAGTACTGCTTTGGCTAAAAAGAAAGCCTCAAAAAAATTTTGTTGAGTGATTTGGAAGCAAATTACGTCCAATTTTGCGAAATACTGCTTTGTCCAAAGAGAAAGTGTAGTTCCGTTAACCCAGTGGGGCACAGTGGCTTTTAATAGATTTTTGCGTTACTTAACTCTAAATTAGAAACGATTTGACCGGTTGACCTCAAATTTTAAATGTCAAATAGGTATAAATACGAATTGCGTAATGTTTATTTTTTTTTTGTTTTTAACACTAAATTTTAGAAATATTATTCTTTTATTCGTATTTAACAACCAACAACGCAAAAAAAAAAGTTCTTCAATTTCTTACTTCATTTACTTTAGAATTAATACAAATAAAAAAAATGTTACCACACAATACCACTACTATAAATAAGAAAAAAACATTTAATTTTTTTAGAAGCTGCAAATAAATATTATTTCTAATTTTCAATTAATTTTCCGACAATTACATATAATACAATAATATTGATTATAATGACTATAGTGAGCATACATATATTCCGATTAATTATTAGCTATTGTGATATATTCTTTAATTTTTTTTAAACGCCGAGAGGTTTGAAATAAGTTTGAGACTTTCAAGTAGTTCGTTATAAGCTTTTAAACTATTGTAAAGACAGTTGTTTGCTCAGTTGTTAGTTTTAAAAAGTGTTAGATAAAAATTAGTTTTATTTCGTGTGTTATAGTTATGTGAATCTATGTTTCGTTTTAATATAAAGTAGTGTTTTATTTTATTATTAATTATCTTAAAGGCTACCATGTATAATTCAAACCTGCAAATACTGGTAAAACTCAAGTATTTCTCGGAGTATAGTAAGTTTGTAGGAAGAATTAACGGATATTTATGAATGACTTTTATACACTTTTTATGCATGATATTCATTCTATTTAGATACGTTTTGGGAGCTCTACTCCAAATAGTATTTAGGTATGTGATGTAAGATTTAATATAGGATGAAGAAATAATGTATAAAACATTTTTTAATAAATAATGTCTTAATCTTCGTAAAATGAAAATATAACGCGTAATGTTTTTATAATTGAAAAAATATGATAGCTCCAGTTGAGTTTACTATCTAAGTTTAGGATACAAGATAATTGTAGACAAGATAATTGTAGTTTTTAACAATTTCAATATGCTCGTTTTTATATTGAAAATTAGTATTAATACTCAAAGATTTGTTCTTAAATACAGTAATTTTTTTTTTTTAATATTAAGATTAAGACAATGTTTATTTAACCATATCTGTATTTTTTGCATATCTGTTTGTATTGAAATCTTTAAATTTTCCTCATTTGATTCTGCATATTTTAATACAGTGTTGTCAGCATAGAGTTGGATATATCCTTTTAGATTCAACTGCGCAATATCGTCAATATATATTTTAAAGAGATCGGGGCCAAGTATAGATTCTTGAGGGACCCCTTTTAAGTTAATTTTTTCTGAGCTGAATGTAGTATTTAGACTAACCATTTGCTTTCTATCTTGAAGATAGGATTAAAAAAATTTTATAGAGCTTCTGCTAAAATTTAGATTTGAAAGTTTTAATAGTAAGATTTTGTGATCAACGCATTCAAATGCCTTCTGCAAATCGAAAAATACACATCCTACATATTTACCTTGATCAATATTTTTAGAAATGAAATTAGTTAGGGCCAGAAAAACAGCTGTCGTATTTGACTCTTTTTCAAATCCGTATTGCTCTTCACTTAGAATTTTATTATTTATTAAGAATACATTCAATCTATTTTTAATAATAATTTCAAAAATTTTAGAAAATGAAGGAAGAATAGATTTTATAAGCTAAGGTCATTAAATCATTTTTTTAATATTAAGAACTAGTTTTAAGTATATAAAATTTTTCAATCTGAAAACGCCAAAAGGTAGCTGGTTTTATAAACTTTTTTAGTACTAAAATTTACCATTATGCAAAACCCAATTTTTGCAAAATTTTTGGTTACACATATCTTCTAGGGAGTAGTGAGGATTAGATCCATGAGAAATCGGGCAACCTTCCCCATAGAGGGGCTATTAGGACTCAAAATTTAAAAAAATTACAGTTTTTATAAGTAAAAGTAACTTAGTCACCAACGTATATATTTCCTAAATTAAAGGTTAACATTGAAGCTTCAACATTATATTCCGGTATGTATGAAACTCAGTATGAAACACTATATTATTTTGAAAATGTGCTTTTTTAAAAACCCTTGGTTTTTTTCATCACTTGTTTTTATTTAAGTTCATATAATTTTACAATAACATATAAAATCATGTATAAGAAATTAAGTAATTCTAAAACTACAGCTTATAACTAGCATTTAATAACTTATGATTTTTTACAATTTTTCTAATTTCTAGATTTTTTTCTTTTTTAAATTTTAAATATTAATTTCTAAGATTTTTTACAAATTTTCTAAGTTTCTTTTAAATATGTATAAATTTTGATTGTTTTTACTTTCTACCGGTAAAAAGTTGAAAAGTTTTATTGTGCTGCATTTTAGACTTTTTTGATTCAAGGTTGTTTTGGCTTTAGGAATTTCGATATTTTTCCGGTTTCTGGTTAAATAATTATTAATATTCTCCCTATTTTGAAGTTTTAGTTTTGACTTAATATTATTGTTAAGGATATTACACATGTATTTACATTTTTGAAAGTAAATTAGTTGGTTAATATCCAGTATATCAATTATTTTATATAAATTATTAGTTCTGCTTCTTATATTCAAATTAAATAAAGCTTTGAGGGCTCTATTCATTACTGCACTCATTTGATTTTTATGAAAATATGAACAATGACTCTAACTGCCTATATTGTACCTAATTCTTGTTAATATATGGCCATTATATACAAGTTTAAAAGCATAATTCGGAATACTCCCCATTCTTCTGACAGCCATTGTTAAACGAATAATTTTTTTTTAATGCTTTTTATATGTTTATCCCATCGTTATTATCATTTGTTTTCTTTTGCATTTTGAATATCATGTAATTAGTTTTTTTCGCATTTATACATAATTCATTGTCGTCGAGCCAACTGCAATATATCTTTAAGTCGTCATTTAGTTTATTTTGAAGCTCTTCTAATGTTTTCACTTTTGCTATAAGGTTAGTGTCATCCGCATAAATGTTGTATTTTGACTTAATATTGTTTTTAGGTAGGTCCATTATATACTGTTGTTATAATAACGACCCCACTAATGAACCTTTTGTTACGCCTGTTTTTATTACTAGTTCATCACTTTGTGCTTATTTAACTTTAACACATTGGGTTCTATTTGTCAAATAACTTTTTAGTATTTGACAAATGACTTTGTTTTGACCCACTTTTGTGAATAGGAACTAAATTTGCTTTTTTTAACGAATCAGGATATACCATTAGTGAAACTTTCATTTATCAGTTTCAAAAAATGTTGGGTTATAATATTGACCAACTCTTGTAGATCTCTCACTGTAATTTTATCCAATCCTGGAGTTGCATTTTTATTTAAATTCATAATAATTTGATGTATGTCTGGTTCTATAACTGGAATAAGAAACAACGAGTTACAGTTATATAAATTTTGTGAGCAGTTAGTAAAATCGTTGGTATTTAGAACGTTTTTTTTAATACGTTCTCCTATTTCAGTAAAAAAATTATTGAGAGTATTTCATCATCGTTTTTAGTTTTTTCACCATTGCTTTTAATAACATGAGTAACATTTTTGAGTTTGTCTTCATTGATATTTTTTATAGAATTATTCAATATTTCCATAATTTTCTAGAATCGCTCCGGGTTTTTTCAATATTTCTATTAAAATAATTTTTTTTTTCTTCTTTTATTAATTGTTCCATCTTTTTCTTCATTTTTATATATTTTGCCTTTTTATACCCTACACCTATAGAATAGGTAAAAGGTATATTAACTTTGGTATGGTGTTTGTAACCACCAAAAGGAAGCGAGCTAGATATGGAAAAGTATATATATTTGTGATCAGCGTGACCTCCTGAGTCGATATAGCCATGTCCGTCCGTCCGTCCGTAGGCACGATAACTCAAAAAATAATGGAGCTATCTTGATGAAATTTTAACTGTAGGTTACTAGGACTGAAAGTACGGCGGGGATCGCACATGGACGAAATCGGCCCATGGGTTCGGATTCTGGACCTTTTAATCGATCGAATAAACTAATATAACCTACAGTTACTAAGATAACTCAACAACTAATGACGATATCTTCATGAAATTTGTGCTGTAGGTTATTGGTAATGAAACTACGGCGGCAATTGCGCACGGTCAGGTTTGGACAATGGGTTCGGAACTTAGAACTTTTTGATCGAATTTAGGCCAAACTAGCATAATTCCGTAACCAATGAAGATAGAACCTCCAAATTTGATATCAGAGTGTCGTTTTCGATTTCCTTAGTCTCCTTGAAGTTTGAGCCCAATTGGAGAAGTGGGTGGGGACCAGCCACTCAGTTCCGAGGACCGTAAAGCATATTTTCGAAATTAATAAAGATAATAACTTGAAACAAAAGTAGAAACTTCAAATTTGGCACATGGGTGTTCTTTACTATTTCCTGCGTGTCCCTCTAATTTTGGATCAATTGGAGTGGTGGTTCAGTACCTCTCTTAGACCCACCAATGTGTAAAAGCTTTTCATCGAAATTAATAAAACTAGTAACTTAAAATTAAGATAACACTTTCCAATTGTGTACAAGAGTTAACTAGTATTGAAAGTAAGACGGGGACTACACATGGGCGAAATCGTACCATGGTTTCGAGTTCTGAAACCCTTGAAAAGCTCAAGGGCTAACAAACATATATCTTAAAACACCATAACTCAAAAAATAATGCCGCTATTTTGATGAAATTTAAACTCTAGGTTACTAGTAATGAAAGTACCATGGGAATTGGTTCTGGTCGAGTTTAATTTCGAAGCCAAAGAATATATTTCCTATTTCTTATGTATCGCCGAAATTTTGACTTAATTGTAGTGGTTCAGCTATGTTCAAAGGTACTTGCTGCATTTATGTAAAATTTATTTTTATATTTAAGTGAATTATATTAAAAGGTCTAAATTTGTATATGTATTTTAAAAATACATTTATTGCATATTTTGCGTTTATAAGCTTTTCTAATAGGTACATAAACAAGCCATTTAAAATAATTGCAATTTTGAAAAGTTTTAATTATTAAATATATTAGCTTTTTATCACAAAATTTAATAATTCAAATTTTTTCATTTAGTAATTGAATTGGAATAAATATATTTTCATTTGTTTCAAGTTTTTTGTTTTAATATTTTTAAATAGATAAATTAGTAAGAATTTGTAATATTTTTTAATAGATAGTGTAATTAGAAAATGTTTTTAGTATTATAAAGTTAATTTGGTTAGCTATGTCTTACGATCAAATTAATAACAGCTCTTATGGTGTTTAAACGACTTATGGATATGTCCTTAAATTTGAACCAAATAGGTGAAGGTTTTTCTAAGTCGGTTGCACCGACTGACTGTTTCTTTACTTGTTTTCTCTATTTTCAGCTTGCCATGAATAAAAGGTGTTATCCAGCTATTATTTCTCGTTCTCATTGGTATTTTTTAAGTGCATAATCTTTTTTCTTCTTGTATAATTTGAACTGAGGTTTCGATATCTGATATATCATTATTTTTTATTTTGTATTTTACTATGAAACGCAATTGATTATAATCGGTTTTGTTTATGTTGTACTTTTTCATTGGTAACTTCCAAATATTACTAAGTAGTACTTTTACTTAATAGTACTTTTTCATTGGTAACTTCTAAAAATTCCACAAGGTAGCCACCTTGGCCCTCTACTTTTTATCTTATCTGTAAATGATGTTTCTTCTATAATTTCTAACTGCGAGCTTCAAGTTTACGCTGATGATATGAAACTTTTTAAAAAGATTACATCTTATAATGACACCATCCTTATGCAGAATGATCTTCAAAATTTTAACAATTGGTGCGTTAATAACTGTTTACTACTTAATGTAAATAAATGCGCATTGGTATCTTATACACGCCGATCTAGTCCTATTTGTTTCAATTATAACTTAGATGGTATTAGTTTACCTAAAGTTACCTCAATAAAGGACTTAGGGGTGTACTTTGATTCCCAACTTAGCTTTAAAACCCATTATAATAATATTATAAACAAAGCTAATTCACTATTGGGATTTGTTAAACCTTCTGCAAAGGAATTTTCAGATCCTTATGTTCTTAAATCGTTGTACACTTGTCTTGTAAGACCAAACTTGGAATATGCTAGTCAAGTTTGGTCTCCGTTTTATATGGTACACATTGATAGGATTGAGGCAATACAAAAAAATTTTCTTAGATTTGCCTTACGCCATTTGCCATGGTCGAATCCCATTATTTTACCACCATATGAACAAAGGCTAAAATTAATTGATTTGTGTACTTTAAATTTTCGACGTGAAGTTTCTGATGTCATTTTTATTACAGAAATTGTCAAGGGTAACGTTAAATCTAATTTAATTTCTAGTAAAATTATTATTAGAAATCTTCAACGCCTTCGCTCTTGCAATTTATTTAAAACTAATAATCATAGGACTAACTATGGCAAATTCGAACCTATTAATAGAATGCTTATTATAGGTAACAACCATAAACATTATATTGACTTTACAATTTCAAAACACTCCCAAAAACAAAAATTATACAATCGCTATTATTAGGATTATTTTTAACTTTTAATTTTAATTTTAGTTTGAACTTATTTATAATTAGTCAAATATGTAATTTTTTATATTGATTTTAATTGTATAATTTTAATTGTTATTTGTATGCTTTTTGTAAACTGTTTGTGTTAAGCAGTATAATAATAAATAAATAAATAAATAAATATTAATTGCCTTAATAGTTTATATTGGCAATTGATGGCCCGATAGGCAGTTATTTTCTACTAGCTAATACCCGGTGCGCGTTGCTGCACCTTTCAATGGAGGTTTAATTGAAGATGATGTTACTACAAAAAGTTAACACAAAAATTACACACGGTTTACACATGTAAATTTTAAAATGTATGAAAGCAATCTTTTTAAAACGATTTTTCTAGGATTATTCTAGTAATTTTTTAAACTTTCTGTAATTCAAAGCAGTACAAACTACTTTCCAAAATTTGACGTAATTTACTTCCAGAAAAATTTTTTTGACCAATCGTAGGACCGACTGTTTACAGACTTAACTCCATTTTCAAGTTGCTTTAAACATATAAAATTTGAGGTCAACCGGTAAAATTGTTTCTAATTTAGAGTTTAGTAACGCAAAAATCTATTAAAAGCCACTGTGGCCCATTGGATTAACGGAACTACACTTTCTCTTTGGACAAAGCAGTATTGCGTAAAATTGGACGTAATTTGCTTCCAAATATTTGTCTTGCCAATCGTTGGGCCGGCATGGGTTAATCAATTGCAAGTCTGTTAAAAGAGTTAATTTCATTCTCAAAACGGAACACATATACAAAATTTGAAGAAAATCGGTTAAACCGTTTCTAATTTAGAGTAAACTAACCAAAAACTTTATAAAAAGCTGTTGGGCCGCAATGGCTTAATGAAACTCAACAAAATTTTTTTGAGGCTTTCAATTTAGCCAAAGCAGTACTTCGCAAATTTTGACCATATTAGCATCCAAAATTATTTTGACCAACCGTCGGACCGACATGGGTTAACAAATTCCAAATCTGTTAATAGTGCCAACTCACTTCTCACGCGGGAACACGTATACAAAATTTGAAGAAAATCGGTCAAACCGTTTTTAATTTAGAGTTAAGTATTGAAAAAAACCTATAAAAAGCTGTTGGACCGCAATGGGTTAATGCAACTCAATAAAATTTTTTGTGGGGCTTTCTTTTTAGCCAAAGTAGAATTGGACCCAAAATTTTTTTTGACTACCCGTCGGTCCGACATGGGTTAACAAATTCCAAAACTGTTAATAGTGTCTACTCAATTTTCAAAGAGCATCACGTATACAAAATTTGAAGTCAATCGGTCTAACCGTTTTCCCTTTTAGAACAAAGAAGTTTAAATACTTGCACCATAGCCCCAACTTGGCGCTCCGTTAAAGCAAAATTTTTGGGCCACGATTTCTTTCCGTACCCAAAAACCTCTATATACAAATTTTCATGAAAATCGGCTGGGCAATTTAGAAGTCTATTTGCTACATACAAACAAACAAACAAACAAATAAACAAACTTTCGCTTTTATATTTATAGATTATATAATTTACATCATAATTGCCATTTTTGTTTGTAATTATGTGATCATTATGGTATTTGCAAAAAATATATGATTTGCCTTATGTACCAGTTTAAGTTCAAGAAACTCCATAAATAGGTTGTTGTTTTCCACTGGAGCTTTATAAAATGTACCGATTTTTAATTTGGTTTTGAGTTCAGGTCTCAGGATTTCAATTACAGTAAAGTTATATTTTTCATCTTCACATATTTCATTGAAACTAATATTATTTTTAATAAAGAGGGCAGTCCTCTTTTTAGCACATTTTCAAAAAATTTTGTAAAAATGTGCCTATATAGCTTCACTCTGTCCGTCCAACTGTCCGTCCGTCTGTCCGTATGTTTACAAAAACTTTTACACCGTTTGAAATAGAGTAAAGAAATTTTAAGCATGGGTAGTTTTTGCAAAAAAAATTATTTCGTAGAAGAATTTTTTTCTGTAGCCCCACCTGTTACGGGGCTACAGCCCCCAAAGTTGAAAAAAGCCCTATATTTAAATGGTTATAACAAGAGTTCTGTTAGATATATTTTCAATCTGAAAACGGCAAACAATAGCTGGTTTTATAAACTTTATAAATTTTTGCAAGGCAAATGTTTAGGGTTACCAGACGGTACTAAAATTTAACATTACACAAAACTCCATTTTTGCAAAATTTTTGACCACACATATCTTCTGAACGGTTCAAGCTAGGGTCTTGAAATTTTGGGAGAAGTTAGATAATCAGAAATTAGTAGGAGTCGGTTAACAAAATTTTTTTGTCAAGCCCCCTATTTAGGAGCTATAAGGGCTCGAAAATTGAAATTTTGCTATTTTTAAACACCTGTAACTTGAATACCTGTCCAAATTTTTTTTTAGTGATATACAAAATTTAAAGCTCTATAATTATATTTCAACATGTGTTAAAGGTTTTTCTTAATTTTGAAGGGTTACGAAGCTACAGCCCCGGCAAATTCCAAAAAAGTCCTATATTTAAAATAATATAACATGAGTTCTATTAGGTTTATTTTCAATCGAAAAACGGTATAAGAGAGCTGCTTTTATAGACTTAACAAAAATTGGTCGATTAAATATATAGGGTTGCCATACGGTACTAAAATTTAGCATTATATAAAACCCAAGTTTTGCAAAATTTTTGACCACACATATCTTCTGAACGGTTCAAGCTAGGGTCTTGAATTTTGGGAGAAGTTAGATCCTTAAAAGTTAGTAGGAGTCGGTTAACAAAATTTTTTTGTCAAGCCCCTTGTTTAGAAGCTATAAGGGCTCGAAAATTGAAATTTTGCTATTTTTAAGCACCTGTAACTTGAATACCTGTCCAATTTTTTTTTTATTAATATACAAAATTTGAAGGTCCAACATTATATTTTAACATATGTTAAAGGTTTTTCTTAAATTTAAAAACGGTTCCTTAAATTGAAGAAAGTGTCTCTCAGTCTTACCCATTTTTTCTTAGATAATAAAATTCTAAGTAAAATTCCAAATTTTAGTTTAATTCCTAGAAAGTACAAAAATGGAGAGGGTGGGGGGGGGGGGGTTAGATGAAGTTAGGTCCTTGAGAAATTTGGCAATCTTCCCCATTGAAGGGCTATTAGAACTTTCAAATAAAATATTTACTTTTTTTATAAGTAAGCAGTAACTTAGTCACCAACGTATATATTTCCTTAAACGTTAATATTGAAGCTTGAACATTATATTCCGATAAAATACTTAGTATGAAACAGTATATTATTTTGAAAATGTGCTTTTTTAAAAACCCTTGGTTTTTTATCATTACTTGTTTTATTTCTACAGTTGTAAACTGCTTGATAATTGGGGATGTTGTAGGTATCTTTTTCATAATCATAAATCCAAACCGCTGTAATTATTACTATGTCTATTTCTTTATATTCATTAATTAATGTTTCAAGTTCCTGTATTTTATTTCTAATGCTACAAATATTTAAGTACAATATCTTTAGATCTCCAATTTGCATTATATTTTCTTGTTCTGCCATTATCATCTGCCGATCAAGTAATTTTGCCAAGATTCTCTTGTCTTTTGAAATATTTCCTTATATTTGTTATAAACGTGTCTTCTATATGTAGCTAGATCATTCGAAACATCTTTATTGCAGATTTGTATGTTTTCGTGGTACCTCCGAAGTACCATATATTCTCAGAAGTTCCTGATACTCAGTTGGTGGTCCTTCTTGCTTAATTAGAACCAAAAATTATACATATATAGATAAAGCAAGTAGAACAAAAAATCTCTCACTATATTTTGTGAAATCCAATGCCCCACGAAAGAGAAAAAACGATATTATACATTTGTAAAAACATATACCTTTCTCATCCTACACATTGTTTTATATTATTATTATTTTCTTAAAAAAAAAAGTAAAAAAATGTAAAAAATAGTAAAAAAAAGTTTAGAGTTGGTATATTCATTTTATTTTTTAATGAGTTTGTGTGTTTCAATGTAATACTGATAAAACCAAATACCAATGCATATACATATATTTAACTACTGGCTTAACTAATCAAATATAAATAATACACTATATTATGTATATATGTATAAATATTTATTTTTCTAATTTTCAATCAAATTTATATTTTTAAAATATTCATTTTACCCCTTTACGTATTGAAATAATATAGAAATAATAAGAGCAGACAAACGAATTTGTTTTTTGCTTTCAAATGAATTTTTTAGAATATACTAAATTTAGGAACTTTAACAGAATGAAAATTGGATATCTAGTGTGTACAATTAAAATTCCGTACATCGTATATAAAATTGAATACTTGTTGAGAAATAAAATTAAATAGATGAGATGGAAAAAGTAAAATAATATCTGAAAAATTTGGTTTAATTAAAAAATAAAAACACAATCAATTTAAAAATTCAATTTTAATTTTATATTTTTAGAAAAGGCAAAAAGCCGAATTGAAGTTATATAATAAATAAAATGAATAACGTTCAATTCGGCATAAAAAACCTTTTCAAAGAATGAAATTAAAAAAATTATAAACATGTAGCTACTATGTTGCATAAAACTATAAGAATAAAACAAACGTAAAACTATAATTCTAGTAAAACATAACCAAATTAATATGTAATAAAATAAACAAAAATAAATTATTTAATATTTTTCATTTTTTAACAAAAGCTGATCCACCTGTTCCACTTCAAGATTCAATGCTCTGGTGACAAGTTGAAGAGTGTGGAAAAAAAAGATAAATTAGAAATTTTTAAACATTTTAAATGAATAAAAAGATAAATTAGAGTAAAATTTTAATTTTATGGCTCTGTATAAACTATTGAAAACCTAATCTACTAAAATTTTGTTGAGAAATTAAGAATTTATTAGTTAAAATTTATGAAAATAAAACGACAACTTACCGCTAAAATTAGAATTTTTCTTTAATAACTTTTTGGCTTTAACTTTTTAACCCCTTTGAAACTAGCAACCGCAATGTAATAGGTAATTTCACAATGAAACGGCAAGCCACCAAGGGTTAAAATATAAAACCCCAGCCATTGAAAATAATACTATGAAAAAATTCCTTACACCATCTTTCAGTGTTTTTTTATCCCGTATGACTGTAGGTCAAAGGGTATAATAAATTTGCCATTACGTTTGTGACGCAAAGACGCAAAGAAGAAGAGGAGGTAGATATAGATTCAAGTGTATGGATCGAATCAGAATCGGAAAATAAATCGATTTAGCTATGTATGTCCGTCCATCCGTCTGTCCGCACGATAACTCAAAAACTAAAGAAGCTAGGATCTTGATATTTTCGGAAATTCGGTTTTTTGCAATAGCCGTCATCGATATTTTTTTTCAAATGAGCATTTCTCTGTACCTATTACAGCTGCGTGTCTGAAATTTTGCCAAAAGTAATTAGTGTTTATAATAATGATATAATGTTTATTTAACGGTCATATGGGTATCCCAGAGTTGACAGAGTCTACACTACTACACTCTTCCTCGTTTTAACATAAAATCATATTAAAATATAAACACATTTAAATGAATACAAACATAAATTTCAATACACTTGACTTGATCAACACGTCTATTGATGATATTGTATATTAAAAAGTTTATATAATTTTTGGTGTTGCCATATTGAAAGACTAATGTAATTTCCTAATTTATCAACATATAAGATTTTAAAAACTTACATATAAAAACTTTAAAGAATTACTTTTTCTAAAAGTTATGTAAGATTTGAAAATTATTTTTTGAATATATAAAATATTTAAAGTATAACTTATAATAATATAATAAGATAATAGTCAATCTCAGTACGCAGACAGATTTTGACCTTAAAATTTATAAATATTTTTATTTGTTGTAAAGTTTTTTAGTACACAGATGTCTGTACGTATTGAGTTTATAAACAAAATTTAAAAAATAAAAACTTTAATAAACAAGTCCAAGTACGCAGACAGTCTCAGTACGCAGACAGATTAGTCAGACAGTCTCAGTACGCAGACAGTCTCAGACGCAGACTGCGTACAAGTCTCAGTACGCAGACAGATTTTGAACTTAAAATTTATAAATATTTTTATTTGTTGTAATGTTTTTTAGTACACAGATGTTTCTACGTATTGAGTTTATAAACACAATTTAAACAAGTGAGGGAAAAAAAACCAAGGGTTTTTAAAAAGCACATTTTCAAAATTATATACGGTTTCTTACTGAGTATTTTATCATTTATTTTTATAAAAATATATATTATGATAATATTATAATTTTGTTATTTCATTAATAATTAATTATATGACTAATAGTGAAATACTTAGAATATAACCCCAATGCACTCAAGAAAACCTGTTAATAAGTGCAAAATATAATGTTGGAGCTTCAACGTTAACGTTTAATTTTGGAAAAACTTACACTGGTAAATAAGTTACTGTTTTATAAGAACATAAAAGTTTTAATTTTGAAGACCTAGTAGCCCTTCAATGGGGAAGGTTCCCAAATTTTTGCTTAGCAAACTTATGATGGATCTGCTCACCCCCCTCCTGTGTCACCCTTCCATTTTTTTCCGGTTCGAGGAAATCAATTTGGAACTCCAAAATTTGGAATTTTACCTAGAATATTATTATCTAACCAAAAATGGTTAAGACTAAGAAACAATTTCTTCAATTTAAAGAGACCCTTTCAAATTTAAGAAAAACCTTTAACGTATGTTGAAACATAATGCTGCAGCTGTAAATTTTGCATATTTGAAAAAAAAAATTTGAACAGGTGTTAAAGTTACAGGTGGTTGAAAATAGCAAATTTTCAATTTTCGAGCCCTTATAGCTCCTAAACAGGGGGCGTGACAAAAAAATTTTGTTAACCGACTCCTATTAATTTTGGAAGACCTAACTTCTATCAAAATTTCAAGACCCTAGGTTGAACCGTTTAGAAGATATATGGGGCCAAATATTTTGCAAAAGTTGAGTTTAGCTTAATCGTAAATTTTTGTACCGTATGGGAACCCTATACATTTGAGCCTTACATTTTTGTGAAGCTTATAAAACCAGCTATCTTTTGCCGTTTGAAAATACACTTAACAAAACTCTTGTTATAATAATTTAAAAAAAGGGTTTTTTCCAACTTTGGCGGGCTGTAGCTCCGTAACGGGTGGGGCTACAGAAAAAAATTCTTCTACGAAATTAATTTTTTTGTATTATCTACCCGTGGTTAAAATTTCTTTATTCTATTTCAAACGGTGTAAAAGTTTTTGTAAACATACGGACGGACGGACGGACGGACAAAGTCAAAATTAAGAAAAACCTTTGACACTAATTGAAACTTTCGTTTTTGAGCTTTCAATTTTGTATACAAATAAAGAAAAATTTTGACAGGTATTCAAGTTACAGGTGTTTAAAAGCTAAATTTTTAGCAAAATTTCAATTTTCGACCCCTTACAGCTCCTAAAGAGGGGGCGTGACAAAAAAATTCTGTTAACTGACTCTTACTTATTTCTAAGGACCTAACTTCTCCCAAAATTTCAAGTTTCTAGATTTAGCCGTTCCGAAGTTATGAGGGACCAAAAATTTTGTAAAACTTAGTTTTGAATAACGGTAAATTTTAGTACCGTATGGTAACCCTATACAATTGGCTTTTAAAAACTTGTAAAGCTTATAAAAGCAGCTGTCTGTTACCGTTTTCAGGTTCGAGATATACCTTATGGAACTCTAATTATAACTGTTTAAATATGGGGCTTTTTTCAACTTTGTGGGGCTGTAGCTCCGTAACGGGGGGGGCTACAAAAAAAAGTTTTAACATTAAACTATTTTTATTGCAATACCTATTCATTCCTGATATTTTTTTGTCAATCGTAGGTAAAAAGGGACGGACGGACGGACGGACGGACGGACAGAGTGAAGCTATATAGGCACATTTTTACAAAATTTTTTGAAAATGTGCTAAAAATAAAAACTTTAATAAACAAAACCAAGGTTTTTTAAAAAAGCGCATTTTCAAAATTTGAAAGTGTTTCATACTGAGTATTTTATGATAATATTTTAATTAATATTATTAATAAATAAGTACTTTATGATAATATGTTTTTTTTTTTATTTCATTTAATGTCAGATAATTTTACAATATATATAAAATTATGTATAAGAAATTATTTAATTAAAACTACAATCTAATAAATTATACAATTATAATTAATTTTAGTTTAAAAATAATTATTTTGTATTCTCTAATTTTACTTATTTCCAATTTTTAATTTCTAAAGTTTTTTATATATTTTTTAAGTTTGCTATTAATTATTTCCAAAGTTTAACTTCTCCTAATGTTTAGTGGTAATGAATTTAAAATTTTAATAGCACTACATTTTAAAGGTTTTTGTTTTTCTGTGGTTCTAGGTATTTAGGTATTTCAATATTTTTTTTATTTCTAGTACTATATTTATGTACATTTTCTCTATTTATTAAATTTAAATTGGATTTGATATTACGATTTATTACTTTATAAATATATTTACCTTTTTCAAAATAGATTAATTGGTTAATATCTAATTCATTTGTTTTTTTATACAAATACTTAGTACTAGTTCTGTAATTACATTTGTAAAGAATTGTAAGCGCTTTATTCCAATATTGATTAATATACCAATTTGATTAATATGGAATTTTGAGCAATGACTCCAACTATGTATTTTATACCTTATTCTTGGTATTATATGACTTTTATAGATAAGCTTGGCTGCATGCTTTGAAATATTTCCATCATCACAAGCAGAAGAAGCAGGAAGTGGCTGACCAGCTGATGGACCCTGTGGTGGACCTCCGGCAATTTGTCCCTGAGTTGGTGGTCCATACGAATTATGATGACCTTCCATTTGGGGCGGCATATGTTGGGTTGGCGGTTGCCCGGTACCGTGTTCGTAATGCATGGGGGGACCAGCTGGTTCGGCATGACCAGGTGGAGGTGCATATTGTTGATGATAGGGATATGGAGCATATTGCCCAGACGGTTGTGGTGGGGGATGTGCACCATACTGTGGAGCATAGTAGGGGGATCTAGGAAGACCTGGTGGAAGAGCATAGCCACCGTAATTTGGATGCATTCCAGGATGATGACTACCCATGTGCGCGTACATATGATGTCCTAGAGGACCATGATGAGTTGGTGGAACAACAGGAGGTGCATCTTGACCAGGTGGACCACCCGGTGGATGTGGCTGTGGTGGAATATGTTGTTGCGGCGGATCTGCAGGTACTCCTGGTGTTTGAGTTTGATTTGGTGGAATACCAACAGGTGGAGTTGGTTGCATAATTCCAGATGGTGACATAGGTCCGCGATGTGAACCACCTTGCATAGGATTTATAATAGACGATGGATGTACGGGATGAGGTGGTTCTAATTTCTGATCTAAATGTACATCGTGTTTATGTAGATTGAATTTCACCAGGTTTATCCCAGCTTTCAGTAGATGCTTTTCGACCCTTATTAACTTTCGGTGAATCAATTCCAAATTGATTATCTTTTACTAAGTGTTGATTATTTGGAGGAGTTTTTGGTTTATCAATGGCCATTGGTGGTGGAGGCGGTAAATTTGGTTTCATACCAGCTCCTGGAATGAAAGCAGGGGCTTGCTTCGATGGCGGCTCAATGTCCATGTCCATTGGTTCATTTTGATCGTGAGTTGTTGATGAGTTTGTATTTCCTGGGGCACCTTTTCCTGTCATACCAGTAGACATTTTTGGAATTTGTAATGAGGGTTCAATTATTGACTTATTGGAGGAGTTTGAAGATTCGCGCCTTGTGGAGTTTGTTGAACTTGTGGTGACATTTGATGTGCAGATGGCATTGTATTTTGCTGAGATGATGTTATACTTTGATTAGGAGCAGGTGTGCTAGGTTGATTGTTCTGAGAAATTGAACTTGAAATATTAGGTGTCAGTGGTTGACTAACTTTTGATTCATCAGAACGAATTGTGGTTGTAGAAGTTTGCATCACTGATTTTTGTGCACTGCTTTGTGTTCGCTGATTAGGAAGGCTTCCTGGAGCAAGAGGTTCATCCGCCTTTGAACGTTCACGTTTTAAGTCTTCGTATGCTTTTTGAACCATTTTTTGAAATGTGTCATCATCAACAGCAGGATTACAGTGTTTTTTTAATTCTTCTTGAAATATTTCACTTCATTCAAGCAATTTTCTCTTTTTCATTTCAAATTTTTCTTCCATTTGTTGAAGTTCAGCTTCCAATTTAGTTTGATGCATGGTTAATGATGTTACTTGTCTTTTTAAAACTTGCATTCGTTGAGTTGTTACAACAGATCTTACGTCTGGAACAATAGCATCAGAAAATATTTCATTAATAAGTGCTACATGCTTCACAGAATACCCATTGATCATCTACTTGATCATCTTCATCTTCAGCGGGTTGTATATCAATTCTTCGTTCTTGTTGTCCCTTTCCACCAGCTCTTGAAGGAGTTTCATGGACATCAGCATCTATATTAGCTTATTTCAATTAGTCTCAATTTTTTCAAAATATTATTTAAACAAAAAGACTATACTTAAAACTGACATGTACAAATGAAAATATAGTTAAAATGAAGAAATAGAAAAGTGTAAACAAAACAAAAACTGTGAAATTATAAGACTTATGAACTAATATATACAAAATTTTAAAAACAATATTGTTTACATAACAAAGTAATAGCACGATTAGTACTGCATGCATGAATTATAACAGGTTGAAATATATTGGGATAGTTTAAATGTTTTCTTCCTATAAGAAAAGTTTTTTTTTAAATTAATAGTGAAAAAAAGAAATTGCAAATAAATAAAGCGGTGTATTTTAATAAAATAAAAAAAAAAAAAATATAAGGCAAATATATAATCCCCTTCAGAACACTATAACAAATTATAAAACAATATAAAGTATAATAATTTTGTTGTCAATAAAACCAATTTTCCAATTAAGCCAAAGACCAGTTTTAGTTTAAATAAAATTTAAAAATATATAAAAACGTGTTCTGCAAGAGTTTATAGTTTAATTTTTCTATCTTTCCAAATAGGTAATGCAATTTTGTTATTGAAAAATGCACACATACCAGATTTTTTATTTTTAGCAGCTATGTAAGACAAATATGCAGGTGAATTGTGATAAGTTTGCAAACTTTTATCATATTCAATCTGTAACATGGCAAAAATTCCAAAAAAAAACTAAAAAAAGAAAAAGGAATACAACAATTATTTGAAATGAATACGAAATCATTTTTAAAATGATACAATCTAAATGTATACAGCATACATAAAACAACCAAAATAAAAGTCCAGATACTTTTTATTTTTTCACAAAATAGTTTGTGCAGGATATTACGAAGCTAGAGTTGATCGAAACATCGAAGCAATTTAAAATTATAGGAATAAGTTTGTTTTAACTGTTTTCTCCATTTATATACCAATTTTGGAGAACTGGCTTTTTTCATTTTGGAGAACTCTACATTTCATAGTTTTTTTCAGATTTGGAGGAAATTAAAGACTGTTATTTTTAACAAATTATTTAAAAATGTAACATTTAAAAAAATGTAAAATATCTTAAATACTTACATAAAAGTTACGAGTTGAAATTTGAAAGTGTGATTCAAATTGTACAGCAATAAAAATAAAAGAAAGGGTTTGTTTCAAAAGGATATTTTATATTAACGTTATTGATCGAATTTTATCCAAAAAATTTTCCCAATACCTTTTTTAAATTATATCAAAGAAACCAATACTTGAGATATGTATATAGCTCTCTAATGATATGGTTTGTGTATGTATAAATTCATATAGATTATCTATAGAACCCTGTTGTTGAACACAATAAAGATTGATCATTGAAAGCATTCTTCAAGAAAAAATTTTAAGCATCAATTAAAAAGTTTACATTGATGAGAGTTACAATTTCCTTCGATATTTTTTCAATTTAATTGAACAATGAAGTAATAGTTGATACTTGTCAATTTTCTCATTTGAGTTTGAGAATTTGTATTGGAAAGTTAAGAATTGTTTTTATTTTGTTGAAATTTAAGTGGTTTTTGGTGTTGTGGTATTTATTTTATTTTTGTTTTTAGCTGTTTTCTGTTGGACGAAGATAAAAAAAGCTTGTGGACGAATTTTCGTGCTGAGTAAAGACAAGTATTAGTATCACAAATGTCGGAACCTGGCTTACAGGTTCTTTAGCTTTTATACAGGACTAGAAAATTCTGAGACCTACAATTAATTTAAGAGAAAATAATAAATATGAAGAAATCCCACGATATTTTGACCAATTTTAAAATTTAAAAATACAGAAATAACTATTATAAAATTTGTAGTTTCTTATTTGATTCCATAATTGTCGAAATTTTAATTTTACCATACTAATATTGAATAAGTTTTGTTTGCAATTAACACTAATCTTCTCTTATTTAATAATAAAGTGATTTGAAAAATTTCAGCACACTTTAATTAATACACGTTTACCTTGAATTATTTTTTAATACTGTTTGAAGATGATTTATATTTTATTAAATATAAGTACGAAACCAATTCGACTTTGTTTGTAAATCCATACTTGTATACATTTTATATTTGTAAATTTAACGTTGCTTTTTATCAGGAGCCTATAGGAATACGATACATACATATTAGAAACAATATAATATAATACAACGGATACCTTCATATTTTAAAAAAATTTGTTATTTAAATAAAGATATAAGCAAAACAAATTATATTAATTAATAAGTTATGTAAATTATGTTAAAATCGCCACAGCTGGTTTATGATGATGGTGTTCATTAATCACATGTATAACATAATTGCTAAGAATATTTTCATTTAGAAATATTCGAACCGAAATAGCCAAAGGTAACATAATATAAATATGTAAAATGAGCATTACGAAAATTGACGATGTTAATTATTGTGAAATGATTTCCAATAAAATTATAAATAAACGTCTTATTAATTTTGCAAAAATTTAACAAATTTTTTAATGTTATGTACTTAAATAATACTATTGATAATATCACAGTGAAAACATAAATTTAGCCAACGAAACACTTTCATTACGGGTAACGAATAAATACAATCATAAAGAATACATTCTATTGAAGTGTCTTACGATTTTCAAAAAATTTTTTTTTATTTTTACAATTTTTTTGTCTTTATTTATATTATTTTTATTATTCAGCTTAAGCTTTGATACAATTAAATATTTTAAAATTTTCATTTTTTGAAAAAAAAATTTTTGTGTTATATATTTTTAGTTATTATTAATGTATGTTCACACTGTTTTAAAATTTTTGTGGATATTTAATTATATATACATTTACAGTTGTGGTAAAAAAAACTAAATTATAAAATAAGCATAAAACACTTCAAATAAAAACAAAAAATGACGATGAAAAAGGTGAAGGAATATATTTTAAAAATTGTACCTCGTTGTTTTGTTTTGTATTTCATCCAAGCAATATATTCTGGCGTATTGTGATATTCAATTTTCTTTCCCAGTTCCCAAATTTTCAGGTCAGGATTAGCAGCTTTAACCGTATCCCACATTTTTTTTCGAATATCTCATATATGGCATCATTGGTTTCTCTGGTGGTTTAGGCGGTTTTGGAACTCGAGCTGCTTCAGCAGCTTGTTGTTTTGAAGATTTCCCAGTCTTTTGAGGTGTAAAAGCTGGATTTCCATAATTGCTATGAGAAAATATTGGTGTCGTGTCTTTAGACTTCTTTGATGACTTACTTCCTTCTGAAGCTCGAAATCTTTCTTTCAAAATGTTGAAGGTTGGAGGAACCGGAGACATCATATCTGTTTTAAAACAAATAATTTTTTTTTTTTGAATTTGGAAAAAGAAAATTGAATTTTGAAAAACAAAAATATTTTAATTTTTTTTAATCATTAAATCCAACCAATATTACAGTGAATTTATAAATCAGATGTAAAATAAAAATTTAAACAAAAATTAACAAATAAACATTGAGTGGTCTCCTGTTTGCCATAACAAAAACTATACTTACTAATAAATATATTTAAATATAAAAAATGTTATAAATAAACCAAAAAAAAAAAAAAATTGTTTTTAGATTTTTAATATATTACATGTTAGTAAAATAAATTCTAAGTACATATAGCTTTAAGTATATATGTAGGTACAAATTTCAAAATTTTAAATATATAATCTTTACCATGCAGATTTTTGATTAAGTTTAGCATTAATTTCTACGATAACTAACATTTTATTAACAATTTACTAATGCACTTATATACGTGCTTAGTAAAATTTCAAACGTATTTCCAAATATAAATGAAAAATTTATGTTTGGGATTGCAATTTTACAACATTTTTTATACTTAAAAATTTTTTTTTTATTTTATTCTGAAAATTATTAAAGTTTATTTTCTTAATGTAGGTTATTTTTTAATAAATTATGATAAAATTTTTTTTAATATTGTATACTTACTAATAACTTAAGCTCAATTTGCAAAACTAAAACTAGCTTAAATTACAATATATGTATTATTAAAATTTAAATTAATTTTATTGTAAATGGAACTAACTGTAGTTCAAATAAACAAATGAAAATCTCGTTTCTATAATTATAATATAATTCACGTAATTCCTGATAATTCGTTGGCAATCCTTCAATATCGTTCAATACTTTGATATTTGTTTTCTTTATACCTTCATAACAAATATCCTCTTGATCGTGCAAAAAAGACAAAAATAATCTAACGTTATTGTATATTCTGTGGTCTCGTAATCGAGATAGTACATATATACTATGACCATTTTCAACAGGCTTTCTTGTTAATTTAACAATTGGAGGTTCCATTGGATTTAAAAAGCTCTTGTTTACAAGTTGTAGATTTTTAGTACTATGAGAAGCATTTTCCATTTTGCTAAGCTAATTCCACTTTATTGGCACTATCGTTTATGCCTACGTTTTCGTTACTATTCTTCTCCATCTTTATTATTACAGAATTCATCTCTACTATTATCATAAATATTATTAATATTACTATTAGTTTCTTTGTTATTGCTATTATTTTTATCAATTTTGAAATTATTATTATTATGACCAGCACTATTACTATTGTTATTATCATTATTCTTAACATTATTTTTATCATTATCATTATTAGTATTACGTTTATTAATTTTCTTGTCATTTACTAATATTCTTTTTTTTTGACCAAAATTTAGGCATGTAAGAAATTATCTTAACACTTTTTTTTGTTTGTTTTAGATAATAGATTATAATTTTTATTACTGTAGCTACTTGAATTTTCAGCACTATTTTTAGTTTTATTTTTATATTTAATATCGGTATACTAGCAGAATTACTATTATTATTGTATACATTTTTTTTTGTACTATTACTAATTTCATTACCATTATTAATCTTAACACTAATACTATTATTATTTTTGTTTTTATTAGCAATATCATTACTAATATTATTAGAACTATAACTATCATTAATGTTATTATTGTTTTTAAACTTAAAATTATTATTATCATTATCGTTATTGGGATTGATATAAGCATAGTTGATACAGGAAGGAACACTTTTGTTATCTATATTTAAGTTGTTATCTTTCACTTCTAACTCCTTTAAATGCTACTATCCAATTTTTTGCTTTAACATATTTAATTTGTTCTGGTACATTGGGCATAATTTACTTAAGGTTTTGTGATTTACATCTAAACCCAAACTAAATTTTTCATTAGATTTTACACAATTTATACACTTATTGATTTCTTGTTTTTGGCATTCACTGGTTTTATGTTTTCCGTGACACTTCAAACAAGTTTCAGTGTTTGTGCAGTCAACTGATTTATGGTTGAAACCTTTAAATTTGAAACACCTTGGTACGTTTATCGCATCAAACACTTTGCACCTTTCGCATCCTATACATAGCTTTTCACTAGCGATTATTTTTGAAAAAGATTCCTTATCAACTTCCAATATTACGTTAAACATTTCCTTGCCATATTTGTTTACAATAAATACCTTACCCATTTTCATTTCGCTCCTTTCCTAAAAGGCGTTTTGTTTTTTGAGCTTCTCTACTATATCTTCCTTACTCAATTTTTTTGTTCATGTGCACTATTTCTATTTTGGGTTTGATAGTTACTGGTATTTCTATGTCATAATCTTCCTTCATTGTTTCTTCTAATACCTTTTTATATTTTCCCGATCTTCTGTTGTCGCCGTTTCAAGTAATATCATTCCATTACTTTTTTTTCAATATTTTTATTATCAAATTTTTTGGATCTACCTTAGTATTTAGCTCACTTTTCGTTTTTTCACTTTTTTGTTTGTTTTTAGGTTTGATTATCAAAGGTAATTCTTTTTTCATTGTTAAATTTTTTTTTTTTTTTTTTTTTTTTTTTTTTTTTTTTCCTTATTACTCCTCTTGGGAGCATAGGATATCTACTAGGCATCTCCACCTGACTCTATTTGGAGCAGTTATCTTTGCATCCTCCCATGTTTTCTCAATTGAAACTAGCTCTTCCGAAATCGTTCGCCTCCAGGTGTTATTAGGGCGGCCTCGTCTTCGGGTTCCTTGTGGGTTCCATTCTAGTGCTTCCCTTGCTATACTATCTTGCGGTTTTCTCAGCGTGTGCCCTATCCATTTCCACTTCTTTCTTTTGATCTCTTGCCCAATTGGTTCTGTTTTGGCAAGTTTCCATAGGTCCTGGTTGCTTATTATGTTCGGCCAGTATATTCTGCATATTATCCTTAGACATTTGTTGATGAAGACCTGTAGTTTCTGTGTGATGTTGTTTGTAACTAACCAGGTTTCACTTCCATATGTTAAGGTGGTCTTTACGCAGGTTCCAAATATCCTTAATTTTGTCCCCCTGGACATTTGTGCGCTTTTCCATACTGGCTGCAGGCGACCGAACATTGCCCTGGCCTTTTTGATCCTGCTTTCGATGTCGGCGTTTATGTTACCGCTGTTATTTATGATGCAGCCTAGGTAGTGGAAATTATCTACATAGTCGATTGGTGTGTTGTATATCACCGGACGGCGTGGGTTG
Source organism: Dolichopus griseipennis (assembly GCA_963082915.1). Lineage (NCBI taxonomy): Eukaryota > Metazoa > Arthropoda > Insecta > Diptera > Dolichopodidae > Dolichopus > Dolichopus griseipennis. Next base: position 77,048,138 of record OY720442.1, on the reverse strand, counting down.
TTGATGTTAATGGCCATCGCTTTCGTCTTTTCGATATTTATTTCCAGGCCCACACTTCGAGCTAATGTTGCTAGATGGTCTATTTTAGCTTGCATATTATTTATTGTGTGTGATAGCAGGCAGATGTCATCGGCATAGTCCAGATCTTCTAATTGCCTGAAGAGATTCCATGTTAATCCAGTTCTTTTGGTACTAATCTCTTTCATTATGTCATCTAGCACTACTGTGAAGAGGATTGGTGACAGTGGACAACCCTGTTTTACTCCTATGTTGGTGGTGAATGGTTCGCTGGTATTACCATTGTGGAGTACTGAGAGTTGTGTCTCTTCATACATGTTCTGTATTATATCTATTATTTTTTCCGGCACATTTCGGTTTCTAAGTGCTTTCCATATGGCTTTTCTGCTTATACAATCGAACGCTTTCTTGAAATCGATGAAAACCAGGTATAAATTTGCTCATTTGCTGTTCTACTTGCGCCAGTTTGGATGCTTCACGTAGCGTTCTGACATTCCACTGTCCTATTCTTGTCCTTTTGACTGCATTAAATGTTGTTACCGTGAATTCATTATTGTATCCGAGGCTCTGCCTTGTGTTTCGAATCGTTTTTTCCTTTTTTCAATTAAGTAAATGATTAGTCTACTGTAATCTATCTACAAGATGTCGCTTCTTAATTTTTTCCCTAGTGTCATCTATCGGTCAAGTAGAGAAACCGTGTCATGTTTTTAGGTGCGTACTGCCATTGTAATTGCATATGACAATTGCAATTACATTGTTGTTTCTGTCACATATGTCATCTCTGATCATATGCACATATAGGTTATTATTTTATTCAGTATTAGTTATTAGATTATAGAGTAAAGCTGGAAACACGATTATAGGTATATTTTTATATTATTTGTTACTAATTATTTATTATTATATTTTTAGGTATAGAATTATTATATTATAATTTATTATATATTAATTTATTATAATTGATAATTTTATTGAATATGTTATCTCCCACCAGGATTCGAACCCGGGACTGCCACAGTGTTTAGATTGCGAGGTTGCGCTCTAACCACCTAGGCTAAGGAGGAGATAACTTAAGGTTAAATTACCACAAGTTTTATTTGCTTTTACAATATCAGAAAATGACACCGATTGATCCATACTCAAATTTTTATTTTTTTCATTTTTATACCCTACACATATAGAATAGGTAGAGGGTTATATTAACTTTGGTATAGTGTTAGTAACCACCTAAAGGAAGCGAGCTAGATATAGAAAAGTATATATATTTATGATCAGCGTAACCTCCTGAGTCGATATAGCCATGTCCGTCCGTCCGTAGGTTCTATAACTCAAAAAATAATAGAGCTATCTAGATTGAAATTTTAACTGTAGGTTACTAAGACTGAAAGTACGGCAGGAATTGCAAATGGGCGAAATCGTCCATGTGTTCGAATTCTGGACCTTTTAATCGGTTCAAGTGCTAACGAACATATATAAAAAATCATGATAACTCAACGACTAATGACGCTATCTTCATCAAATTTGTGCTGCAGGTTACTAGTAATGAGACCATGGCGTGGATTGCGTACGGTCGAGATTAGACCGTGGTTCGGAACCTAGAACTTTTTGATCGAATTTAGGCCAAACGAGCATAATTCCGAAACCAATTAAGATATAACCTCAACATTTGGTATCAGGTTGTCCCTTCCTATTTCCTTAGTGTCTTTTAAATTTGGGTCCCATTGGAGTAGTGGGTCGGGGACCACCCACACAGTTCTGAAGACCTTAAAGCATATCTTTAAAATTCATAAAGGTAGCAACTTAAAAAAATGTAGAAGCTTCAAATTTGGCACAACGATGTTCTTTATTATTTCTTGTGTGTCCTCTTAATTTGGGATCTATTGGAATGGTGGTTCAGTACTCCTCTTAGACCTCCCAAGGTTTAAATGCTTATAATCGAAATTACTAAAAATAGTAACTTAAAATTAATATAGAGCGTTTCACTTGTGTACAAGGGTTAACTAGTATTTAAAATACAGCGCAGACTGCATATGGGCGAAATCAGCCCAAGGGTTCGGATTCTGGACCTTTTAATCGGTCTAAGGGCTAACGAACATATATAAAAAATCACTATAACTCAACAACTAATGACGCTATCTTCATAAAATTTGTGTTGTAGGGAACTGGTAATGAAACTACGTCGGTGATTGCGTACGGTGGGGAATGTACAATGGGTTTGGAACTTTGAGCTTTTTGATCGAATTTAGGCCAAACGAGCATAATTCCGAAACCAACGAAGATAGAATCTCCAAATTTCCTTAGTGTCCTTTAAATTGGGGATTAAATGGAGTAGTGGGTCGGGGACCAGCCACACAGTTCCGAAGACCTTAAAGCATATTTTCGAAATTAATAAAGATAGTAACTTGAAACAAATGTAGAAACTTCCAATTTGGCACATGGGTGTTCTGTACTATTTTCTGCGCGTCTCCTAATTTTGGATTAATTTCTAAATAGATAAATTATTAAGAATTTGTAATATTTTTGAATAGATAAATAATTAGAAAATGTTGTTAGTATTATAAAGTTAATTTGGTTAGGTATGTCTTACGATCAAACTAATAACTTAGTATGAGTAATTGTATTTTAGAAATACAATTACACATACTAAGTAATTTTTATGTACTTTTCTAATAGGTACATAAACTAACAATTTAAAATAATTGCAATTTTGAAAAATTTGAATTATTAAATATATTATGCTTTGATTAGCTTTTTATCACAAAATTTAATAATTCAAATTTTTTCACTTTTGTAATTAAATTGGAATAAATATGTTTTCATTTATTTCAATTTTTTTTATTTTTTTATATTTTAAAATAGATAAGTTAGTAAGAATTTGTAATATTTTTAAATAGATAAAGTAATTAGAAAATGTTGTTAGTATTATAAAGTTAATTTGGTTAGCTATGTCTAACGATCAAGCTAATAACAGCTTTTATGATTTTAACATGACTTATGGATATCTCATTAAATTTGAACCAAATAGGTGTAGAGTATTTCTAAGTCGGTTGCACCGACTGACTGTTTCTTTACTTGTTATCATTTAAATTTGTGCAAAGCTCATCATTTTTTTTCATTGTATTAATAAATGATTCATTAACCTTTTCACTTTCTGTTTTTTAAAACTTCGGTAATTTTTTTCATTTTCTGAAGATCTTTTTGTTGACTAGTTTTGATTTTTTCTAGCATGTTTTATTATTTATTACCGCTGACACGTAATTTTCGTTATCGTGTAATAATTAATATTATAATCGATAAAGACAAATAAAACACGTCCGTACTGTAGTTTAATTAAACTGATAATTTAGATTTTTCATCTATTCATTATTAATTATGAAAAATAATGAAATCAATACTTAGAATATAATTTCAATGCACTCAAGAAAACCTGTTAACAAGTGTAAAAAGAAAATTTTAAGATTCCCTTTTATATTTAAGAAAAACCTTGGACATATGTTGACATTAATGTTGCAGCTTTAAGCTTTTTTTGCAAAAATTGAGTTTTGCACAATGTTAGATTTTATTATCGTATAGCAACACTATACATTTGCCTTTTAAAAACTTTAACAGCTTATAAAGCCAGATGTCTTTTACCTTTTTTAGATTGAAAATACACCTAGCAGAACCATAACAATATAAATAAAAGGTTTTTTTCCGATTTTAGGGGGCTGCGGTTACGGAAAAAAGTTCTTCTATGAAATTGGTTAAAATTGGGTTAAAATTTCTTTTCTTTATTTCAGACGGTATAAAAGTTTTTGTAAACATTCGGGCAGACGGGCGGACAGACTGAAACTATATAGGTACATTTTTACTAAATCTTTTGAAAATGTGCTAAAAGAAAAAAACAGTCTTCAAAAACAGTCTTAATCAGTCATCAAAACTATAATTTTCTATTAAAAAAGAATTGGAATAATATTAAATTATTCTAAGATGGGAAAATCGAAATGTTGCATAATTTATTTTTCAAAATCAATGCGTCAAATTTTGTGTGATTTTCCGAAATACTGCTTTGGCTAAAAAGAAAGCCTCAAAAAAAATTTTGTTGAGTTCCATTAACCCATTGCACCCATTTTGTATACGTGTTCCGTTTTGAGAATGTTGTTAACTCTATTAACCGAAACGGTTTGACCGGTTTACTCCAAATTTTGTATTCCTGAAGTTCTTGGAAAATGTAGTTGAGCCTGCTAGTCTTGGTGTTTGGTAACACATGTAGGTCCTACGATTGGTCAAAAAAAAATGTTTGGAAGTAAATTTCGTCCAATTTTGGAAAGTAGTTAGTGCTTCTTTGAATTACATGAACTTTAAAAAATTAATAGAATAATTCTAGCATAGAAGAAACGTTTAAAAAGAATTGCTGTAATACATGTTAAAATTAATATTTACACCATGTGTAATTTTTATGTTAACTTTTTGCAGTAACATCAACTAAAATTAAACCTCCATTGAGAGGCGCAGCAATGCGCACCGCGTATTAGCTAGTGTAATATAAAAATGTTATGAAATAAGAAATGTTAAACATACTCTAATTCCGTCGGACGACGGGTACAATTTTAATTTCTCTTTTAATATATATATATTTTCTTACGTTAAAGAATTAATAAATGGAAATTTGTTACCTAATGAACATTGAGTTAACATTATAATAGTTATTTTTTGCGTTCTGTAAGTAATATTAAAATAGAAGTACATACATAAGTGTAAGAATTATCCTTATACGTTTTTATTATAGTTATTATTATTAATATATTTGTCTAGGAAATGAGGTGTAACAAACGCATTCAATTAAATGTGTTTTGTTGGATGTGCTCAATTATAAAAAAATAAAATATTAATGTTTTGTTAGATGTGTTTTATTTTAGAAAATAAAATTATTTAATATATTTTATTTATTTTTATTTTTTTTTTAATTATTTTAAATTTTTATGAATTAGTTCATTTACGGTTTTAAAACTCAAAGAACATTTTCTGCAGATTTTATATAAATAGTAACATTTTGTAAATAAAAATTAAGAAGACTATGCTTCACAGGAACATTTATGAAGTAAATCTTAGTTATTTTCAGTGAAAATCTGAAATAACGGCGAAGGGCCAATCAAAGTACTCTTTGTTGTATTGTTTGCTTTTTTTGCTTTGAAAAGAAAATTAACCAAGCAATGTAATCAAAGTATGTAATTTCAAAGTTTCCCTCATCTCTCCCTCATCCCTGCATCTTTCCCTCATAATTCCTTTTAATTTTTTTTTTATTTAAAAAAAATTTAAAAGTGGAAAAAAAAAGGTGTTAGAGGTTGGCAAAATGGCTTCGGGTGTGCAATACCATACACCATTAGAATAGAAGCCAAATAATATAACTTGTTTTTTTAACTTATAATTCGGTACATTAAAAAAAATTCCAAATAAAATTTATAATTTGCATTTGATAATGCAAAACTCAATTAAAAAATCAACATATATTTATTTAGGAGGTACATCATAGAATCTTAGCAACAAACAAGAATTTCGATTTGAATCTAATCAAAGGTTGTGAAACAAAATAGTTATATATACAAAACATTAATAGATTGAGAAATAGATCATTATTGAAACAAAATAAACTTATAAAAAACTTTGAAATCTTTTAGTAATTTATTTAATTTAAGCGCGCACTTAAATAAAAAAAAATATTATTCGAAATTAAAAAAAACTAACGAACCCAACATTTTATCAAATTCAAAACATAAAAAAGGTAGACTACCACTAGACTACTTAACTTCAAGTTTTTAAGATACAACAAGAAATTATACGAGTCATTCGTTTTTTTTTTTTTTGTGTACCTATTACTAGAATCGAAGCATAATTTGCGTAACGGTTGCGATTTTATTTAAGAATATGGTATTGACATAAAATGTATGTATATGTATACAATGAAATTATAAATAATTCTTATTTAGAAAAGTTCTTCTTTCAATTGACCATTCTTTGTTATTGTCATTTTGTGACGGGCCAACAGCTAGTTTTATATATGTGCCTTCTAACAGATTTCTCATAGTTTTGTTTTTTTTTTTTCTGTTCATATCAAAACATTTTACATTTTTAGAGTTTTTTTCCCTCTTTAAAAAATAGAAACTTTTGCAGTTGGCTATTTATTTTAAATAAATAAAACATATTCTTTCAATTTCTCTTTATTATATATTAATTTTTTTCTTACTCTTGCGTTACAAAATTAATAAACGGAATTTTGTTACGTAACGAGTAAGTTTATAACATTCATATACGTTTCTATTATAGTTTTATGTATGTACCAGGTACCTTCTAATCTATCAGATTTTTTAAACGTTTTGTTTTTTTTCTTTCTGTTCATACGAAAGTATGAATATTAACCTATAGAACATTCTGAATTAACATTTTATTAGTTTCTTTTTTTCTTTCTCTTATGTACATAGTAATTAGAACTAGGTTTGGTGCATAAATAACACTTAACATAACATAGGGCACGCACGAATGAAAATTAAAAATAGAAAACCGAATAAAAACTAATAGGTATATTTCATATTATTCATGTTGATTTTTAAAACGATTTTTTATATTATGAGTGTTGTATTTATATACACATCTTATTCAAAAAATATTTAATAAAAAAATTTTGACCAAATGTAATTTAAATGTAAAAGTAAAAAAAATTATGAGGAAGATTATTACTATCCTAGTCAATTTTAAGATACCTGTACAGATTCACTTTAACGATTAAAATAAAACATAAATTCCCTCATTATATTATATTTAAAAAAACGTACAACAAATTCTAAAAACCAAAAAACATTAAAAAAAAAAATGTGGTTTAACCATTCCAAGAAAAATTTTGGCCACCCCCAAATCTGGTCCTAATAATGTTCAACTTTATCAATGTACTTGCACGATTACTATATTTGCCCATTTTCAATTTAAACTTCGTAACTTCATTAGATTCATGGTTATAGGCTTGAAATCTTTGTATGGCAGCTTTCTAAAAATGAGGTCCAAATATTTCAAAACTTCGAAAAATGGCTTGCCCATACAAAATTTGAAAATATGGGTAGATAGACCAATCCAAATATAACAATTAAACATTGCCAGAACAATGTACAGCCATTTCTTTAAGTAAAAACTCAATATACTATCTCCCTACAAATCTGTAATTAAAATAAAAATTTTGTAGCTTTATTTCATCTAAAGTCATTACTGATTTATTTACTTTTTATTTGGGTTCTTGATATTTACGGTTTAAAATTAAAATATATAGTATTAGAATAATATAATAATTATAATTGACTATAATTATTTTACAAAAAAATTGCAAAACGAGCAAGAAAATGATGAAAAAAAATATTTTAATTTGGTGTTCAAGTAGTTAAAATAAGAGAAAAAGAAAATAAATAAATTATTGTAAATAAAAAATATAGGAAAAAAAGAAATAATTGTAAATTTAATTCTATAATAATAATATTATATAGTAATATACGGTATTTTAACTTTATTATAAAATTTTGTTGTTTATTTTTTTAGTACTTAATTAAATTTGTAAAAAAAAATTGTGGGCCTTAAAGGCCAGCTCTGAGATGAAAAAAATAAAAGTTAAACCAAAAAAAATGAAAATACTTAAAGTAATGGATATTTATTTACTACTCTGTATTTGTTTGTATGGATTTACAAGTAATGGAGTTGCATGCGGTGCTGGCCTTGTGTTACCAGGTACCGGCAATCCATCGCCACGTTTACCTCGTACGAGTGCTAGCCAATTAAATAATGGAACAGTTAATAGAACTGTCTTGAAAAATCATGTAAATGGAATGCGAAGTGGAAACTTAAGATCAAGGTAAGTTCCTAATTTTAAACTTATAATATATTTTTTATAAATTTCATTACTTATTTTTTAATTTTATCCTGGTCGTTTATATTAGTTAAGATTTTGCCATTCCGGAATCGTTAAAAAAATTATTTCTAATTTAAGTTTTATTATAAATTTATCTGGAAATGTTTTTGTTTTATTTTAATAAAAAGATTAATTAATTTAAAATTAAACTGCCTTTATGGACTAACAAATTAGAATTAACATAAAATAAATAAATTTTTAATTATCCAAATAATCTTACTTGCATCCATGTGTTATTGCAAAGTGATTTTCCGATATGCGAAAATATGATTTTAATATTCATCAACTTTTGGCAAAAAAATGTTGTGATATAATTAAGTGTGTTAACTTTTGAAAGTGATATTTGACCTGGCCGCATCCTACATGGTGTTGATGTGCTTGTCCTTCAATATTTCTAATGATAGATGTTCGTGAAATTCTTCTTTTATCATTTGTGGCTGAAGTAAAGGCGGTAATACTTTAGTTGCCGTTAGTTCGTGTGATATGAAGGTTGTATTATTTATTGATACTGTATTTTTATAAATTATTAAATACTAGTAAAAAAGCCCGTCGGACGACGCGTATAATTAAAAAATGTAGGTTTTATGAAAATTTTCTCAGTTTTGTAAAAACTAGAAACTATTGCAGTTAGTTATTTATTTAAAATAGGTAAAAGACAATCTTTTAATTCTGTTTTAATATATATTCTTTTTTCTCTTGACTCTTGCGTTAAAGAATTGATAAATGGAAATTTGAAATCAAAAAAATTACGCCAAAAATGTTGTCAACAATTCTTGTGCTTGAAATTTGCTTAAAAAAAAATATAATTTTTTTAATTACAAAAACGTAGTTGAGTATTTTTGGGTTTTATTCCTCTAGCTTATTGCTTTTTAAAGAGGGTATAATTTGGTTCAGTTATTACACAAAAAAATCAATTTAAATTGTAAATTTAAATATTGTTGTAATATATAACGTTCTGAAAATTTTAATATGTTTCTAAACATACATATATACATATATTTACTGAAGTCAAGTATTCGAGTTAATGCTGTCGTTCATAATATAGAAAACTGTAATTTTTATACCCTATACCTATAGAATAGGTAAAGGGGTATATTAACTTTGGTATGGTGTTTGTAACCACCTAAAGAAAGCGAGCTAGATATGGAAAAGTATATCAGCATGATCAGCGCGACCTCCTAAGTCGATATAGCCATGTCCGTCCGTTCGTCGGTCCGTCCGAGGCACAATAACTCAAAAAATAATGGAGCTATCTTGATGAAATTTTAATTGTCGGCATATGGGCTAAATCGGCCCATGGGTTCGGATTCTGGACCTTCTAATCGTTTCTAAGGGCTAACGAACACATATAAAAATCATGGTAACTAAACAACTAATGACGCTATCTTCATCAAATTTGTGCTGTAGGTTACTAGTAATGAAACTACGGCGGTGATTGTACGGAGGGGAATGGACAACGGGTTCGAAACTTAGAACTTTTTGATCGAATTTAGGCCAAACAAGCATAATTCCAAAACCAATGAAGATAGAACCTCCAAATTTGGTGTCAGGGTGTCTCTTTCTATTTCCTAAGTGTCCTTGAAATTTGGAACCAATTGGAGTAGTGGTTTGAGGATCTGCCACACAGTTCCGAAGACCGTAAAGCAAAATTAATAAATTTTTGAAATTAATAAAGATAGTAACTTCAAACAAATTTAGAAGTTTCAAATTTGGCACATGGGTGCTCTTTACTATTTCCTGTGCGGTACCCTTCTTAGACCTCCAAGGTTTTAAAAGCTTATCATCGAAATTAATAAAAATTGTAACTTAAAATTAAGTTCTATCTTAATCCAATTGTGTATAAGGTTTAACTAGTATTGAAAGTATGACGGTTACTGCATATTGGCAAAATCGTACCACGGTTTCGGGTTCTGGAACCTTTGAAAAGTTCAAGTTCTAAAGAACATATATCTTAAAAACAGCATAACTCAAAAAATAATGCCGCTAGTTTGATGAAATTTAAACTCTAGGTTACTAGTAATGAAAGTACCGTGGGAATTGGTTCTGGTCGAGTTCGAACAATGAGTTCGGATTCTAGAAGCTTTTGATCGATCTGAGGCCAAACGAGCATAATTACAAAGCCAGAGAATATATTTTTTAACTTTAGTCGTGGTTCAGGTGCCTTCTAAGAAATCCCAAAATTAAATAGCTTATCTTCGAAATTCATGAAGATAGAAATTTTAAATTTTATGCACGAGGGTTCTTTCCTATTTCCGTTTTTATTTAACACTTTTATATTTTTAAAAGGCTAAGAATTTTACCATAAAACATTTATTTATTTATTTATTTATATTCAATACCATACAATATAAATATTGCATGATAATTTCTCCTTTTGCCTATAAAGCATTTGGAGTTCTTATTATATATTAATTTACGGTATTATATTCTTAATCTAGGATTTTAGTAAGCAAAAACAAAAATTTTTCTTTTCTTTTTTTTTTAAGTTAAGTTAAAATTAAAATGTTTAGTTCATAAATCATAATTTTTTTATCTTAGAAGGATAGATTCGTGAATCAAAAAAAAATTTTCATTTATTTTTTTTGGTTGAGTTTAAAATAAAGTGTTTAAATCATATATCATTGTAATGTTAACAAAATTAAGTAAACTTTTGAATTCGTTCTTTTTTATATGTAACTTACAATATTATGTTCTTAATCTAGGTTTTTTGTAAAAAGTTTTTTTTTTTTTTTAAATTATAAGGATTAATTCATAAATCATAAAGAAAATTATTTTAAAATAATGTGTTTGATTCAGAAGTCATATTAATATTAAGAACAATAAGAAATAAAATTTTGTCTTCTTATCTTCTTTCGTCTTCTTCTTTTTCTTCTTTCGCCTTCAGTTAGCACTTTTTGTTTGCTTAGGTATATTTTATGAGTGTTTTTTTTGTGATATATATTGAGTGTGTGTCTACATGTCTGCTTTTAATTGACTGGATATTTTGCCCTTTTTTGAAGATGGAGTCTTCCTTCCGTAACAAGCCTGGGTCAAGTCCAACCATGACTCCACTTCCTGAATTCGTGTTTACGAATTCGTAAAAGTTGTGACCCAGGCTTCACAGTTTTGTTGATGTTTGCAAGTTTGAATTTATGTATGTGGTATTTGGTTAATTTAGGTTTTTGTTTAAATGATTTTTTTGATTTGTATTAGATTGATTTTTTACTTATATTAGAATTAGTGTATGAATTTTTTAAGTTAAATTGTTATTGTTGTAGAAATTTATTTATGGTTTTTTTTGGTTTTATTTTCTATGAGTTGGTTTATTTAATTGATTTAAGATTGTTAGCTTTGATATTGACCAAAGCAACATCTTGCGATTTTTTATTATTTGCAGTTGGTTAGCCGCCTTTTCTTGCAAGAAGAGGGGAAATCATTAAAATATTTATTATTTTGGATTAGTTTAGTTTTAATTTAATTATTATTGTCTATGTTGAAAAAATTTTTTTAATATTCAGGTTCATTATTTTAGTTTTTCGGTTATTTATTGTTTTTTATAAATATTTATTATTTTGGATTAATTTAGTTTTAATTTTTTATTATTTTTTACATGTTATTTTATATTTTGTGCCAGAACCCAAAATGGGCCATTAGGTCCTTTATTTTGGTGAGGCTTTTGTTGTCATTTTTCCTTAAGGTTTCTATTGTGCTCTCGTTATTGGACCAGTAGTTTGCCATTTCTCTGCATTCCAGAAAAATATGTTTGATGGTAAGGTTTTGTTGACAGTGTCTACACAGCGGGGCATCACTTCTATCATAATAATGACCATGTGTAGCCAATGTACATCCCATCCTAATTCTTGTGATTTTGACTGCTATACACCTGTTTATGTTCAGTAGGTTGGTTATGTTTGCAGACGGTTGATGAATGTTTCTGAATGTGTCAGCTCTATTGAACAAAAACTGTCTTCTGTTTTGTATTTTTAGGTTTATCACCTTATGTGTATAGTTGGTTGATGTAACTGCGAATTGTAACATCGGGCTCCTGGTAGCAATTTTAGCGGCTTCATCTGCTACTGTGTTTCCCTCAATGCCCACATGACCTGGGATCCAAGCTAATTTGATTTTACCTTTAGCTTTAATGATCGCATCCCGAATGTCTTTTGCCATCTGGTTTTTGTTATTTATGCTTAGTATGTTTTTTGTAGCACTAAGGCAGTCTGTGAGTATCACTGTTTTGTAAGTATTGTTTTTGTTAGCAATTTTTGTAGCCTCCCAGATTGCAAGTTCTTCTGCCACAGAAACTTGACAATCGTGGTGTAAGCTACCAGTTACAAGCGTTTTTTTATTTTCTACAACTGCAAATCCTACCCCTTCCGCAGTTTTTGACGAATCTGTGTATATTAGTTTGTGATCTTTCCATTTTTGTTTCTTTTCCAGGAACAGTCTTATATAGGTGTTGTTCTCTGTTTAATTTTTTTTGTAATTTTCTAAACTGATATCTATATTTTTATACCAGTTCCCCCAATTATGACTGTAATTCTTCACTTGAGTGGGCGGCTTTATAACCAGACTCAACTTTTTAAATTTTATTAATGCTTTGTCCAGTGCAGAGAATTTTGAGTACTTGTTTTCTTCTATTTTTTGTTTAATTAACTCATGCATAGGATGATTACTATTTACATAAGCTCTTGCTACGTTTTTTATCAGTCTTGCATACCTTAGCTCCATGAAAGTAGGAAGTCCTGATTTTATAGTGAGTGCCGGTATTTGTGTTGAAGGCAGAGCACCTAGAGCTATTCTCGCCGCGTTATTCATAGAGATTTGTATTTTAGTTATGTTACCTGTAGTGGTACAGCCATAAATTTCTATACCATATTGTATTTTACCTAGTATGATCGAATGGCAATTTTTAGGGCTGTTGCCGGCGGAGGTCCATATTTCTTTCTACAAATGAATTTCAACAAGTTATTTGAATTTTCCACTGATTTTTTCAGCATTTTAATATGTTCGTTATATTTTAACTTATTGTTGAAGATCATTCCTAGTACCTTTATATTCTGGCTATTCCTTATGATTTTGTCCTTGTGAACAATTAGTGATTTGGTACAATTTTTTCTTTTCCTACAGCAGTGAAGTAGTTCAGTTTTTTCCACTGAGAAGGAGGCTCCTTCTTTCTCCGCCCAAGAGTCCATTATCTTTATTGCTGAGTTTAGAGTACCTTCTCTAATTGCCGTATCCCCTCTGGCCAGGAGCAAGACATTATCAGCATATACAAAAGTCTTTAACCGTGGTATATTGTTCAGTTCGTCCACTAGCGAGCTTATGTAGATGTTATATAGCTGAACTGATAACGACGAACCTTGTGGTATTCCACTTATTAAGTTTTTTTGTGTAGAATTGTGCCCTTTTATGTTTACTAGTATTTTTCTATTTGTTAAATAGCTATGTATGAAATTTATATATTTTACATTTGTGTTCCATTTTTGTAGTTGTTTTTGAATAGTGGCAAAGTGTACCCTGTCAAACGCCTTCTCCAAGTCACATGAGATAAGATCTGCATGAGACTTGTTTGCCAGTGTACCGCCTAAATATTCATCCACTTCTAATAGAATTGTTTGTGTGCTGCACCTCTCTCTAAAGCCTTGTATGTTTTTTGATATCTTCTTTTCCAACCACCAGGCCAGTCTTTTAGCAATTATTTTTTCAAGTGTTTTACTAATCGTTGGTAGTAGAGAAATATATCTGTATGACTCGGCTTTCGTATGGTCTTTTCCCGCTTTTCTAATGGGTATTAGTTTTGCCAACTTCCAGGCTTGAGGGTATACCGATGTTTGTAGTATGGCATTATAAAGTTTTGAGAGTCTTTGGTGGAAGTTTTCACCGGCTTTTAACAGCATATCATAAGATATTTTGTCAATCCCCGGACTCGTTCCTTTAATTTTTTTTATTGTGTTGAAAACTTCCCATTTGGTTATTTTCTCATTGAGTGCCCTGTTTTCTTTATATTTTGGATATTCTATGTTTTTTAGGGAGGGATGTTTAATCTCCTTACTATAGTCAGCACATTTTTGTGCCATGAAGTTTGCTATTTTTTCTGGGTCATCCTCCAGTTCACCATTAATTAGTAAATTGAGTTCCCCCATTGGAGCTCTCCTATTTAGTATTCTTCTTGCTTTACTCCAGGTATTGCTTTGGTCCCTGCCATCAATTTCATTTGCGAATTTTTCCCAATTTTCACGTTTCGCTTTTCTTATTTTTCCTTTGATCATTGCGTTTTTCCTCTTGAGATTGATGAGCAGATGATTGTTTGGACTCCTCTTATATGCCCTAAAAATATTTTTTGCTTCTCTTTGTAATATTTTTATGTCCTTATTTAGCCATGGGATTTTTTTATATTTTGTTCCCGTGGTTGGCATGGCAGCGACCGCCGCTTCTCTAATAATTTGGGAAAGTTGGGCTGCTTTCTTGTTAATGTTATCAGAAGCTTGTTTCTCCATCCGAAGGGTGTTAACTATTCTGTAAAACTTATCCCAGTTCGCTTTTTTTCGTTAAATCTTTTTTGTAATTTTATATTGTTTGCAGTATGTCTAACTGTGTCTATGATTATTGGATGATGGTCGTACCCTTTAGGGTTATGCCTACCATCCAAGTAATTTAATTGGTTAGGTTATTGCTTGATATTGAGAGGTCCGGGCAGGTATGGGTGCCTCTGGTATTTAGAAGTGTAGAGGAGCCATCATTTAAGAGCTATATATTGTCGTTGTTATCAATCCAGGTGTTCACGATTGAGCCCTTCGCATTATTGATGTGATCTCCCCAGTTGACGTGCCTTGCGTTCATGTCTCCTAGTATAAGGAATGGAGGGCAAATCTGTCTGACCAGGTCTTCCAAATCACACACATCCATAGTTCTGTTATTTTCTATGTATAAGTTTACAATCGTTATCTCGTTGTTAAGTCCAGGAATACCAACTTTAATAGCTATATTTTGGAGAGATGATATTAATTGAAGTTCTTGGTATTTAATCCCTGCTTTAATAAGAAGGCCAACCACGCCTATTCTGTTAACCGTCCTTGGTAGCAGGCAGTTGTATCCTCTAAAATAGTCTGGGTAATTATCCATATGATTGTTTGTTTCTTGGATAGCTATAATCTTGGGGTTGTATTTATCAATTAATAGCTCCAGATACGGTCTGTTAGTCCTGTATCTTTGAATGTTCCATTGTATAATAGCTACAGATTTGTTATTTTTATTGTTATTTTTATTATTATTGCGATTGTTCATAATGTTATTAGTAGTGTTGCTAGTTGTATTATTAATCTTGTTATTATTATTTATATTGTTATTATTATTATTTTTGTTATTATTGTGGTTATTATCATTGTTGTTAATATTAATATTAACATTAATATTATTTGAATTATTATTTGTAGTATTTAAGTTATTATTTTTTAATGGGTTATATATCATTTTATTGTTTATTCTGAATATGTTTATTTAATGTTATTAGTGGCTTTTTTATATTAATGTTTCTTGTGGTGTGTATGTATTGTCTTACTTTAGGTTTCCATGAGATTGTCTGAGGCAGTAGTTGTTGTTTTATTTTTTCCTACTTCTTTTTTGATGATTTTTGCACGTTTGGATACCTTTGACCTAGGTCCTACCTTTTGGTTTTTCTCTTCTTCATTAGAGCTTGTTTCAAAATGTATTTGCATTTGTTTTTGTAGTTCTTGTGTTTTTTTCTTCTCTACATTCATTTTTTCTTCTATTTAATTTTGGGATTTCTTAGAAGGCACCTGAACCACGACTAAAGTTAAAAAATATATTCTCTGGCTTTGTAATTATGCTCGTTTGGCCTCAGATCGATCAAAAGCTTCTAGAATCCGAACTCATTGTTCGAACTCGACCAGAACCAATTCCCACGGTACTTTCATTACTAGTAACCTAGAGTTTAAATTTCATCAAAAAAGTGTCATTTTCTTATGACTTATGGACTTTTTAGCACATTTTCAAAAATTTTTGTAAAACTGAGCTTATATAATTTCACTTTATCCGTCCGTCTGTCCATATCTTTATAAAAAGTTTTACATCGTTTGAAATATAGGAAAGAAATTTTAACCACGGGTAGGTATTGCAAAAAAAAATAAATTCATAGAAGAACTTTTTTCTGTTGCTCCACTTGCTACGGAGTTACAGCCCCCTAAAGTTTCAAAAAGCCCTGTTTTTAAATTTTTATAACAAGACTTTTGTTAGATATATTTTTAATCTGAAAACGGCAAAAAATAGCTGATTTCATAAGCTTCATAAATTTTTTAAAAATAAATGTTTAGGGTTGCCATCCGGTACAAACATCTACCATTATGCAAAACTAAATTTTTGCAAAAATTTTGGCACCAAATATCTTCTAAACAGTCCAAACTACGGTCTTGAAATTTTGGGAGCAGTTAGATCCCTAGAAATTAGTGGGAGTCGGTTAACAAAAATTTTTTGTCACGTCCCTGTTTAGAAGCTATAAGGGCTCGAAAATTTAAATTTTGCTATTTTTAAACACCTGCAATTTGAATACCTGTTCAAATTTATTTAAAAAAAAAAAAGGTAAAACTGCAGTATTCATTCTAAGTATTGATTTCACTGTTAGTCATAATTAATAAACTGATAAAATAACAAAATTATAATATTATCATTTATTTTTATATATATATTTATCAGAGAGAAACTCTTTATAATAACCCTATATTTAACTAAGTAAGAAACCCTATATAATGTTGAAAATGTGCTTTTAAAAACCATTGGTTTTTTTATCACTTGTTTTTTATATACGTTCGTTAGCTCTTGAGCTTTTCAAAGATTCCAGAACCCGAAACCATGCTCCGACTTCGTTCAAATGCAATCCTCGCCGTACCTTATATACTAGTTAACCCCTGTACACAATTTGAACGTTCGATCTTAATTTTAAATAACTATTTTTAGTAATTTCGATTATAAGCTTTTAAACCTTGGGTGGTCTAAGAGGGGTACTGAACCACAACTCCAATTGATGCCAAATTAAGGGGACACGCAAGAAAATGTAAAGTACACCCTTGTGCCAAATATTAAGCTTCCACATTTGTTTCATGTTGCTATTTTAATTAACTTTAAAAATGTGTTTTAAGGTCTTCGGAAGTGTGTCGCTGGGCCCCGAGCCACTACTCCAATGGGTCTCAATTTTAAAGGACACTAAGAAAATCGGAAGGGACACCCTGATACAAAATTTGGAGATTCTATCTTTATTGGTCTCGAAATTATACTTTTTTGGCCAAAATTCAATCAAAAAGTTCTAGGTTGCGAACCCATGGTCCAATCCCTACCGTACGCCATCCCCGCCGTAGTTTCATTACCAATAACCTACAGTTAAAATTTCATCAAGATAGCTCCATTTTTTTTTGAGTTATCCTTACTAGTGACTGTAGGTCACTAGTAATGAGACTATGGCGAGGACTGTGTGCGGTCGAGATCGGACCATGGGTTCGGATCATAAAAGTTTTTGGTTGAATTTAGGTCAAACAAGTATAATTCCGAATACAATGACGGAGACTGCATATGAGCGAAATCGTACCATGTTTTCGGGTTCTGCAAACTTTGAAAAGATCAAGGGCTAGCAAACACATATCTTAAAAACACCATATCTCAAAACCTAATGAACTATTTTGATGAAATTTAAATTCTAGGTAACTAGTAATTAAAGTAACATAGGAATTGGTTGTGGTCGAGATCGGACAATGAGTTGGAATTCTAGAAGCTTTTGATCGAATTGAGGCCTAACGATTACAATTTCGAAACTAAAGAAGATATATCCTTACATTTGAAGCACGGGTGTTTCTTCTTATTTGTTTTGTGTACTTGAAATTTTGGATGAATTGGAATAGCGGTTTGTGAACCACTCCCACTACTCTCAAGGCCTTAAAGCATATATTCGAAATTAATAAAGGTAGAAACTTAAAATTTGATACACTATTTCCTATTTCCGTTCTTATTTAACACTTTTATATTTTTAAAAGGCTAAGAATTTTATTATAAAACATATTATCTATTATATTTTACAAATTAAAAACAAGATATTTTTTTAATAAACGACGAGATTTGTTTTGTTTTAATTTTTATTATATCATATCTATATTTTATTGAATTATTAATTTTAAATTTTTATTAATTAAAAATTAAGAAACTGTAAACGGTACTTCAGTTGCAAAATTTTTTTTTTATATTTAAATGAATTAAATGAAAAGTTCTAAATTTGTCATTCTATTTTAGAAATACATTTATTGCATATTTTGATTATTAAAATTTGTGATAATAAGCTAATGAAAGAAAATAAAAAAGAAAAAAGGAAAAAATAAATATTTTTTAAATCACGTTTTTAACAAATCTTAAATTTTATTTGTTTTTTTTATATCTATTTTTATTAATTATTATTAAAAATTTGCCAATTGGCGTGTTTATTTATGTAATATTCGGGGGCTAAAAGCTAATTTTCATGCCGTAGAATATTACCTTAACCCTACAAAACCAGCAATCCTAGCCCTTGGTGAAACACAGTTTAGTGAACAAAATGATAATTTTAATATTACTGTCTACTCACTTGTTTCACACTTCGTGCCTAAAAGAGGAATCAAGATCTACATTAAAAATGACATTGCTTTCAAAACCCTAGATAAATATCAACTTTCTAGTCCAACCTTCCACTATATTTGGGTTAAAATTCTCGTTGAAAAGCATGTAATACATTTCTGTTTTTTATACAGATCTCCAAATTCAAATGAACAAGAAACTGCTGTGAAAATTGACATTCTCTCAAAACAGATCAATGTAATTTTGGAATCTTGTCTAATAACCGAAATTGTTCTGGCAAGGGATTTCAACGTACACAACAAAGACTGGCTTTCATTTTCAAGTAACTATTCTTTGAGTCAAAACTCAACTGGGAAACAAGTTGAATTATTTTCCTCACTGTTCCATCTTTCTCAACTTGTCCTAAATCCCACTAGGGTCCCTGACCGAGCTGTTCAAGAGGATTACCTCTTCGATCTGTTTCTAACCACACACCCTGAAAAATATTTTATTTCAGTTGGTTACCCCTTGGGAGGCTCTGACCACTGTCTGGTGACCACTAGCTTTCCGGTAAGCACGTTAGCCAGCCGAAGGCTTCCTCCCAAAAAATTAGTATGGGAATATGGTCGTGCTAACTGAGAAGGTTACTACTGGTGCTAACTGGTTAAGGTTTAAACAATGTTTTCACAGCATTCGACTAGTCATTGTGCTTCAGCGGTAAAAATGTTTACTTCGCTGCAAATGCGATTAGTGAAACGATTTTACTTGGAATGAGGTTGTACATTTCTCACTCCAAAAAGTAAAGTATTAAACGAGAATCTAGAGCATGGTATAATTGCACTTGCAAAGAAGCCATTCGTAAAAAGAAGGAGGCTTTTAAGCAATACAGGAACAGCGGGTTGGAGTCTCACAGAACCAACTCTACAGTGGTTCGAAACAGATGTAAGAGAGCAAAAATTCTTATTCAACCGAGGGTTGAAACGTAAATTCCTACATATACCTATGAATAGCAAATCCTTTGGACGTTTGTAAAAAATCTAAAGTTGGACACTAGCGGATCCTCATTCCCTCCGATTATTAATAAAAACCACTCAATTGTGTCAGATTCAAAAGAAAAGGGGAAATTGTTTAGCCAGAAGTTGGCTGCTCCTTTGGTAGAACTTATTTTAAGACGGTAGCTGTGATGAAAATCTTGAAGAACCTTGTTACAAACAAATCACCATTTCAATACCTCTACGCAACCTCTTCTATTTATCTTTACTTCGGATATTCATCCTGCCCAATG
The DNA here is from genome assembly GCA_963082915.1 of Dolichopus griseipennis. Classification (NCBI taxonomy): domain Eukaryota; kingdom Metazoa; phylum Arthropoda; class Insecta; order Diptera; family Dolichopodidae; genus Dolichopus; species Dolichopus griseipennis. Next base: position 77,028,342 of record OY720442.1, on the reverse strand, counting down.
GAAGATTGCGCACGTTTTTCCAATTCCAAAAAAAGGGAATAAAAGCGATCCCTCAAACTACCGTCCAATAGCTATTACTTTGGTTCTTTCCAAAGTAATGGAAAAAATTATAAACCAAAAGCAATTGAAATACCTTGGATTATAAAGGTTTGCTTCATGATCTACAATAAAGGTTCAGAGCCCGTCGTTCAACTAGTGATCTTATGAGTTACCTTTGTGAAAAGCTCAATATTAGTCTTCACCATTCTGGTGAATCTGATGTTGTAGCCCTTGATATTTCTAAAGTATACGATCGTGTATGTCATGCTGCTTTGTTAGCAAAGTGCAGAGCTATGGGGTTAGGTAGAGTCTTTCTTAAACGGATTGGAGATTTCCTTTCGAATCCCACGATTCGAGTACTGGTCGATAGTTTATCATCTGACAAATTTGAACTAAACGCTGGTGTCCCTCAGGGATCTGTTCTTTCTCCCACCTCTTCTTAATATTCATTAATCATCTTCTATCTTTAACTTCCAATCCAATTCACAGTTTCACAGATGACAGTACCCTTGTAGATTCCTATGAATGTCATAGCCGCTGTAACATTAATCATCAGATTAATACAACAGCAAAAAATTTCACTGTCTGTCAGCTAAATAATGATTTAGTAAAAATTCATAAATGGGGTGAAAATAATCGTGTTCAATTCAACACGAAGAAAACCCAATGCTTTCTCTACTCGCGAAAACAAGCAACATATTCCCAACTTGATTTTTCAAAGAGAAGTTTTGCAGCACTCAACAAATTTAAATATTTTGAGCATCGAGTTAAACCTGAAATTGACTTGATCAAATCACATTTTTGGTATAGGTAAAGATGCAGCTAGATGTTTGGGTTTTTTGTATCGCTGTAAAACTTACTTTTCTCAATTTGATCTCCTCAATACCTATAAAACATAAATTAGACCAAAAATGGAGTAAAATGCTTATATTTGGGCTGGTGCACCCCAATCAGCGCTGGGATATCTCGATAAAGTTCAACACAGAGCTATTTGTCTTATAAATGCTTCCAGTGTTACCGCAACGCTCACTTCACTTAGACATCGGCGCACAGTCTGGTCACTTACCCTGTTTTACAGATACCTAGTGGGGCGAACACCTGTTCTAAAGAAATAAAATAATTAATGCCTCCACTCAAAGTTTTCCAATGTGAAACAAGGAGTGCAACAGATGCTCATCCCTACTGCGTCGAATTGTTAAGATAAGCCTTGTTTCGGCTTATGCAAATTCATTTGTTCTCCGCATGTCAAATGGTCAAATGTTCTCCGTCATTATGGAATAACATTCCGTCCAATGTGTTTCCTAAAGTTGGTTATTCGTATGTGTACGACTTAATTAAATTTGAGAAGAATGTTAACATCTTTCTCCTAAATATCCCTCCAAATTTTCCCCATCCTCCATAATCCGAAAATCCCAAACTGTATATTTGTATTACAGTTTCCTTCCTAAAGTTTGGTTCAAAAAGGGTATGGTTTTGGTTCGTTAAGTCGCACATTACCCAGCACAGTTACAATGGGTGGCTTTCGAGCGTTCCATTCCCTCCCAACAAAAAAATATTTATATTATTACAAATTAATATTTCTTTCGAATAACTTTGAGTTTTATTATATAAAACATTAAAAAATAAGTAAATTAAGAGAATAACTTTAAAAATTATTTAAAATTGAAATAATTAATCAAGGGTACTAAATCATTCAACAGTAAATTCCCTACAGCTAAAAATCATGAAAAGAAGTAATAGTGTATAAAATTTTATTGAAATGGATAAAAATTTTTAAATATGTAATTTTGTAATTTTAATATTTTTGAAGTGATAAAATAGTTAGAAAATTTTTATACCCTACACCTATGAAATAGGAAAAGGGTATATTACATCATTCTTAATTTTGACGCTTAATCAAGTAGACGTGTTTTTAATTCTTTCATAATTTCTTTTTGTAAATAAAATATAAAAAAAAAAAAAAAAAAAAAAAAAAAACTAAAAAGAAAATATATAAACTTTTTTTTTCTTTGTTTAAAAAAAAATAAATAAAAACTGCTGAATTTCAAAATAGTATCTGTTATAAATTTAAGTGTAGTAAATGTTATATTAAAATTTTTTTTATAATAAATTGCCTATACTAACATTTTTATAAATTAACATTGATCTAAATTAAAAGTGGTATTACTTAATAAACAAATAAAAAAAAAAAAAAAAAAAAGCAACAAAAAATGTCAAGCATCAAAATGGAGTCAATTAAATGCGATAGCGCTAACTGTTCAGTTTACGATTCTAAAACTGAATCTGTTAAATGTAACAGTTTCAGCAAGAAACGTTTCCATGGAGTTTTTTTAAATGCTCCCAGAGGAGGCTGGTACTCGGCATTTCTAGCTCAATATTTTGTATGTGAGTCATGCTTGGATTTTCATTCAAGCATCAAAATGATTTTAGATGATGTGAAAACATCATTTAAGAATATTAAAGATGAATATGCAGGACTCGCATCAAAATGTAATGACACAATCAAATGCAATTCGGCGTCATTTAACGAGATGGCAAAGGACTACGAGTCCCTCAATGCATCTTTGAGCAGAACGTCTGACAGACAAAACGCTTCTTTATCACAGCAATCAGTTCCAAAAATAGATGAGCTACTTACCATATTAAATAATACTAGTGAGTCAATAAAAACTTTGACGAGTGAGCTTAAATCTTCAATTAATCTCCAACTTCAAGAACTCTTCTCCTCAAAGTTCAGCCAGACAAATGATTTCCCAAAGAATTTAAATGGAGAAATTGGATCACTAAGAAAAGAAATTATCAATATGGGTGCCAAACTAGATGCTAGTTTGGATAGATCTTTTGATACTTTTAGATACAATCAAATGTATCTATGTCAAAATTCAAAAGATGTATGGACACAAACGGATGAACCAGATCAATACAGTAATTTTCAAAATGCTTTCATTTTCAACCCGATTAATTCTAAAACGGTTGAATATTCAAGTAATTTGACGCATGATGTTATAGATTCAAAATCTATTACATCCTTAGATAATTCAAAAGCAGTTAAAGAAAATAATTCCTTACATGATGAATTACTACAATGCGGTTCCTCTGTTATTTTGGACTCAATACCTGCTTCATCTGCATCACTTTCATCTCCATTAATTTTATCAACTAAACTAATTAATCACAATTCAACGTCTACTTCAACATCAACGTCATCATTATCATCATCATCATCACCATTACCACCATCATCATCATCATCATCATCATCATCATCATCATCTTTATCAAATACTTCTGCTCCAAAGTCAGTAGCCAAAAAAGTTCGTTTTACACTACCTCTTGGCAAGGAAGTTAGTACAAAACAAAAGCTCAAATCAACTAAGGTTACAAACGAATGCAAAATGGTTTTGCATGCATTGTTCTTTACAAAATTAGCTGCATCAACAACTCCTAGTTACCTCAGTAAGTTTTTAAAAAATACATTTAAGTTAAATAATAATGATATACAAATTACTAATATTACTCCTAAAAATCTCAGATTTAAACCTAAATATAGGTCTTTTAAAGTTATGGTACCCGAATCCAAAATTTGTGAAATAATGTATTACAAAAGATGGAAAAAAGGCACTATAATAAAAAAATTTATAGACAATAAAAACACTTCAAACACAATTTTCATCCTAGTCATAACACAACAACTAATAGTTCTAAATACAAAAACTTTACTAGAGGTGAAACTTTAAAGCCAGCTTCTTTTAATATTATTAAGAATGCTAATAATAATAATAATAATAATAATAATAATAATAATAATGTTAATAATAATAATATTAATAATAACAATAATAATAATAATAATAATGAGAATAATCATAATAATATTAATAATAATAATAATAATGACAATAATAATAGTAATAATATTAATATTAATAATGATAATACTAATACTATTAATAATAATAATAATAATAATAATGAGAATAATCATAATAATATTAATAATAATAATGACAAAAATAATAGTAATAATATTAATATTAATAATGATAATACTAATAATAATAATAATAATAATAATATTAATAATAACAATAATAATAATGACAATAATAATAATATTAATAGTAATACTAATACTAATACTATTATTGATAATAATAATAATAATAATGACAACAATAATGAAAATGTTAATAATGATATTACTACTGCTATTAATAATAATAATGTTAATAATGATATTACTACTACTAATAATAATAATAATAACAATAATGTTAATAATGATATTTCTAATACTAAAAATAATATCAATAATAATAACCTTAAAGCTAATATCTCGTTAAACCCACTTTTACCTCCAATTGTAAGAATGACTCAGAAATCTCTAACGGAAGACTGTACCTACGCACTTTCCAGATTTAGAGAAGAAAAAATTCTAAATTATACGAGGCTATTTCTTGCATTTTTACACGATGACAAAAATAATCGCGTAATTGAGGGTAAAACAAGAACAAATTTACTTGTGTTAATACATAATGAAGGGTTACCATCTAATTACAAGGAATTATATGACCTTTATTTTAAGTATCACATTAAAATTGGCTCCACTTCTAAACAAGTAGAAGAAGATCTTAATGCTTTTCGTAGTCATTGCAATAGCAATTACTACAATCACTTGTATCAATCTCGTGAAAACTATAATAAGTTTTTTCGGCCGATCAGCAAATAACAATTTAAATTCAAAAAATTCTTACACTAATTCCAATTTAGTCACACTGTCTAACCATAGTATCAAAAATAAAAATAGCGTTAGTTCCTCTAATAAACTGAAATTATTCTACCACAATTGCAGTGGTATGAGGGGAAAGCTTAAGAAATTATATATCGATGCTAGGTCATGTGAATATAATATTATTGCTATCACTGAAACATGGTTAAACGATTCCTTTGTAAATGAAGAAATTTTGGACAGTACTTGGTCGATTTATAGAAAAGATCGGGACTATCTTGCTACAAATTGTTCCCGTGGTGGTGGTGTACTACTTGCAGTTAACAATACCTTATCTAGTGTGGCATTAATCACTAGGACTTACCACTCTTTTGATCACCAATTTATCAAAGTTAACTTAGGTAATAATTTTTTATACCTTGGTATTGTTTACTTTCCTCCTAATTCTGACAATTCCTCATATTCGGAATTTTTCGAGATATACCAGCATGTTATATCAAATATGAATGAGGATGATTCAATTATAATTTTAGGGGACTTTAACCGTCCTTCTTTATCTTTTATTGTTGACGAATCTGATAATTTGTTACTACCAATCAACTTTCAGGACGAAATAGATTTTGATCTCATTAATGTATTTTATGGTAATGATTTACAACAAATTATCAGCTTTCCGAATAATTATTACAAGTGGTTAGATCTTGCATTCACGAATGCATATGATAAAGTGGTGGTAAAGCTCGCTGATGATTCAGAAAACCTTTTTACAAACACTCCGCATCATAACGCAATCATCTTCGGATTTTCCACTGCTATACCTCTTTTTACCAAATCTTACAATAATATTTTTGTATATGACTTTCTTAATGCTGATTATCAAAGCATTAATAATGCTTTATCAGTCATCAGTTGGGACGACCTGTTAACCGAACAGGATATTGATTTGATTATCTCTCAATTCTATGCAAAGCTATTTGAGATAATTAACTCCTTTGTTCCTAAAATTCGCAAAAAGGACAAGACAACCGAACCTTGGCTGAACAGTGAACTTAGGACATTGCGTAACCAACGCAATAAACTATACAAAATAATTAAAAATTCAAAAGAACCTAATAATGACTTATTAAACAAGTACAAGGATCTTGCTTTTGAATTTAAACAAAAATCTAATTTGGCTTACGATAGATATCTCACTAACGTAGGCAACAAATTAATTTCAGATCCTAAAAAGTTTTTTGACTACGTTAACACAAAACGTAAAACTTACGGCTATCCAAGCTTAATGTCAATAGACAATACGTCTTCTAACTGTCCTAAAACGATCTGCAATTTCTTTGCTAAATCTTTTCAAAAAGTTTATCGTTCAAACGAGTCTCCAATTAATTTCGATTTCTCTCACTTAATTAATAACTCAAATCCTATTATTACGGATTTATACCTTTCCGAAGTTGAAATATTTGAAGCAATTACAAAACTTGATACCAAAAAAGGTATAGGACCTGACCTGATTCCACCTACTTTTTTATTCAACTGTGTCAGTTATCTCACTTATCCGCTTCATTTTATCTTTAATAAATCTCTTTCATCAGGTATTTTTCCTCTTTTCTGGAAATCCTCTTATCTAACCCCTATCTACAAAAAGGGTGATAAATCATACGTCGAAAATTACCGTGGTATAGCTATTCTATCAACTATTCCAAAGTTGTTTGAAAAAATTATTGTAGACAAAATTACACCCATCATAAAAACAAAACTAAACGAACAACAACATGGATTCAGAAAAGGTCGTTCCACAACAACAAACCTTTTAGTTTACACTTCTGAAATCCTTAATGAAATGGAAAATGGGCACCAAGTTGATGCTATTTACACGGACTTCAGCAAAGCATTCGATCGTGTTGATCACAAAATTCTACTAAACAAACTTGCAGCCTTAGGAGTTTCCGGCACTTTTCTTTATTGGATATTCTCCTATATTACAAATAGGACGCAAAATATCAAATTTCAAGGATTTTTCTCGGACTCAATCAATGTTACATCAGGAGTACCGCAAGGTAGCCACTTGGGTCCACTCTTGTTTAATATATTCATTTCCGATCTTTCTAGTAAACTTTTCGGTGTGTCACATGTTGCATTTGCTGATGATCTCAAGATTTATCATGTAATTAAAAAGAGTTCCGATGTTGAACTACTTCAGACAAATCTCAATAGTCTGCAAGAATGGTGCTTCTCTAATAAGTTAGAACTAAACATTGAAAAATGCAAGGTTATAAGTTTTACACGTAAGAGATCTACCATTACTTTCGGTTATAAAATAAATAATGTAAACCTTGAAAGAGTTAAAAATATTACCGACTTAGGAATCCTGTTGGATGATAAACTGAACTTCCATCTTCATTATGAGTTTACAATTTCTAGGGCAAACAAAATGCTCGGGTTCATAAAAAGAAGAGCTAAAGAATTCAGCAACATCGCTGTAACTAAAGCTCTTTATTGTTCTTTAGTACGATCTATTCTTGAATATGGTAACATTGTGTGGGATCCCGCATTTCAAATACATTCTGATAGAATAGAATCCGTGCAAAAGCAATTTCTTTTATTTGCTTTGAGAAATCAATATAATCCTAGAGATTATTCAATACTGCCTAGCTATCTCGTAAGACTTAAATCATTAAATATCTTAACTTTATCCTCACGCAGGCAAATTTTTTCTTCTTGCTTTACTTTTGACGTCTTAAGAAAAAACATTGACGTTCAGTTTTTAGCAGATAAATTTAAAATAAATAATGGGGGCAGAAATACGAGAAGCGCTAAATATTTAGTTGAAAATACTCATAGAACTGAATATGGAAAAAATGAACCAATAAACAGATGTTGCATTACATTCAATAAACACAGTCATCTTTTTTCAACACAAATTTCTAGATACACTTTTAAACGTAAATTAAAATTAAAATTTCTTAATGACCTACCACAATAATTTTAACCTTCAATATTATACTCATATTACAATTCAAGTTCACATAATTTTATAATTCTATAATTTAGTTATTATTGTTTTTTTTTTACTTCACAAATTGCATTTTAACTGTGTTTTCGCTATGTATGCATTTTTTCACAATCTACAAAAAAAAAAAAAAATAAATAAACTTTTGATTTTTATGTATTTAAATTTATGTTTTGTAATCAAATTTCATGTTAATTTTAAGTTTTAGCTATAAGAATTTTTTTTGTAAAAACCTTGTTTTGGTTCAAAATAAAATAAAATAAAATAAAATAACTTTGGTATGGTGTTTGTAACCACCTAAAGGGAGCGAGCTAGATATAAAAAAGTATATATATTTGTGATCAGCGTGACTTCCTGAGTCGATATAGTCATGTCCGTCCGTCCGTCCGTCCGTGGGCACGATAACTCAAAAACTAACGGATCTTTCTTGATGAAATTTTAACTGTAGGTTACTAGGACTTAAAGTACGGCGGGGATTGTATATGGGCGAAATCAGCCCATGGGTTCGGATTCTGGACCTTTTAATCGGTCCAAGGGCTAACGAACATATATAAAAAATCACGATAACTCAACAACTAATGACGCTATCTTCATCAAATTTGTGCTGTAGGTTACTAGTAATGAACCTATTTTGGGGATTGCGTAAGTTCGGGATTGGACCATGGGTTCGGAACCTAGAACTTTTTGATCGAATTAAGGCCAAACGAGCATAATTCCGAAAGAAATGAAGATAGAACCTCCAAATTTGGTATCAAGGTGTCCCCTCCTATTTCCTAAGTGTCTTGGAAATTTGAGCCTCATTGGAGTAGTGGGTCGGGGACCAGCTACACATTTCCGAAGACCTTAAAGGATATCTTTAAAATTAATAAAGATAGCAACTTAAAAAAAATTTAGAAGCTTCAAATTTGGCACAAGGGTGTTCTTTACTATCTCTTGCGTGTCCCCCTAATTTTGGATAAATTGAAGTGGTGGCTCAGTGCCTCTCTTAGACCCCCCAATGTGTAAAAGCTTATCATCGAAATTAATAAAACTAGTAACTTAAAAATAAGATATAACGTTCCAATTGTGTACAAGCGTTAACTAGTATTGAAAGTATGACGGGGACTGCATATGGGCGAAATCGTACCATGGTTTTGGGTCCTGGAACCCTTGAAAAGTTCAAGGGCTAACAAATAAATATCTTAAAAACACCATAACTCAAAAAATAATGCCGCTATTTTGATGAAATTTAAACTCTAGGTTACTAGTAAGGAAAGCACCATGGGAATTGGTTCTGGTCGAGTTTAATTTCGAAGCCAAAGATTATATTTCCTATTTCCTATGTGTCCCCGAAATTAAGACTTAATTGTAGTGGTTTAGCTATGTTCAAAGGTACTTGCTGCATTTTATGTAATTTTGCGTTTATAAGCTTTTCTATTAGGTATATAAACTAACCATTTAAAATAATTGCAATTTTGAAAAATTTGGATTATTAAATATATTATGCTTTGATTATCTTTTTATCACAAAATTTAATAATTAGAATTTTTTTATTTTGTAATTGAATTGGAATAAATATATTTTCATTTGTTTCAAGTTTTTTTGTTTTTTAATATTTTTAATAGATAAATTAGTAAGAATTTGTAACATTTTTTAATAGATAGTTTAATTAGAAAATGTTTTTAAGTATTATAAAGTTAATTTGGTTAGCTATGTATTACGATCAAATAACAACAGTTTTTATGGTGTTAAAATGTCTTATGGATATGTCCTTAAATTTGAACCAAATAGGTGTAGGGTATTTCTAAGTCGGTTGCACCGACTGACTGTTTCTTTACTTGTTTTTTTATGTAATATATACTTAAGAAATTGTGTACGTTACTTAAATTGTAAAATTTATTTTTGTATTAAAGTTAATTATATTAACAGTTATAAATCTATCATTGTATTTTAGAAATACATTTATTGCATATTTTGATTATTAACTATTGTGATAAAAAGCTAATGAAAGTATTAATGGTTTTAACTAACATTAAAAACCATGAAATTATATTCTTTTATATTATATACTTTTATATTTATATTATTCCAAATTAATATTTCTTTCGAAAAACTTTGAGTTTAATTATATAGAACATTATTAATAAGTAAATTACGAGAATAAATTTAAAAATTATTGAAAATTGAAATAATTAACCAAGAGTACTAAATCATTCAACAGTAAATACACTACAGCTAAAAATTCTGAAAAGGAGTAATTGCTGCATGTGTGTAAGATTTTATTGAATTTGATAAAAGTTTTAAATATGTAATTTTGTAATTGCATTTTACGAAGCCATTTATCTCAATTTAATTTGTTGTTTAATATTTTTAAATAGATAAATTAGTAAGAATTGCTAATATTTTTGAATTGATAAAATAATTAGAAAATGTTTTTAGTATTATAAAGTAAATTTGGTTAGCCATGTCTTACGATCAAACTAATAAAAGCTTTTATGATTTTAAAATGACTTATGGACTCCCCATTAAATTTGAACGAAATAGGTGTAGGGTATTTCATAGTCGGTTGCACCGACTGACTATTTCTTTACTTGTTTTAGTATTAAAAAGTTAGTTTCGTTAGCTATGTCTTATGATCCAACTAATAAAAGCTTTTATGGTTTAAAAATGACTTCTGGACTGTTCTCTCTGAGATCTCAGTCAGTAAAGACTTGTAAAAACAAATTATCAACAAATTATAATTATTAATTGCAAATTTTTATTAAATTTTATTTAATATTATATAGTGAAAAAAATTAAAAGTGATTAGAGACAAAATATAAAATTAACAAATAATAAGTGTTTTTTTTCTAAATGGATTGCTTAAAGCAATCCAAAAACAATGAACTAAAAGAACATATAAATGAAAAATTTAATTTTTTATTAAGTAAAGAACATATAAAAAAAAGTTCCACTATGACAATGAGTGAAAATAAAAAAATTTTGAGAAGTGAAAACTCAAAACTAAAACTTAAATTAAAAAACTGGAATTAAAATTCCAAAAATTTATTGAAAAAAATGATGAAAGTGAAACACGTGTTGAACTAGAAAAAACACATGACAAAAATAACACATTTCATGCTCTCATGGAATTTGAAGAAGATGCTCAAAAGAACGACGAGGTCTTTCAAAATACACGAGACTGTAAATGACAAAAACGAATTTGAAAAGCATCTTAAAGAACGAAAAAAAAAATAGTGAAAAAAAAAAATTCAAAAAATAATGAAAAAGAACATTTGACAAAAAATAACAATAATAACAAAAACAATAATCAAAATATTGTAAAAAAAAATTTAAACAATAACAACAATAATAATAAAACCAACAACAAAAACAAAATAAATAATAACAATAATACTGAAAAAAAAAATATAGAAAGTGTAAAAATGCCACCAATTAGTGTTTTTCATACCGAATTAGAATTATTAAAATAAACAATTAGAATGAAAACAAATAATTTCCAAACAACAAAAATTAATAACAACCAAATTATTATTCTAACTATTAATATCCCAGAATATAAGTGTATTATAGAAATTTTGAAAAAATCAGGAACAGATTTCTATACATACACTTCAAAAAATTAAAAAAAGATTAGCTACTTGCCAAAGGGTTTAGACGTTTCCTGTAAGAAAGATGAAATTTTAAAATCGTTAAAAAACTATGAAAACGAAGAAATTAAATTCGAATCAGTTAGTCGCCTAAAAACTAAGAGATCGACTGAAAATAATAAAATGCTATCATTCTTCATAGGAAAGTAAAGCCGATGAAATAAAAAAAATTAAATCAATAGACAACACTATAATAAGCTGGGAAAACCTTATTAAAAGTAAAAAATTGCAATGCACAAGATGCCAGAGATTTTCCCACTCCGCAGCAAATTGCTATATGCAATTCCGTTGCGTCAAGTGTGGAGAAAATCACGTTCCCGGGGAATGCAAATTAAAAAGTTATGACCGAAGTATCTTGTTTTATGTATTATGTAAACAAAACGGTCACCCAGCATTATTTACGAAATGTACAGTGCACATGAAATGGGAAGAAAAGAAAGAAGAAGCCAAAAAAGCTGCAGAAGATAAAATAAAAAACAGGTATCAAATGTATAATAATTATAGTAATACGAAATCTACTTATGCTAACGTAGTAGGTAGTAGTAGTAATAAAAATAATTTAAGTAATAAAAATAATAATAACAGCAATAATAGTAGCAACAATAACCAAGACAATAGTAATAATAACGACAGTAGTCTCTTAGAAACCCTAAACAAAAATATGTTGATAATGTTAGAAAAACAAGATTCTCTCGAAAAAGCAATTAAATATTTATATGATACATTTAAAATACCATATAAAAATTAAATATGTCATGTTTAGGAAATAATATTAATCTTGAAATAATTGCGATTAATGTTAACTCACTTGTCTCTTATAGTAAATGATTTTCTCTTATGCATTTCGTAGAAGAAACAAAGGCAGATATATTTTGTCTTTGTGAAATCTAAAATACAAAATGAACATTACCTTCATTTAAACGGTTATAATATCGTACGTAAAGATTATTGTAACCAAAGAATGGGGGAACAGCAATTTGTATAAAAAATAATATACAATACAATATAATCGAAAAAAATATTTTTGACACCTTTCAATGCATAGAAACATGTGTCATAAATATAAATTTAAGGAATTCCAAAAAACTATTTGTAATTTCCATATATGCTTCCCACAGAAATCAGAATAAATTTATAGAAGAGTTTCAGAATATATTTGAGTTATTAAACTTGGCTGACATTAATCATTATTAACAGCTGGGTGGCACAGTGGTTAAGTGCCGACCTTTCATGCAGAAGGGCCCGGGTTCGAATTCTAGTGAAAGTGAAAAAACTTTTCTGGTTTTCGACTCGACTCAGTTACCATTCGCCATTGGGTTCAAATTAATGGCATAATCAATAATTAATAATTATAAATCTTTAATAAAAAATACTTTAATATAAAAATATAAACAAATGCTAAATATAAACAAATAATTTAATTAAATAATATAACTCGCAGATATAGAATACCATATAAGTAAAATATAAAATATTACAATATAAACAAAAAATAGAATTGTAAATATTGAAAATCTAAGACGTTCCTACATGTTATAAGGCCTAGTACTATCTCATGTTTAAATTGAATGTGGAATTCAATAAGACCAATTCTAATAACACGAATATAATATGACCCCCTGTTCCAACATGTACCTATGGTATAGACAGGCTAATTAGCCTAACAGTTGAACAGTTAGCGCTTAAAAAAAAAAAAAAAAAAAAAAAAAAAAAATTATATCATTGTTGGGGATTTCAACGCGAAACATATCTCTTGGCAAAATGATAATAATAACAACCACATTGATTAATTGGTTGGGTGCAAACAAAATACAATATAAATATATTTTGTTAGCACCAGATTTACCAACTTATCCTAGATGTTACTCGTACATAGATTTAGCGATACTATATGTAAGACTAGAATCTGCGCACGATAGGTTATTGACATTACCATACGATAGTGATCACAAAGCAATTTATGCCAACGTGTCGGTTTTAAATGAAAACATAACAACCGAAAATCAAACAAAATCCAGAAAAAAATATTTATTCCATAAAACTAATTGGAATAAATTTAAAAGAAAGCTGGATTACAATTTTGACAAAGAGTACCCTACTTTAAACGAACTTTTAACAGACACAATTAATATTGCAATAGACAAAATAGATTACCACTTTAACAAAATCAACAAAATAATAACACAAACTATAGACGAAACCATACCAATAGCTAAATTAACAAGCTATTTAAACCGATACACTTCAACAAAGCTTAAAAACCTATTGAAACACAAAAGTAAATTACTTAATGGTATACATACATACAATTCACAAAAGAAACTTAAGATTTATACCACGAGAACTGACCACACTGAAAAGTCTTTAAAAAAACATACAAATTTTAATTAAGGAGGAAAAAAATATTCAAATAAACAAGTATTGGCATAACAGAATTAAAAACATTACCCCAAAAGACAATAGAAATATGTTCCCTGAAATTAATAAACTTTTCAGGAAAAGACACAACTGTAATATAAAAAAACTTCACATCGACCATAACGACTTAAATGTATTGTTAAATAACAATACTGACTTTACAAAACTGAGTAAAACTAACAGGAACGAATTTATACAAAACAAGGAAGATGACATATGCAAAGTACTTTCAAATAAAAGCTTCAAACTCCACATCAATTGGCAGAAAAAAATCTGTCAAATACTTAGGTGTAGTATTGAATCAACATGTAAATTTCATTGACAATACTAAAATAATTATAGAAAAAGGAACAAAAGCATTTATGGCATCCAAAAAACTTTTATATAATTATCGATGAAAGAGTAAAAATTTTAGCTTACCAAGCTCTCATTAGACCTGTTATATCATATGCTGGACCCATTTGTTTCAACATAAGTGCAAGTCTAATGGAGAAATTAAGAAAATTTGAACGCAAATGCATAAGAGCCTGCGTAAATCTACATAGGAAACCAGAAACGGATTACAAAGATTTTTATTCCAATAAATGCTTGTACCGTAAAGCTAATATTGTAAGATTCGATAATTTTTTGATAAAATTAATTCGTAATCACTTTGAAAGATCTCTCAATACAAAATAAAATGGCCTTATATCACATATATTTATATTGCCATAAAGATGAGTATATTAAAAATACCTTAAAAACGGAATATATAGCACCCGAACATTTTATTTATCTGGATTCAAAAGGTTATATTCAAAACCACGAACATGTCCCCCTATTATATCACTATAATAGACGGGCTACATGTAAGTGTATCGAATATAATCCTGATAACGTAGAGGCAAATACATTTAAATATCACATGTTTATCCCCGAAAGGAATAAAAAAATTCAAAATAGTCACATTTGGAGGCTAAATAATCAAGCATAATAAATATATATTAAATCTAACATTAGCATAGGTTTTAGCGTAAGTTTTATGTTTAGTTTTAAGGCTTGGTTAAATTAGTTCTAAGTTTTTAACAAAATGAAAAATAAGTAATTTTAGGTTTTTTTAAATTTTTCCTTAAATATAATAAAATTAAATTAATTTTCCATATGAAAAAAAGAAAAAAAATGATGTATTAAAAGAATCAAGAAGATGTTTAAACTAACAAAATAGACCACATGTTTAAGATTTGGTTGTAAGATTCTTTAATTTAAAATTAGTTTTGTAAGGCTTTTTTCTAATGTAAAATAAAATGAAATAAAATAAAAATAAAAAGTTAAAAAAAAAAAAAAAAAAAATGACTTCTGGACTTCCCATTAAATTTGAACTAAATAGGAGTAGGATATTTCTAAGTCGGTCGACTGACTGTTTCTTTACTTGTTTTAAAGTCAATTTGACCACAACAAAATATTTTTTAATTTTTTTTTTAAGTTTATTAATTATTTTTAATTAAACTGTTCAGTAAAATGTTTTAAATTAAAATATTTATATTTGTTATATATATGTATTTTTCATATTTTTCTTTTTGTTAAAATTTCTAATAATTGTTTTGTAGCTCATTTTCAAAAAATTTTGTTAAAATGTGCCTATATAGCTTCTATCCGTCCGTCCGTCCCTTTTTACCTACGGCTGACTTAAAAATATCAGAAATGGGTAGGTATTGCAATAAAAATAATTTAATGTTAAAACTTTTTTTTGTAGCCCCCCCCCCCCCCCCCGTTACGGAGCTACAGCCCCACAAAGTCGAAAAAAGCCCTAAATTTAAACAGTTATAATTAGAGTTCTATAAGGTATATTTCCAACCTGAAAAAGGTAACAGACAGCTGCTCTTATAAGCTTTACAAATTTTTAAAAACCAATTGTATAGGGTTACCATACGGTACTAAAATTTACCGTTATTTAAAACTAAGTTTTACAAAATTTTTGGTCCCTCATAACTTCGGAATGGCTAGATCTAGAAACTTGAAATTTTGGGAGAAGTTAGATCCTTAGAAATAAGTAAGAGTCAGTTAACAAAATTTTTTTTTCACTCCCCCTTTTTAGGAGCTGTAAGGGGTCGAAAATTGAAATTTTGCTAAAAATTCAGTTTTTAAACACCTATAACTTGAATACCTATCAAAATTTTTTTTATTTGTATACAAAATTGAAAGCTCCAAAAAAAAAGTTTCAATAAGTGTCAAAGGTTTTTCTTAATTTTGACTTTGTCCGTCCGTCCGTCCGTATGTTTACAAAAACTTTTACACCGTTTGAAGTAGAGTAAAGAAATTTTAACCACGGGTAGATATTACAAAAAAATTAATTTCGTAGAAGAATTTTTTTCTGTAGCCCGACCCGTTACGGAGCTACAGCCCCCCAAAGTTGGAAAAAGCCTTATTTTTAAATTGTTATAACAAGAGTTTTGTTAAGTGTATTTTCAATCTGAAAACGGCAAAAGATAGCTGGTTTTATAGGCTTTACAAATGTATAGGGTTACCATATGGTACTAAAATTTACCATTAAGCTGAACTAAACTTTTGCAAAATTTTTGGCCCCATATATCTTCTAAACGGTTCAACCTAAGGTCCTGATTTTTGGGAGAAGTTAGGTCCTCTAAAATTAGTAGGAGTCGGTTAACAAAATTTTTTTGTCAAACCCCCTGTTTAGGAGCTATAAGGGCTCAAAAATTTAAATTTTGCTATTTTCAATCACCTGTAACTTTAACACCTGTTCAAATTTATTTTTACAAATATGCAAAATTTGCAGCTGCAGCATTATATTTCAACATACGTTAAAGGTTTTTCTTAAATTTAAGAAATTGTTTCTTAGTCTTAACCATTTTTGGTTTGATAATAATATTCTAGGTAAAATCCCAAATTTTGTTGTAGTTCAAAATTGATTTCCTAGAACCGAAAAAAAAGGAAGGGTGAAGACAGGAGGAGATGAGCAGATCCATCATAAAGTTGCTAAGCAAAAATTTGGGAACCTTCCCCAGGGCTACTAGGTCTTCAAAATTAAAACTTTAATGTTCTTATAAAACAGTTAATTATTCACCAGTGTAAGTTTTTCAAAAATTAAACGTTAACATTCAAGCTCCAACATTATATTTTGCACTTATTTACAGGTTTTCTTGAGTGCATTGGGGTTATATTCTAAGTATTTCACTATTAGTCATATAATTAATTATTAATGAAATAACAAAATTATAATATTATCATAATATATATTTTTATTAAAATAAATGATAAATTACTCAGTAAAAACTCGTATATAATTTTGAAAATGTGCTTTTTAAAAACCCTTGGTTTTTTTCCCTCACTTGTTTTTAATTTTTTTGGTTTATCCTTTTACACTCTACCTCTAATTTTTAATTAAAGTTTTTTTATAAATTTATCTAAAATGTTTTTGTTATATTTTAATAAAATGATTAATTAATTTAAAATTAAACCGTCTTTATTGACTACCAAATTAGAATTAACAAAAAAAAATTAATTTTTTAATTATTGAAATATTCTTATTATGATTTAGCTGTTCTGCCAAAACCAAATTTTCTATATAATTACGTATACACTTATTATTTATTTGCCTATACAGAAAAGAAAGATATTTAAAATTATAGTTTTCAAAAATACAGATCAGTATACATTTAGATAAATCAAATATGCTATATAAACGTCCTATCAAATGCCGACCTCTTGCATGTATTGAAAATAATGTTAAATATTTGTTCTCGCCAAAAATCATAGAAAAAAACACAACATTATAATATAAGGAATGTTTGTCTGAAATGTGAATAAATCTTCATAGCCTGGGGCTTAACAGGATTTAGTTTGACAGCTATTCATGGATTGTAATATTTAATTGTAATATTTAACTTTCTGGGACTGTTTGCATATTGCATGATGAACTAGTTGTAATTTATTACCGGGTAGTATCTAAGTCTTGCTCAGATATTCAGGTAGATCATTTATAAATAATGCAAATAGAAGAGGATCCAGTACGAAACTGGACTAGAGTGATACGGAAACAAAGATAACTAACTTTTTGAAATTACTAGACAGAAATATAAATTTTAAAATACTTGTGATATCAAAAAAATCAGTAAAAGCAGGTGAACTAGTTTCCATCAAAAAGTTTCTTTTTCTTATTAATGTCTGTCAATCCTATCTCAGTCCTTAGATTTACTTAACACTAATAACACTAATGAAGTATTTTTCCAGAAATCTGCAGATGGTAAATTTGGATTCGCTCCAAGCGAATTAGTAGAAATATTTAATTTCGAAGTATAGTAAAATTGTTGCGATTTTCATCAGTTTTTGCTCTTTTCCACTCTGCAAAAGCGACGCCTCTGATGATAGATTAATAACTGAGGACAAAAATACGAGATTTAATCATCGCGAAGTTTTACGAGGAAAATACTGTTTAAAAAGGACAGAAATGAAATTATTTTGATGCAATTTGGATAAGAGAATTCATGATAGAAATTGTAAATAAAACTCAAAAACTACAGAAAATTGAATTTGAAAATTAAAAACTTATTAGAATCAATTAATTAAGAAATATAGAAAGAATAACGGTTTTACAACAAAAATAATCTACACAAAAAAGTGTGACGAAAATGATTGAGAAATAAATAAAATAAGGAAAACCTTTGAAAATTTAAAATGAAATACGCGATCGAATATGTGAAGAAATTAAAAATGTTACAATATGTGAAGAGAGAAAAAAGAAGTGAAAAAAATAAAATATATTGTCAATATTGAAAAAAATACTTTCTCAGAGTGTTAAAAAGAAATCAATTAGTTTTGATTAAACCAAAACAAAATCATGTGTTAAAAGTCAAATTTAACAACATCAAATAATTTTTCTCAGAAGTGTTAAAAAGAAATTCATTAGTTTTGATTAAACCGAAACAAAATTATGTGTAAAATGTCAAATTTAACAACATCAAATGTCAAAAAACATATTAACCCAGTAAACTTCAAAATAGGTGGAATTAAAGAAGGTGTTTTAAATGTCAGTCGTTTGATCACGGAATTGTGAAATGCTAAAATAAGGATATATTGTGTTTAAAATGTAGAAAAAGAAATTTAATTAATGAGTATATTAGCACATAAATAAACTGTACTGAAGAACATAGCGTTTTTAATAAAAATTATTTTTCGTTAACCAGAAGAATTGAAGTGATAAAAACACATTTATTTAAAAAGCAATTATGATGAAAAACTAACAGATATTCACTCGTTAACTTGCAATTTTGCGGAAAAAAATGATATATACAAACAAATTTGATTTTATAATAATAAGTGTAACACATACAACAAAGGAAATCAATACATCTGAATATCATTTAAATAACTTTGAATCTATCCAATGCAAGTTTAAGGCATATAGGGGGTGTTTTGAATTTTATACGTTATAACTTATAGCGATCGTATAACATGTTATGAAAATTTGTATTCACACTACGAAAATTTGACGTTTTAATAAAATTTTACAAAAAAAATTTATTTACAAATATTTACATGGATTCTAAAACAAATAAAAAAAAAATTTTTTTGATTTATTGAAAATTATAAAAAAATCATTCAAGACAATGACAAATCCTTCAAGGGATATGAAGATCCAAAAATACTTGAATAAATCGAAAAAAAATTTGTTATACCAAAAAATTTAAGTACATAACCTTGAAAATAAAATTTAGTAATCCAGGTAAATATCATAGCAGTATATACTCGTAGATGAAATGAACTCGATTATTTAGATTTTATTGATGAAATTTTTATCTATATTTTGTTTTTGTTATTTGCAGATATACATTAATTAATACTTAAAACAATGGCTCTATATACGAAAGTCCCAGTGTTGAAATTTGTTTTCAAAATTAACCGAAGTTTGTCTATCGTTATCTACGAGTATTCGTGTACAATATAATCTCAAAAATTACAGAAAAAATAATAAAATAATCTTAAATAATTTCAGTGAAAAAAAGCAAAACAATAAAACCTAAACTCCATGTTTTCGGCTAGAGTTACATATGCTACATATATGCCACATATTTATGCATAACAACACGTGCTGAGTACCTAAAGTTCATCAACATATGGTTTATAAAATAACTTTCATATAAATAATTTAGCTTAACTTGCACTTTTATAATGTTAATTAAGTTAAATTAGAACTTTAAATTGTATTAAACTTATTTTTCCAAAATTATCAAATAATTATTAAATTTAAATTTAAATTATAAATATATTACTGTATTTTTCCTAGATTGTAAAATAGCTTATATTACAACTTTGAAATTATAAATACAGGTAAAAATGTAAAAATTAATCTTTAAAAATAAATTAATTCTTTTTTTGACTTATTTATTAATGTTAAACTTAACTGGCACAGTCGGTAGGATCAGGTGACGATCCTTTTATCAGTGTTTTGCTCAATTAAATAAAATTCGACTATTTATCGAATCAACTTCAATTTTAATATATCAAAGTTAAATTTATAAAAATTAATTCAACGGTTTATCGATTTAATAAGAACTATATAAGAAAAATAAAATACTCGTATACAAAATTAAATTTTTTTTATAAAAAAGAAAACTTTTAAATATTTAAATAAAAATAAAATATTAATAAAAAAAAAATAAATATTAAATAAAAATAAAATATTAATAAAAAAAAAAAAAATTACAACAAAAAATTAAAAACAATTTACTAAAATATTTATATGACGGTTTATCAGATAATTAAAAAAATTAATAAAAACATTTAAGAAATTTTTTTAAGAGTTTAATTTGCGAAAAGTGGGTGATTTGGTGAACATCAATAACATAAGTTAACTTCTTCTTCTTCTTTTGCTGCATATCCGTTATTGGATGTTAGCGATTATATGAATCTGTTGATCAACTGTTGATGATTTATGCCATCCCTGGCTATGTACATTAGCTTTCTTATAACTGAAACGCCTTTCCACTGTCTAATGTTTCTTAGCCATATAGAAGAATTGATCATATATAGCATTTCATTAATCTTATGCAGAGTTTGATATTTAAACTTCTACAGCAAAATAATTTTTTATATTTTGAAAAAGCATTTCTAGCCATTTCGATTCCCAATCTTCATTTAACCAGCTTCCAAGAAAATTAAATTTGGACAATCGTTCAATTGGAAGGTGGTTAATTGTTATTGAAGCTGCTGTCTATGGAATCTTTTTTCTGCTAACTGTCATAAATTTTGTTTTAGAAATATTTACTGCTTACTAAAAAATTTTATTATAATGGTTTATCTACCACGTGTTGCAGGTCTTTTTTTTTTTTTTTTATTTTTTTTTTTATTTGTTTTATTGGTGAAAGCATGCGGCCCTGCCGGATACCTTTTTGTATTTCAATGCTGCTGGTAAGGTCTTTATTGACTTTCACGTTGACCGATTGTTGCCAGTACAGATTTTTGATACAGCCCAAAAAATTTTCATCGATGCCTATACAATTGAGAACGTTAATAAGTTTTTCATGGTTCAAAGGCTTTTTCATAATGTACAAAGCACAGAAAAACACATTTTTCTATACCTCGGTAGTTTTGAGCCAATATTTGTAGACTAAAAAGAGCTTCTCTGGTATCGGTCGCCTTTTTAAAACCGAATTGTGTTTTTCCAATTTGGCCTTCGCATTTTGTATAGTTTTGACTATGAATGACCTTTTAAAAATATTTTGAGAGTATTGCTCATCAGGCTATTTAATTGATAGTCATCGCAAGATTTTGTATTTGACTTTTTTGGAATTGTGATAAAAGTGGATTTCCATCTTCAGGAAAGATTCGTGTGTTGTATACTTTGATAAAGATTTCTTCGAGCAGTTTCAGATTTTCATCATGCACAAGTTTTATTATTTCTGAAGTAATATCATCTGGTCGATGTGCCTTTTTTGTTTTTGCTGATTTTATTGCTGACTGAATTTCATCTCGTGAGAAGGGGGTTTCATATGGCTGTATTTGTGACTCTATTTGGTTAAATGACCGGTCAGCATTTGAAAACAAGTTTTGGATGTAGTTCTCCCATACTTTAATTTTATCTTCTCTTTGCATAGCATAGTTATTGTGTTCATACCTTAGAGGGGTGGTTTTAGACATTTTATAGGATCCAGACATTTCTTTGATTTTTGTATGCAAATTAAAGTCGTCATGAAGTTGTTGAAGTCTTTCAATTTCATCACATTTTCGAGTGAGCCACTCACTTTTCGCTCTTCTTATCTTTGCTCTTATTTCCCGGTTGATTCGATTATATTGCACATTATTCTTGCTTTTAAAACTTCGCCTTTTATCCATCATTTGTAAGATTTCTGTGGTCATCCATCTTTGTTTTGCAATATATTTCTGTGTACCTAATATATTTTTTGAGGTTTCATTCAAATCAATAATAAAATAAAAAAAAATTTATAATAAAAAATTTTGAAAATTGTTAACTAATGTTTCAAAAAATAAAAAAATTACTTTTGAATAAATTTTTTGCCAAAATAAATTTTTAATAAATTTTATTATCATTTAAATATTAAGCCGAACAAAAATAAAGAAATTTTTTAGAAAAAAATTTCCATTTTATTAAAATAAATTTTAAATAAATTATTAACTTTCATTAAAAAAAATATGTATAGGTTTTTAACTTCAAATTCAAATTTTTAAATTTCAAATTCAATTTTATAAATTTGAAATTCAATTTTTTTTATTTCAATATCAATTTTATAAATTTCAAATTCAATTTTATAAATTTCAAATTCAATTTTTTTTATTTCAATATCAATTTTATAAATTTCAAATTCAATTTTATAAATTTGAAATTCAATTTTTTTATTTGAATATCAATTTTATAAATTTCAAATTCAATTTTATAAATTTCAAATTCAATTTTTTTATTTGAATATCAATTTTATAAATTTTATTAAATATTTAGTAATAAAAACAATAACTACAAAAAAAATTAATGTAATAGTTGCCCAGAAGAAGAAATTGACAATTTCATAGTCATATCTACATAATTATTACAATCACCCTGGGTAATAGTTGCTACAGATGATTGAATTACATTTTTCAAAATCAAATAACTTCCTGATTCCGCCAACAAATTTCGCACACATAATTTTGTTTTAGAAAAACCTTTTTCAATTGGATTAAGCATTAGCGAGTATGGTGGAAGATAAATAAGAGTATGGGATCGTAAAAACCAAACATATGTCTGTGATGTTTGCTTCTTCTAAATTATGAAATATAAGTTACAAATTATTTGCTTATTTCATGCAGTTAAAGATCTACCACGTTTCAAGAAAATGTCGAAGAAATCTTAAAACTTTTAATTCCTGTTGATCGGTCACCCTATGCGA
Source organism: Dolichopus griseipennis (assembly GCA_963082915.1). Taxonomy (NCBI): domain Eukaryota; kingdom Metazoa; phylum Arthropoda; class Insecta; order Diptera; family Dolichopodidae; genus Dolichopus; species Dolichopus griseipennis. The sequence continues at coordinate 77,005,143 of OY720442.1, read as the reverse complement.
AAATAATTCTTAGGACCATTAAGAATAAAATAACAGGTCATGCAAATGAAATTTTGAACATGTATGGAACACTATTATGGGAACAAATTAACAATAACAATTTCTGTTATAACCAAAATAATATTATTAGAACCAATAATAACTTGAACCAAAACAATAACAATCAACGATTAGAAAAGATTGATACCACTCCAGCTCCAAATAGAGTGGAATTTAGACAAAATCAAAGCAACCAATACAAAGACCTTACAAATTAAACCATTACCGAAGTTCATAAGCGAAGAGCTATTCAACATAAACAACAAGAATTTAGAGGACATTAACTCAGTCACTTAGACAATTATTAAGAAGAACATCCCGAAAGTCAAATGAAAAACAACGAGAATAAAGGAAAAAGAAATAATGAAAGATATGACAACAGTGTGGATGACGAAAATTTTGTCAAGAGCCTGCATGAACCAATTGGGTACATAAATATAAACCGACATGGATTTATAGAAGTATTTTTATTCCCTTTAAAACGACCATTAAAATTTTTAGATACAGGAGCTTCACCCTCCTTAGATCCCGATTTAATTAAAGAAAATTTTTTGATAGATTCCCAACCAACCACAATAGTTACAGCTTTCAATAAACACATTATAAATTAAGAAACTTACCTACGTACATTGTAAGAATTCAATCAACCGGGTAAATTAAAATTTTTAGTCTTCCGTTTTAATAATTATTTCGATAGACTACTAGGTCTAATCAAACTCATTTAAAACCTAATTTTATGGCGCAAAAATATTAAATTCCTGCTCAATCCAAATTAATTGCAAAACTTTCAATAGATGTAGAGAAAGATGATATATATAATCCAAATACCGAAATTTCACCTAAACTTTTCATAACAGAAGGACTTCATAAATCTGAAAACTGGCATATAGTTTTATAGAAGTAACTAACCAATCCAATAATGAACAAATTTTATTTTTAGAACAACCTCTAAAAGTGGAAAAAAGTAGTAAATTTTCTGTAATCAATAATTTTAATATTAGGTGTAAAGCTGACAAAAATATTGCGCGTAAAGAAATTTTCGATCGCCTTCTATATATATAAACGGTCAGTATTTTTTTAAATAAATTATCAGTATAAAATAATATTTTGGTCAGTATAGAAAATTAACGGTCAGTAAAATTTTGTATATTTGGTCAGGATAGTTTTATTTATTGGTAAGTAAATTATTTTTTTTTAATCAGTATAATTAAAAAACATAGCAGTATTTTTTTTTAATTTAAAATTTTTCTTACACAAAAAAAGATTATTTATGTAATATGTACATACATATATAAAAAAACAACAAAATATTAAATTTTTATTCTTATTCAATTAAAAGAGCACGGGTTGCTAACTTTGGCCTTCCTCTTGCACGTTTCTGCCCTATGGGAACTTGTTTAGCTGCTGGAGGAGGTTTAACATATTTCAGTCTAATAGCTAATCCTATGCTATGCTCGCATATAAATTTTTTAAAATATGTTGGGCAAGTGCAACAACCATGCATCCAGTTTTCTATTTCCGCTGGCAGATTTACAATCCAAACTTTAAATGCTTCAGTTTTCCATTGGTCAAATGTATTCCAACGCATTTCTAATATATTTGATATTTCCTCTTCTGAAGCATTTAATTGCTGATCGGCTGGACAAAAATATCTTTTTGTATGGCTGAAAACTGCTGAGGATATATTCGCGTTGGTTTTTGCCCACTGGTAACCTTTGGTCCATGATATAATTTAATTGTTGTTGAAGTGTGATAAATATTCTGGAATTTCACTATGACGAATGCACCATTCTTCAAGTTCTCCAAGACTTATTTGAGTTGGTCCATATAACTTTTTTCTTAGTTGTACTAAATAATTAGCAACCTGAGTTTTATTTTTTGGTTTTAAACCCTTTTCAATTAATATTTCTTGAATTTTTTTTGGTTTCACTTTTAGTTCAAAAAGCTTTTGAATTTCTTCTTTCATCTGAGTTGTAAGCTTATGGATATTTTTGGGTTTTTCAATTAAGCCCTTAAGGTAATAAGTTGTCTTTTCATGATAAATATATAAAAATTACAGACGATGGAAAAATTACAGATGGGTTTTTTCATAATTCATATTTTAATTAATGAAATATAAAAACTGATAATTTTTTTATTATATACTGATATTTAATTTTAATTACTGATAATTCATTTAAAATACTGACCGTTTATTTTATCTACCAACATTTTAATTAAAATACTGATCGTTTTTATATAAGCCGGCGACATACTGATCATTTATTTTACCTACTGACATGTTATTTTAAATACTGATCATTTATTTAAAATACTGACCAAAAATATATAAAAATACTGACCCATTAAATAGCAGCCTTTTCGATCTAATTCATACTTGCCATCTGAACGACGAAGAAAAAAAACAGTTATATGGTATTTGTATAGAATATGAGGGAATATTTTTCAAAGAAGGAGATATATTTACGTTTTCTAACCAAATTATACATTATATAAATACATGTGAAGTATTTATACAAAATCTTTTCGTTATCCTTATATACATAAGGAAGAAATTCAAACACAAATAACAGATATTTTAAATCAAGAAATAGTCCAACACGGTTACTCACCTTGGAGTTCACCTGTGTGGATTGTACCAATAAAAACCCTTTTTATAATAGTGGGGAAACGAGAAAACGAGCAGTGACAAATATCCTTTACCAAACTTTAATGAAATACTTGACAAATTGGGTAAATGCATGTATTTTTCTACGCTCGATCTTGCTAGTGGATTTCACCAGATAGAGATGAGTAAAAACGATATACAAAAGATAGCTTTTTCTGTAGATGGAGGGCATTATGAGTATATAAGAATGCCTTTCGGCGTGTTCCATCAACTTTCCAAACAGTGATGAATGCTTTACTGGGTATGGTTGGTAAAATTAGCTTAGCTTATGATATTATCATCTTTTCGACCCGACTTTTGGAATACAGAAAATTTAAAAAGGTATTTAATAGACTTCGACAAGCAAATTTTAAAGTACAGTTAGACAAATGTGAATTCATAAAAAAAGAAATTTTAGGTCATGTTGTAACAAAACAACACAGATGATCCGGAAAAAATCCAAGCAATTATTAAAGATTTTCCAATTCGGCGTACACTAAAGGAAATTAAATCCTTTATGGATCTTCTCGGTTATTACGAAAATTCATTAAAGATTTTGCCAAACTAACAAAGCCTCTGAGTGCTTAAAAAAGGGGAAAAAAGGTAAAATTGACTGAGACATATGTTTTTTTTTTTTTTTTTTTTTTTTTTTTTTTTTTTTTTCCTTATTACTCCTCTTGGGAGCGTAGGATATCTACTAGGCATCTCCATCTGCTTATTTCTTATCCGAGGCTCTGCCTTGTGTTTCGAATCGTTTTTTCCCTTTTTTCAATTAAGTAAATGATTGGTCTACTGTAATCTATCTACAAGATGTCGCTTCTTAATTTTTTCCCTAGTGTCATCTATCGGCCAAGTAGAGAAACCGTGTCATGTTTTAGGTGCGTACTGCCATTGTAATTGCATATGACAGTTGCAATTACATTGTCGTTCAATTACATATAGGTTATTGTTTATTCAGTATTAATTATTAGATTATAGAGTGTAGCTGGAAACACGATTATAGGTATATTTTTATATTATTTGTTACTAATTATTTATTATTATATTTTTAGGTATAGAATTATTATATTATAATTTATTATATATTAATTTATTATAATTATTAATTTTACTGGATATGGTATCTCCCACCAGGATTCGAACCCGGGACTGCCACAGTGTTTAGATTGCAAGGTTGCGCCCTAACCACCTAGGCTAAGGAGGAGATCTGAGACATATGTAAAAACTTTTAATTTATAGAAAAATCTGCTAATAAATGATCCAATATTACAATTTCCAGATTTTTCTAAACCATTTATATTGACAACCGATGCGAGTAACTTTGCGATAGGGGCTGTCCTTTTTCAGGGCACTGTAGGTAAAGATAAACTAATCTGCTTCGCCAGCACAACCCTAAACGACTCAGAACAAAATTTATCAAAAATGGTATCGCGAAGTAAAATTGATAAAGTTTGTGATAAAAATTTACCATTGTGAATTGTGATAAATTGAAGTTTGAGACATTTAAAAAAAAAAAATTATTTTGTACTTTGGGTTTAATTTGAATATAAAAATTAGATAAATATACAAATTTTAAAGTCAAAATTATTTAAAAAGTTTCTATTTGCTGTGGTTTTAATCAAAAGAATTGGAAAAATGTCTTCAGTGGAGCTTTTTTATTCGTCAGAAGAAGAGAAGAAGTAGTCGATTTACAAAGGATACGAAGAAGTTTGAGAGATAATTCTAACCCGATGGAGTTAAATGAACAAATGTAAGAAAAATTCTGATTTTTAAATTTAAACTGCACAATTTAAATGTATTTTAGCTTTATCAAATATTTTCGTTTGAACAAATCTGCATTTCATGACGTATTACAAAGTATTGAGGTGAAATTGAGGCTTAATATAAGGCAACGAGCGGTGCCAAATATTATAAAACTTGCAACTGCATTAAGGTTTTTTGCACACGGCAACTACCAAACTAGCGTAGGAAATGATTTTAATATTGGGCTTGCTCAATCTGAAATATTTAAAGTAAAATATATATGTGTACTACATGTAAAAAATTAAATAAATAAAAATGTATTGTAATAGGACGTATTTAATGCATTGGAATCAACCATTTGCACTAAGTGGATAAATAGCCAATATACGGATGAGGATCAGCGTCGGGCCGTACTTTATTTTTATGAAAAATGCCGTATTCTAAATATTACAGGATGTGTGGACGGTACGCACATTAGAATTATAGGTCCTAATAGGGAAATAAGGCATTTGTACTACAATAGAAAAGGTTATTGTAGTACAAATGCCTTTTCAATTTTATTGCTAACTATTTTACTCCTAATAAACAAATTTTATTTTAAAATTTAAAAAAAAAAAAAATTCAACAATTTTATTTACTAACATTTTTTATAAAAGCAATAAAATTCTTAAAATTTTTCTTAAAATTTCCTTTTATTTAACAAATTTTGAATTATCACATTCAAATTAGCAGTTGATAAAATAAACAGTCAAGTGTCACATATTTGAAACTTCACGATACCAAATTATCACATGACAGTTGACTAAATTCACAATAGACACAATTTTTTCATGCAATTGACACTGGCGATGAGGTTAATGAAAATTTGTGACAGTCATCTTTGCAGGAAACGTCCAATTCGAAATGCATCAATGACATCTAAAGCAACAAGGCCACAAAATGTGATTTCAAAGAAATTATCCATTTACCAGGAATTCTACAACCGGAACAAAATTATATTCTGTTAAACAACAAACCAGAAACACCCATTAACACCACTTGCAAGTAATTTCAAAATAAAAAATACCTCACTAATTCACTTCAATAATTGCACTGTAAATATTAACAACTTAACTTACCAAGGTAACCTAGCATGTTCCCACCAGCTTTCATAAAAATCAACTGCTCATCATTAATTGAAGATCCAAAACTACAACAACTTAAAACTTATCACCTCAACAATAAAAAAACTATAGAAATACTTCAATTCAATAAAAATAATTTAATCACATCAGGAATTATCCTAATCATAATATTCATCTTAACAATAAATATGGTGTACTTCATCGAATTTTTTTAGGAAAAAAAAAAAAAAAAAACTATCAAAAACATTATTAGGATGAAAAACTATTACAATCGATGAAGATTGATATACACCGAAAATAACACATTAACTCTTAGAGGGGAGGAGTTACAAATGCTACACAAATGCCACATATTTAACATATGGCTCACTTTATGGCAATTTTTATAAAATAACTTTCACATAAATTAGCTTGAGTTGCAATTTTATAATGTTAATAAACTTAAATTAGAACTTTAATTTGTATTAAACTTATTTGTCTAAAATTTTGAAATAGTTATTAACCTTAAATTTAAATTATAAATATCATCTAATATATAAAGGAGAAAATTTGTTTGTTTGTTTGTTTGTCCAGGATTCACGTGAAAACCACTGGTCCGATTGTCACAAAATTTTAAAGGAATAATTCTGAGAGCCCGGAGGTGGCATAGGCTATGTCACATTTTTATAAGTCAACAGGTTGCAGCTTTTTGGATGTCGAGTCAAAACGGTTTGACCGATTGACTTGCAATTTTGCACAAAAGTCCATCTTAGGAAGCGGAATTAGCTGTACAAATTTGGTTGGAATAAATGAACCCATTTCGGCCTGGCGGGGTTGCAAAAAATTTTGTGTTTCCGATTTGTGTTCAAATTTACAGGGTGGTTTCGCAGACGAAAATAGAGTCTGGCACAATTTTTTGTTGAGTTCGGTTAACGCGTTTGAACATGAAGGCGCAATGAAGCTTTTTTAATGTTTTTGATGTCGAGTCAAAATGGTTTGACCGATTACTTGAAATTTTGAACAAATGTTCCTCTTAGCAACTGAAATTAGTTGTATAAATTTGGTTGGAATAAATTCGCCCATTTCGCCCTGGCGGGATTCCAAAAAATTTTGTGTTTCCGATTTGTGTCCAATTTTACAGGTTGATTTTGCAGTCTCAAAGAGAGGCTGCAAAAAGTTTTAGTTAAGTTCGATTAACCCGTTTTCCACGACGACGCCATGAAGTTTTCTATAAATTTTATTTGCTTAAACGATTAAAAGAATTTTATTGAACATTTTGTACCAGCATTTTAGTTAAAACTGTTTGCGCGTTTTGAACAAAGATTCAATGAAATTTGCAAATTTTTGGTATGCACGCAAGTTAACCTTTATTCCAAAAGCTCACTTAATTAATAAGACTAATTATACCCGTGCATACATATATGACATCGGGTATATTAAAATTGCTCCTCTGTTTGTAACGCATCGATCTAGACGAGCTAGATATAGCGTACGTATCGGCTCAGAATCGAAAAATGAGTCGATCTAGCTATGTGTGTCTGTCTGTCCGTCCGTCTGTGTGTCAGCACGATAACTCAAAATCTAAAAGAGCTACAGTTTTGAAATTTTCACAAAATATTTTTCAATCAATTTCTAGGTTCCTTATTTTTTTTGGTGAAGATCGGACCAAAACTTCGGGTAGCTCTCGAACAACTAACTTTTTGAACTCCAATAATTTCATATAAAAATTTAAAATTTTGCTATGCATCTTGTATTTAACATGAAATTATATGAATTTTGTTTTTTTTTTGTTTTTTTTTTTTGTAGACAACAATTTCGAGTTAGAATTTCATATGATTTAAATGATGCGTAGTTTATTTAAGATAAGCAAAAAAGAACACAAAGATTTTTTTTTAGTTAATGGCTTATTGATATTGATAAAAATAATCATTATGAATATGATGATTATTATCTATCATGATGATCATTATATGAATATGATCATATGAAGCTTATTTTGCTTAAGTTTAATATATACGTGAATTAAAATTTAATTAAACGAGATAGAATTGAAAAATTAGAGCTAGAGTTTTGAAATTCACACAAATTATTTTTTGGACATTTTTGAGGTTCCCTATTCTTTTTGGTTAATACCAGACCAAGTTTTCGGGGAGCTGCCAATTTTCGTCTTCCTGGTATAATTACTTTTGAAGAAATTCATATTGGTTTAAATAAGTTGTGTATTTGAGACTATTTAAGGAAAAAACGAGGAAGATTATAGTTGCCCTTGTCAACTTTTAGATACCCATGCATACCCACTAACCGTTATTTATTTCCCTTATGCTATTATAAATATTACAAAAAAAAATATAACAAAGTATATAATTTATTATTATAAATGAGATAATATTAATAATAATAAAAATAAAGCTAATAAAGAATCCGATTCAAAATATCTTTAAAATTAAATAACATAACATTTTACTTCTCCACATTTTTTGGTTTTTGTTTTTTATCTACTTTGCAGTTATTGTTTTTAGCACATTTTCAAAAAATTTTGTAAAAATGTGCCTATATAGCTTTATAACATGAAGAGGGACGGAGGGGGGGGGGGGGGGTAGTTAGATGAAGTTAGATCCTTGAGAAACTTGGCAACCTTCCCCATTGAAGAGCTATAACAACTTTAAAATAAAAACTTTACTGTTAGCCGTAAATTTTATAAGTAAGCAGTAACTATTTCCAAGTAAATATTTCCAAAGTTAAACTCAGTATCTAATACAATATAATTTTGAAAATGTGCTTTTTTAAAAACCCTTGTTTTTTTTCATCACTTGTTTTTCTATTATATAATAATTGTAAAAAAAGTTACCTTAAAAAACCAATTCATTTTCAATAGTATTTAAAATAAAAACCTTAAAACTAACTTATATATCAGTCTAAAACTACGAGTATGTCTAAAATTAAAATTTTAATACATAAAAATACTATAAACTCAATTTAAATTTTTTAATCACCAATAATCTCTACAGACAGACATATCCTTATTTGGGATATGGGTGTAGTATTTCAGGCAACCTATGTCAACATTATTTGGATCAAATTCTATTTTAGTACATTTAGCCCTTCTACTATAATGAAATAATACAGAGACATGGTTTTGGTTTTGTATAAAACCTTCTTTATCTAAGTAAATGAAATGTTCGGGCGCCATGAAGCCCGATGTTAATGTTTTTTTAATATACTCATCATTATGATAGAATATATTGGATATTATTAATGCATTTACAGAAGTGTTAATTGCTCTATCAAAATGTTGGCAAATCAATTTAGTTATGAAATTATCGATTCTTCTTAATTTTGATATTTTATACATATATTTGTTTGAAAGATAATGCAAAAAATTAGTTTCAGGTTTTCTGCACTCATTTAAACACATAAGAGTGCATTTTCTCTCAAATTTTCTAATTTTTTCCATCAAGCTGACACTTATGTTATACCAGATTAGTGAAGCATAGGTTAATGTGGGTCTAACAAATGCTTGATAAATAATATTTTTAATCCTTTTACTTATTGTTTTGTTGAAAAAATAATTTTTTGCATGCCGTAAATGCTTTATTTCCTTTGGATATGATATCTATGATATGATGAGAGTACTCGTAGTTAATGTTAAATTGAAGATTAGTACCGAGATACTTAAAAGACTTTTTTTTCACTTCTGGTTTTTATAGGTATTGCGGAAGAGAATAGTTTCGCATTTAATATAGTTAATTTTTAGCGTCCAGACCTTACAATAATCAATTATAACATTAAACATTTTTTGGAGTGCATGGTTTATATTTTCTATTTTGTTGTTACTAGTATAAATAATTATATCATCGGCAGAGACCAATGAATGATTTTCGCTCTTGAATGAATTTAATATTTCGAGCAGTTCATTAAAATATAGCGCAAACAATATTAGCGAGTTCACCGTGCCTTGCATTAGGCCATTTTCAATATTATGTAGTTAATAAATAGTATGCTTTTGAATCGTTATAGGAAATATAGAATTTATTACCGTAAATCATATTAAGAATAATATCAATAAGTTGGAAAATTTATATATATATAATTTGTAAGCTAGACCATCTAACCAAATGGTGTTAAACGCTTTTTTTAAATCGATTAAGCATGCTCCGATAGCATTTATTTTATTAATGCTCCAGCAAACTTCGGAAACTAGATTTGTGATAGCATTTATAGCACCATGCTTTTTAATTTGTTGCTTAAATTCTTTACGATAATATTTGGTATGTTGTCGTTGCCACAAGAAGTTTTTGGCTTAAGTGATTTAAATTAATAGTTAAGATCATCAAAGTTCGTGAAATAAATTTTATTTTCTACATATTGGTTATCTGATTTGTTTTGTTCGTTAAAAATACATAAGCAAATATGGTTATTGGGGTTTGCTTTATTTAATTCTCTAGTAGAGTTTATTTGATTTGATAAGTTACTGTGAAAGTTGTTAAAAAGATGATTGTGTTTTTTATGTACCGACTAATTAATTAATATCTAATTTACATTTTTTTTTCTTGATATATTTTACATTTAATTTTATACCTGCACGTGATTTGTTTTGTTTATATTAAATTTAATATTGTTTTTTATACCCTACACCTATAGAATAGGTAATGAGGTATATTAACTTTGGTATGGTGTTTGTAACCACCTAAAGGAAGCGAGCTAAATATGGAAAAGTATACATATTTGTGATCAGCGTGACCTCCTGAGTTCGTCCGTCCGTAGGCACGATAACTGAAAAACTAATAGAGCTATCTTGACGAAATTTAAACTGTAGGTTACTAGGTTCAATAGTACGGCAGGGATTGCAAATGGGTGAAATTGGCCCTTGGGTTCGGATTCTGAACCTTTTAATCGGTCCAAGGGCTAAGAAACATATACAAAAAATCACGATAGCTCAACAACTAATGACGCAATCTTCATGAAATTTGTGCTGTAGGTTATTGGTGATGAAACTACGGCGGCGATTGCGTACGGTGAGGATTGGACCATGGGTTCGGAACCCAGAACTTTTTGATCGAATTTAGGCCAAACGAGCATAATTCCGAAAACAATGAAGATAGAACCTTCAAATTTGGTATCAGAGTGTCCCCTCCTATTTCCTAAGTGTCCTTGAAGTTTGTGCCCCATTGGAGTAGTGGGTCGGGGACCAGCCACATATTTCCGAAGACCTTAAAGCAATTTTCGAAACTAATAAAGATGGTAACTTGAAACAAATGTAGAAGCTTCAAATTTGGCACATGGGTGTTCCTTACTATTTACTGCGTGGCCACTAATTTTGAATCAATTAGAGTGGTAGTTCAGTACCTCGCCTGGATCCCGCAAGGTTTAAAAGCTTCTCATCGAAATTAATAAAAATAGTAACTTAAAATTTAGATATCACGTTCCAATTGTGTACAAGGGTTAACTAATATTGAAAGTATGACGGGGACTGCATATGGGCGAAATCGTGCCATGGTTTCGGGTTCTGGAACCTTTGAAAAGTTTAAGGGCTAAAAACATATACCTTAAAAACTAACTAAAAACATAAAGAAGCCATTTTGATGAAATTTAAATTCTAGGTTACCAGTAATGAAAGTACCATGGGAATTGGTTCTGGTCGAGTTTGAACAATCAGTTCGAAATCAACAATGGACAATGAGGTTGAACGAGTATAATTTCAAAGCCAAAGAATATATTTCCTATTTACTATGTGTCCCTGAAATTTAGACTTATATGTAGTGGTGGTTCAAGTGCCTCCCAAGAAATTCCAAAATTAAAAAGCTTATCTTCGAAAGTCATAAAGATAGAAACTTTAAATTTGATACACAAGGGTTCTTTTCTATTTCCGTTTTCATTGGAATACTTTTATATTTTTAAAAGGCTAAGAATTTTACCATTAAACATATTATGTATAATATTTTATAAATTAAAAGCAAAATATTTTTTTAATAAACGATTAAATTCCTTTTTTTTAATTTTTATTATATCATATATTTTATTGAATTATTACCATAGGTGATATATAATTAAGACATTGTGTATAATACTTAAGCTATATTCAAAGGTAGTTGCTGCATTTATGTAAAATTTATTTTTACATTTGAATGAATTATAGGAAAAGCTCTAAATTTGTATTTGTATTTTAGAAATACATTTATTGCATATTTTGCGTATATAAGCTTTTCTAATAGATACGTAACCTAACCATTTAAAATAATTGCAATTTTGAAAAATTTGAATCATTAAATATATTATGCTTTGATCAGCTTTTTATCACAAAATTTAATAATTCAAATTTTTTCACTTTTGTAATTGAATTGGAATAAATATATTTTCATTTATTTCAAGTTTTTTTGTTTTTTAATATTTTTAATTAAATAAATTAGTAAGAATTTTTAATACTTTTTAATTGCCAGTGTAATTGGAAAATGTTTTTAGCATTATAAAGTTAATTTGGCTAGCTATGTCTTACGATTAAATTAATAACAGCTTTTATGGTTTTAAAATGACTTATGGATATCTCATTAAATTTGAACCAAATAGGTTTAGGGTATTTCTAAGTCGACTGGCTGTTTCTTTACTTGTTTTAATAAAATTTTGATTCTCTTGTATACCTAAATTTATTCAAAACGAAAAAGAGAAAAAAAAATTTTTTTTTTTAGTTGCATCTATTTTATTAATTTTTACTAAAAATTGCCTACTTTCGGATTGGTTTTTGCAATGAAGAGAAAACTGCTGTGGAAATTGAAACTCTGTCAAACCAGATCAATGAAATTTTTGAAATCTTGTCCAAGAAACCGAAATTGTTCTGGCGGGAGATTTCATCGTACACAACAAGAACTGGCTTTATTTTTCAAGTAACTTTTCTTTAAGTCAAAACTCAATTGGGAAACAGGTTGAATGATTCTCCTCACTTTTCCATCTTTCTCAACTTGTCAAAAATCCCACTAGGATTCCCGACCGAGCTGATCTAGAAGGTCACCTCCTGGATTTGTTTTTAACCGCTCACCCTGAAAAATATATGGCTTCAGTTGTACTTTGTTGGGCTCTAAACTAGCTCAAACGGCTAATGGAAATACTATAAAGTGGTATAGCGGTAAAGAAATAGATGGAACAAACGGTGTGGGAATAATATCTAGGGAACGTAACTCCCTGCATAGCTGAAAGGCGTATCAGATAGGATTATTATAGCCCGTTTCCGATGCAAAATTAGAAATATCTCTCTTGTACAATGTTATGGGAACTCATATCACAGAAGCAAGAGGTAAAGAAAAAGCTAGAAATCAAAGTTGTCACCAAGGAAAAATACAAAGCGCTAGCAAAGAAAGTAAAACGAGCCTACAGAAGAGACAAGACAAAATTTCTTGAGAAGCTCGCCTCATATGCAGAAATAGCTGCTGGCCAAGAACAAACGAAAAGGAGAGAACATTTCCAAGAAACAAGCAACAGTGAAATAAACGAAACAGAACAAATATCACTAGCGGAAAACGATACAGACAGTCTGCGCATTAGTACTTCCACACCAACTATGACTGAGATCGAATAAGCCATCACCAAGTTGAAAAGAAATCAAACGGCTGGATCTGATGGTATTCCGCCGGAATTCCTACAAGCCTGCCAAAATACCTCCGCTGAACTTCTGAGACCTCACATCATAAAGCATGGGAAAATGAAGAGCTACCTCCAACTCGGAAAAAGGGTACATTAGTCAAGCTACCGAAGAAAGGCGACCTAAACTATTGCAACACCTGGTGTGGTAACACTCTCCTCAACACAGTGTACAAAATCATAACAACTATAAGACAAAGCTGAATCCAAGAAAAAATCGAACTAGAGTTACGCGACGAGCAAGCAGGATTCGAACTGTGTAGACCAATCAAACACACTTAGAATCATCATCCAACAATCGATCGAATGGCGGACTCTCCTCTACCTGCTTTTCGTGGACTTATGAAGACCTATGGATACTTAAAGGAGAGGAGTGGAACCCCCAAGGAAGCAGAAGACGCGGGCGTCCAAATAACATCTGAAGGCGCACCATAATAAGCGAACGCAATTATTGCAACCTCACTTGGGAGATTGCAAAAACAGCAGCAGGAAACCGGGTGAGTTGGAGATGTCAAATGGAAGCCATATTCTCTATGAAAAAAGACGAAAAAAAAAAACATAGCAGATGTTTCCGAGTTCGCATAGACAAAACCCAATCTGAGCTAAAGCAAGTTCCTACTGGCATACCCCAAGGATCTGTCCTAGGATCTACACTATACCATCTATATTGTAGACTGCGGACTAAAGATCTACAAAATAAATTAATAAAGATTCAAAATTAATAAAGGTTGTAACTTAAAATAAGAGTAGAACCTTCAAATTTAATTAATAAGTTATATTTTTTAATAAAAAGTACTATTTTAACTTTTAACGCGTACGGTCATGTTTTTAATTAATGGTAGAATGTAATTAAAAAAATTAAAACAAAAAAAAATTCCTTTTTTATGTATATGTTCTTATTAGTTGTTCATTTCACTAATAGGTATGGCTGACTGTTATAAATGTCGGCCTAAAATAAGAGATGCATCGGGTATTAGATGTGTCGGAGTGCTAGAGCAGTCGGCAAATAACTTGCTGAATTTTAATGTGAACATAAAATTATTTGTGACGATTGTATCCAATACATGCAAAATGTCGATTTTATTTTAGCAAACATTAATCTCGCGTTTACAAAAAACAATAACAACTTAGGGCAATATAAACAAAAATTTGAGAATTCGCTTTAAAAAAATGAGCTAGAAACCGATAAACCGAGCGGTTTGAAAATATAAAAAGTGCCCAACAAAAAGAATTGGAAAAAGTTTTTAAACTTGGTCATTTATTTAAAACGGATAACGAAAATTTGTGTGCAAAAATGAAATAATTTAAAATATATAATTCTTATTTATATAATTGAAATAATTATATTATATATTTATAATAATATTATTATAATATTAATAAAAAACGAGGAAGAGTGTAGTAGAGTAGACTGTGTCAACTCTGGGATACCCGTATGACCGTTATATAAACATTATATCATTATTATTACAAACATTAATTACTTTTGGCAAAATTTCAAACATACCAGCTTTATTAGGTGAAATATAATGCTCATATAAAAGAAGGAATTGTATGGCAGCTACTCGAACCCTTTGCAGTAGACCAACCAAATTTTGCAGTAACTTTGGCCATTACACTAAACAATTTTTGGCAAAATTTCAGACACCCAGCTTTAATAAGTATAGAGTAATGCTCATATAAAAGAAGGAATTGTATGGCAGCTACTCGAACCCTTTGCAGTAGACCAACCAAATTTTGCAGTAACTTTGGCCATTAAACTAAACTGTTTTTGGCAAAATTTCAGACACCCAGCTTCATTAGGTTGTAGTGTAATGCTCATATAAAATAAGAAGTTGTATAGCAGCTACTCGAACCCTTTGCAGTAGACCAACCAAATTTTGCAGTAACTTTGGCCATTACACTAAACAATTTTTGGCAAAATTTCAGACACCCAGCTTTAATAAGTATAGAGTAATGCTCATATAAAAGAAGGAGTTGTATGGCAGCTACTCGAACTCACTGCAACAGACCAACCAAATTCTGCAAAAACTTTGGCCATAAAACTAAACTACCTTTGCCAAAATTTCAGACACGTAGCTGTAATAGGTACAGAGAAATACTCATATAAAAAAAGAAGTTGTATGGCAGCCACCCGAACCCATGGACCAAAATGGCTGGATTTAAATAGCGATGACGGCTATTGCAAAAAAACGAATTTGCGAAAATTTCAAGATCCTAGCTCCTTTAGTTTTTGAGTTATCGTGCGGACGGACGGACAGACGGACAGACGGACGGACGGACATACATAGCTAAATCGATTTTTTTTCCGATTCTGATCCGATCCATACACTTGAGTCTATATCTACCCCCCCTCCTTCTCTGCGTCACAAACGTAATGGCAAATTTATTATACCCTTTGACTATATAGTCATACGGGTATAATAATATAATTTTTAAATAAATATGATTTAAAACGAAAAGGGAAATACTGAATGTAGCTTCAAATAATCAAACAGAAAAGTTGAATGATTCGATTTTAAATTCAGGGAAAAAAAATTATGAAGTGTGCAATAATTTAAAAAATATTGTAAATGAAAAAAATAAGAATGTTGATCAATCGGTGTTATATCCTGATATTATAAAAAAAAAAAAATAACAGTGTAAACCTAATTCCAATAATGAAAAAAAATTTGCATTTGTTAATGAAACTTTAAAATAAACAAAAAACTGAAATTACAAATAAAGATTTAAACACGAATGTTAATCCAAAAAACTTAAAGATCAAAAACTAAAGTAGAGTAGTAATGGAATTATTGTAATTGAAACGGACACAAAGGCAAATAGTGAGAATGAACTTGAAAATAAAATGAAAAAAAAAGTATGGTACTAAAATCCCGGTTGGAATTAAAACAAAATGTGAAATCGTGCATATGAATAATAAATTTGCTGGTGATGAAAGAATAAAAAATATTAAGAAGCAGAATAGGTTTTGGCAAATGAGTGAATTAAAAGTAGTAAAATTAAATACAGCAAAAAACGAGGAAGAGTGTAGTAGAGTAGACTGTGTCAACTCTGGGATACCCGTATGACCGTTATATAAACATTATATCATTATTATTATAAACATCAATTACTTTTGGCAAAATTTCAAACATATCAGATTTATTAGGTGTAGTGTAATGCTCTTATAAAAGAAGGAGTTGTATGGCAGCTACTCGAACGCTTGGCAGTAGAGCAACCAAATTTTGCAGTAACTTTGGCCATTACACTAAACTATTTTTGGCAAAATTTCAGACACCCAACTTCAATAGGTATAGAGTAATGCTCATATAAAATAAGAAGTTGTATAGCAGCTACTCGAACTCTTTGCAGTAGACCAACCAAATTTTGCAGAAACTTTGGCCATAAAACTAAACTACTTTTGCCAAAATTTCAGACACGTAGCTGTAATAGGTACAGAGAAATACTCATATAAAAAAGGAAGTTGTATGGCAGCTACCCGAACCCATGGACCAAAATGGCTGGATTTAAATAGCGATGACGGCTATTGCAAAAAAACGAATTTGCGAAAATTTCAAGATCCTAGCTCCTTTAGTTTTTGATTTATCGTGCGGACGGACGGACAGACGGACAGACGGACGGACAGACGGACGGACAGACGGACGGACGGACGGACAGACGGACGGACATACATAGCTAAATCGATTTATTTTTCGATTCTGATCCGATCCATACACTTGAGTCTATATCTACCCCCCCTCCTTCTCTGCGTCACAAACGTAATGGCAAATTTATTATACCCTTTGACTATATAGTCATACGGGTATAAATATAACAGAGAAATGCAAAAGGTGATTATTGAAGTGCATAAGAAATCTAATTCTAAAATTCTAAATGCTGGAAAATTCTGCATAGGTTGGGAAAGATACAAAGTTTTTGATGCTATCAATGTATTGAAATGCTATAAATGCAAAGGTTTTAATCACAAATTAGCTGACTGTACTAATCAAGGAACGGTTCTTAAATGCCACAAACATAAAAAAGCAAGTGATTGTGAATGCGAATGAAAAGTTTCAACTAGATCTTAATGTAAAACATAAGACGTTTAGCAAATTGTGCCCAGTATTCCTAAAAATATTAAGTGGAAGGAAACAAAAAATTGACTACTAGCAATTAAAGACATTGGAAGGGATTGAAACAATATCTAATGGTTGTACTGAGATTGTCGTAGAAATCATGGGTGATTCTATAAAATAGCGATTAAAATTGATATGACTACTACTGAAAATTCAAATATTGATGATATTAATAATAAAAATAATAATGGTAATAATAATATTAATATTACTAATAATAATAATAATGATACTGTTAAATTAAATTAAAGATGTAAAGGACAAGACCATTGAAAAAAAAATGTTGAAACAAACAAATCTTCAACATTGAAAGAAGATCCAAATAAAAAATATATAACTAATGGAAAAAAATATTTATTTCCGACAACTATGTCGTTTAGAAAAATTAAAAATTGTAAAACCAATAAGCCTAATAATAATGATATTAAAAACGGAAGTGCAAGCACACATAGGACAAACAGTTCAAATACGGTAATTACAGAAGCAGTTGTTCTTACAACCATAAGCTTGTGATAGCAATGGATTGTACTAAATGTAAGCTGAAAATTAGAGGTGAAACAGGTGTAAGGTGTGCTGGGGTATGTAACAAGATATACCACAGTCAAATTAAATGCTCGGGACTTGATCAGTCTTCAATTGGGGTACTAAATGTGAATCCCAATATCAAATTTATATGTGATGAATGTGTTTTATACATCCAAAATGTTGATATGGTGGTTCAAAACATTGATTGCTCAGTCAGAAAAAATAGTGATTATTTAAAAGAATATAAGGCTGAATTTGAATGTGCTTTGAAGAAAAATGAACAAGAGGTCATTCAATTACTAAAAGCCATCGAAGGAAGATACTTAGAGAGATTAGAGCAAATAAAAAAAGAACAAAAAAGCGAAATTGAAAAAATGTATCAACTTACGGAAACTTTCAAATTGGAGAGTGAAAATATGAATGCCAATCTTAAAAATACAATATCTAAGAACAATGAACTGTGTAGTGAATTAAAAATTTTAAACAATGAAAATAAAAAAAATATAAATATAGGTCAAAATATTTCATTTGCTGATATTTTAAAAAGTGCTAGTGTAAGCAAAAAATATTTGCCACCAATAAAAACAGGTGTACCACTGGTTATTAAACCGAAACAAAAACAAAAATGTCAATTAACTAAAATGGATTTAAGTAAACAAGTGGATCCAATAAATCTCAAGATAAAAAATGTGGTAAATAGGAAAAATGGAATGGTGCTTATTGAAACTGAAACAAAAGAAGAACGGGATAAAATAATAAATAAACTTGAAAATAAGATGGAAGATTATGAAATTAAGGTGCCAGCTGAAATAAAAACAAAAATTGAAGTTGTACATATGGGTGTTAAATATACTGAAGAGGACTTAATTAACAAACTTAAGGCACAGAACGCAAATTTAGAGCACAGTTCTATGAAAGTGGTGAAAATATATCAAGCAAAAAATTTTACAAATGCTAAATATAATGCTATAATAGAAATTGATAAAGAATCTTTCCGAAAAGCGATTGAAAATGAAAAGGTTTCAATAGGATGGGAGCGTTGTAAAGTTTTCGATGCTTTGAGAGTTCTACGATGCTACAAATGCAAGGGGTTTAATCACAAAGCTGTAAATTGTACCAAAGAGGAAACATGTAGCAAATGCCATCAAAATCACAAAAGTAAAGATTGTAATAAAGAAGAAGTTAACAAATGTATTAATTGTTTAAAAGTTAATGAAACACTTAAGCTTGGTTTAAACGTTGATCACAAAACTTTCAGTGTAACGTGTCCAGTTTACCAGAGAAAGTTAAGCAATCTAAAACAAAAAATTGGATATTAGCAATCAATTATAGTTGAGAAAGAAAACAAAATCTCAATTGCTTTGGATATTAGTAGTGAACATACTAATACTAATGATAATAATATTAATGTCAATACTAATAATAATAATAATAATAATACTAATAATAATAATAATAACAATAATAATAATAAAAATAAAAATTATAATAATAATAATAACATTAATAATAATAATAATAACATTAATAATAATAATAATAATAATAATAATAATAATAATAATAATATTAATAATAATAATGATGATAATAATATTTACAAGAAAACTAGTGTTCATGTTTCCAATAACAACAATAATAGTTATAATAAAACTAGAATTACGATTAAAAATAAAAGCTCTAAGACAAATCATGTGAAAAGACATTTTAGCATACTCACTTATGTTCCTAAATTTTGGTCAAGAAAAAATAAAATTCTAATGAATGATAAAGACAATAAAAACAAAATCATTCATGATAAATGTGCCAATAAGGATAATAATGTTGAAAATATTAGTGATGAAATCAGTAGTAGTAAAAATGTATCTTGTAATAATAGCAATAATAATATTATTGATGATAATAAAAATAATAATACTACTATTAATAATAATAACAATAATAATATTAGTATAATTTCCGATAATAAATCTGATAAATTAAACAAAGAAATTGATATCAAAGCTGTAAAAATAAAGAAAGTTAAAGAAGTGACAACAGATAAATATGTTAACTGGATTAAGGGAGAAACTCTAAATGATAGCTGTACCGATGTTGAAAAATCTAAAGGTAAAAGTTTTATAGATCCTTTAGCACCACCGATAGTCAGATTAACAAGAAATGCCATTGAATCTGGTGATAATATTTATGCCACTTCTAGATTTAGAGATCATAGAATATATAATAATGTAAGATTGTTCTTATCTTATTTTTATGATCATGATGACATTTGTTATGAGGGTATGACACAGACTAGTCTGAAAGTACTTATACATCAAGAAGGATTACCAAACAACTACCAAGAACTCTCTAAACTATATTACAATTATCATGAATCTACAGGATTATCTAGAAAAGAAGTACTACAAGATCTAACTATTTTCAGGAGACATATAGATAATAAATATAGAGAACATCTGCAGAAAATAAGAGAATCTTGGCAAAACTATATGATAGGAATACCATGATGTTGGATAAGCTATTTAATATCAAAATTGTGCACTTTAATTCTAGAAGTCTAAGAAAAAATCTAATTGAAGTAGAAGCTTTTATAAAAATTAAAACAGGGGTTGACATTATCATGGTTGGTGAAACATGGTTATATTCTGTTGAGGAAAAATACTTCAATATTCCTGGGTATACAGCATCATTTATCTCAAATAACTTGAGCAGGGGAGGTGGGGCTGCCATATATGTAAAACAAAGTATTAGCTATAAAATTCTGGAAACATCGAATTCATTCAATACTATAGTAATTTCTTTAGAAGATACTAAGCCTGTTATTAACATTGCGGTATGCTACAAAAGCCCGAATGAGAACAATGATGCATTTATAGAGTACTTAGACCAATTGTTTGATAAGTATAAAAATATAATATTAATTGGTGATACAAACATTGATCTACTCTCTGAAACGGATGTAAGCAGACGGTATCAAGATATGCTAGATGTCAATTCAGTTCATATAAAAAATAATATTGATTTTGATAGTGCTACTAGAGTAACGGCAAATTCAGCGACACTTATTGATCATGTACTTTCGGATCTTAAAACGAATCGATTTGGGTTTGATATCACAATGCATGATATCCCAAACTTAGATCATAAAGCTATTTGTGTAGAAATTAAAACAGTTCTTAGAAAACTTGAAGCTATGGAGAATAAACAAATAAATATTACAAATTATGCAAAATACTCACATCTAATGGAAAATTATTTACGTAATTATGATTACGAAAATGTGGATGAACTGGTTAAACTAATAAGTACTGTTAAAGAAAGGTGTTCAATTGTTAAAAACATTAGAACCAGAAAGCACAATCACTGGATGTCTAAGGAAATCTTAAAAATGATTAAGTATAGAAACGAATTATACAAGAGACACAAAAAGTACCCAAATTGTTTAGAGCATAAATTTAATTACAACAAAATGAAAAACAAGGTCAATATTGAGATAAAAAAAGCTAAACAAGCTCATTTTAACAAAAAATTACAAACAGCAGGTTCAAATACTAAAAAGATATGGACAGTTTTGAACTCTCACGTAGCAAACCAAAAATCAGATGATAAGAAAATAATTAAGGAAATTAGATATAATGATAAACTTTTAAATAGCAGTAATGACTTAGCTAACAGTTTTAATGATCACTTTAGTAATATTGGGAAAAAATTAGCTGATAACATTCAAGTTAGGGATGAAAATACGATAAGAAATATAATAAATGAAAACTCTATGTTTCTAATTCCTACAAATCATAATGAAGTTTATTCTGTTATTATGAATTTGAAAGATAATGCACCTGGCTCGGATAACATAGCAGCAAAGGATTTAAAAACTATAGCTAATATTATATCGCCAATAATCAGTAATCTTGTTAATAATTGCTTTCGCTCAGGTGTCTATCCACAAACATTAAAATCCGCATCTGTGATACCTATTTACAAAAATGGTTCTCCTTTGGATACTTCTAACTATAGACCTATTACACTTACTAGTTGTTTGAGTAAGATTTTTGAAAAAATAATCAATAAAAGAATTTGTGAATTTATCAAAAGTTCCGGTGGATTTGATATTAATCAATTTGGTTTCCAGAAATCTCATGGCACAGATGTAGCAATAAATGATTCTATCAGATCTATTATTGGCAATCTGGATAAAGGAAATTATGTCTGCTCAATTTTTGTTGATTTAAGAAAAGCTTTTGATACTGTGGATCATAAAATTCTATTGGATAGAGTATATGAAATTGGAATAAGGGGGCTTCCTCATAAACTTCTAAAATCATATCTTGAAAACAGGTTTATTGTGACCAAAGTCAATGGTGTGTATAGTGGTAAAAGTGCATTAACTTTGGGGGTCCCGCAAGGATCTGTACTTGGACCAACACTATATCTACTATATGTACATAATATGCAATATGCTAACCTAAAAGCGGACTATAAAATATTCGCTGATGATACTTTACTTATATATACAGGAAAAAATGCTGAGTCTCTGGAAAGACTTGTAAATGAGGATCTAGATAGATATAGGAAATGGGTAAATGGAAATAAACTAACAGTGAATGTGGAAAAAACAAAGTATATGATATTTAGAATGGGCAATAAACCTGATATTAATCTAAAAATTTGTATTGGGAACAAAGAAATCAAAAGGGAGCAATGTTATAAATATCTTGGCATTACCATAGATTCTAAACTATTATGGTACGATCATGTTAATTGCATTTTGAAAAAAATTATGCCATTACTAGGTGCTATTAAGAGATGTGGGTTGAAATTAGAGGATAAATCAGCTAGACTGCTGTTTCACGCACACATCATGTCCCATATCCGATACAATGTGGCGACATGGTCGTGTTGTACTACCACACTAAGAAAGAAAGTGAGCACAGCGATTAATAAAGCCATCAAGATACTCTATGGGTTAAATTGGCGCACACCTACTGAAGAACTATATAGTAGAACAGGTTTTCTTAAGCTAAATGAATTAATAATATTGGAAAAGGCTAAAATAATTCACAAAATTGAAAAGGGCATAACTAAAAGCAAAACCTTATTAAAAAAGAGAAGGAATATACACAACTATAATACAAGAAATATGGATAAATTGTGTCACGAAAAAGCTAGAACTGAATTGGCTAATAACAGTAATTTTTGCTCCTCAATCAGAATCTATAACAGTCTTCCTCAGAATTTAAAAAAATGCAGTGATATGGGTAGATTCACAAATAAATTAAAGTTTTTGATAAAAAATGATTCAATTTTATTAGGAAGGTTATTAGAACTATAACAAAAAATTAATAAAATGGAAATGTTAATCTATATATATAAAAATGAAAGTTTGTTTGTTTGTTTGTTTGTTTGTTTGTTTGTTTGTTTGTTTGTTTGTAGCGAATAGACTCCTAAACTGCCCAGCCGATTTTCATGAAAATTTGTATATAGAGGTTTTTGGGTTCGGAAGGAAATCGTGGCCCAAAAATTTTGCTCTAACGGACCGCCAAGTTGGGGCTGTGGTGCAAGTATTTAAACTTCTTTGTTCTAAAATGAAAACGGTTTGACCGATTGACTTCAAATTTTGTATACGTGATGCTCTTTGAGAATTGAGTAGACACTATTAAGAATTTTGGAATTTGTTAACCCATGTCGGGCCGACGGGTGGTCAAAAAAAATTTTGGGTCCAAATTTTGTCCGATTTTACGAAATTCTGCTTTGGCTTAAAAGAAAGCCCCAAAAAAAATTTTGTTGAGTTTCATTAACCCATTGCGGCCCAACAGCTTTTTATAGGTTTTTTCAATACTTTACTCTAAATTCGAAACTGTTTGACCAATTGACTTCAAATTTTGCATACGTGATGCTCCTTGAGAATTGAGTTGACACTATTAAAATTTTTGGAATTTGTTAACCCATGTCGGGCCGACGGGTGGTCAAAAAAAATTTTGGTCCAAATTTTGTCCGATTTTACGAAATTCTGCTTTGGCTTAAAAGAAAGCCCCAAAAAAAATTTTGGTAAGTTCCATTAACCCATTGCGGCCCAACAGCTTTTTATAGGTTTTTTCAATACTTTACTCTAAGTTCGAAACTGTTTGACCAATTGACTTCAAATTTTGTATACGTGATGCTCCTTAAGAATTGAGTTGACACTATTAACAGTTTTGGAATTTGTTAACCCATGTCGGGCCGACGGTTGGTCAAAAAAAAATTTTGTGTCCAAATTTTGTCTGACTGTACGAAATTCTGCTTTGGCTTTCAAGAAAGCCCCAAAATAAATTTTGTTAAGTTCCATTAACCCATTGCGGCCCAACAGCTTTTTATAAAGTTTTTGGTTATTTTACTCTAAATTAGAAACGATTTGACCGGTGACCTCAAATTTTATATGTGTGAAGCAACTTGAAAATGGAGTTAAGCCTGTTAACAGTCGGTCCTACGGTTAGTCAAAAAAATTTTTTTGGAAGTAAATTACGTTAAATTTTGGAAAGTAGTTTGTACTGCTTTGAATTACAGAAAGTTTCAAAAATTACTAGAATAATCCTAGAAAAATCTTTTTAAAAAGATTGCTTTCATACATATTAAAATTTACATGTGTAAACCGTGTGTACTTTTTGTGTTAACTTTTTGCTGTATTATCAACTTCAATTTAACTATTAAGAGGCGCAGCAACGCGCACCGGGTATTAGCTAGTAAAATATAAAAATGTTACTACTTAATATTGTTAATGATTTATTTGGCTTATAAAAAATTAAATGTATATGTATGTATGTGTACATGAATATATGTGTAAATGTATATATATGTATATATATGTATATGTGTATATATATGTATGTATATATAGCTATTTTTGTATTTATATTGTATAATTGTTTATATAAGCTTTATAACTGCTAAGACTTTTTATACCAATTTTAAGTTATTGTCTAAGTCTAGTATTTATAAATAATAATTGTAACTTATATTTCTTTTTATTAAATAAATAAATAAATAAATAAAATAAAGAAATCAAAAAGTTAAAGAAGGACCTTGTAAGGAATGATTACTCAAACTGGATTAAAGCTGAAACTCTGAATCTGGTTATCAATGATAAATGTGTTAAGTGATAAACCAGAAATTATTTCAAAAACTCCAGATAAAAATACAAGTCTTATTGACCGTTTCGTTCCACCAATTGCAAAATTAAAAAGTAGATCTGTGAAGACTGGTAAGTATACATATGCCTTATCTAGATTACGAGATCATAGAATTTACTATAATGTGAGAATGTTTTTTGTCATACTTCCATAATCCAAGTGACATTTATGAAGGTATTACACAAACTAGTTTGACAGTACTTATCCATCAGGAATACTTACCGAAACCGAACCGTACCGAAAGTACTTACCGAATATCTATAATGAAATTAGTAAATTGTGCTTTACTTATCATGAATTTACAGGAGTATCCAAAAAAGAAGTACTTTATGATTTAGCTTACTTTAGCAGGCATATTGGCAATAAACACAGAGAACATCAGGAAAAAATGAGAGAAAATTGGAAAAATTATATTGTTACATAATTTTATAACAACTATTTAACATAATCATATAAGACGTAACCCTACACCTTAAAATATTAGAATGGGAACTTAAACTACCCTTAATTCACACACAAAAAAATCACGTCGTGAAATCACACGTGATTGCAACTGAGTTATAACTAATTAAGAATTAAAATAGTAATTTTAAGTTAGTATTAAGCAAGATTTCGTAAAGTGAAATTAAAAGGGAAATTAAAATAAATAAAGTAATAAAATAAAGTGTAATTATAATTATTGAGAAAAAACAAACAAGGAGTTTTTATTTAATCTTATAATTGGCGCTGTCGTTAACGGTCGAGTGAAAAAGATTTAGCTGACCGTTCGAACCTTAAACCCATTTTATATTTTGAAATAAACATTTGGCATAAATAATTTCAAAAAAGTAATAAAAAAAAAAAAAAAAAAGACTAAAGAACATTTTAAGTTCAAAACTTTTATAAAAAAAAAAATAAAAAATTTTACAGAATTTTTGTGACTTATTTTGAATTGAGTGCTAATTGTTAAAGAACTAAACAAAAAGAAAACTAAAGCAAAAATACAAAAATAATAACTACCTATTTATAACATTTCGAAGATTCTATAAAAACTAAAAAATAAATAAAGCTTAGTGCTGCTTATAAAACAATAGATAGACATAGTTGTGCATTTTTTTTACCTACATTGGCTAAATATACCCAGATTCCAGATCATTATACAAAAATCATCAGATCATCTATAAAAAAAAAGCAGAGTCAAGATTATCAGCTCATCATACATTCAACATACATCTCCAAGGTTAAGGTCAAGTTCACCGTATTTTTCAAGGTAGGAAATTTAATTAGAGATAAATACTAAATAAGAAATAATTAAAAAGAAAAAAAAAACAATACATGTTATGTATACATGGATTAAAAAAAAACATTTTACAAATACAATTTATTAGTTTATTTTTAATTTTAAGCTTAGAATAAATTTTGTTATTTAAAAAACAAATACCAACATAAATAAAACATTTTTAAATAAAAAAAACAGTAAAAAAAAAAAATTAATAGATTTTTAAGATTAAATTGATATTTTTCTAATATCTTCTATTCTATGTTTTTAAAATTTTTTTAAAATTCTAATTTTTAAAAGAAAAATTAAAAGATAGCTTTAAATTGAATTTTACAAAAATTTTATAAGTTTAATGGATGACAACTTAGAACATTAAATAAGAATTAAAATTGTTTAATTGAGTAAATTCCATAATTTTAAATTTTAAATAAAAAAAAAAATTTTTTTTTTCAAATATTTCAAATAAATAATTTAATAAAAAAAAAACAAATTTTTTTAAACAAACATTGTTAATCAACAAATAAGTACTTCTTGATAATAGTTCTTCTCTATTGAATAAAAAAAAAAAATGGACAATTTATCAGAAATTACAATCTTTAACTTATTAGTTAAAAGTGTAGCACAGGTTGCACCATTTGATGGTGACAAAAGAAATGTCACAGACTTCATTAGTAGAATGGAATCTTTTATCCCCATAATTGAAACTCTGACCGAAAACCAATTAAAAAAACTGCTTTTAGGACATATTCAGGATAGAATTGTAGGGCCAGCAAAAAACGCTCTCCTTATAAACGGAATACCTGAAACGTGGAGTCAACTTAAAACTAATTTGATTAGAAATCATGGACAAAGGATTCCATCAGATCGAAGTCCATCCAGACGATCGCTCTAAAACTGCTTTATCAACAGCAAACGGGCACTTTGAATTTACCCGAATGCCGTTTGGCTTAAAAAATTCGCCATCTACCTTCCAAAGGTTAATGAACCACATTTTAAGAGATTTCATTAACAAAATCTGTGTCGTCTATTTAGATGATATACTGATATACTGATTCTCCGCTTCTATCGAAGAACATATTCTATCATTAAAAAAAGTTCTTCAACGCTTTCGCGAAAAAAATCTAAAAGTACAAATCGACAAATGCAATTTTGCAGAATTGTCAACCAATTATTTAGGCCACATAATCACCCAGGAAGGTATAAAACCAGTAATAAAAATTCCTCTTACGTTAATCCACAAACAGATAAAATCGTTCTTAGGGCTAAGCGGTTACTATAGAAAATTTATCAAGGATTACGCGAAGATAGCGTATCCTCTTATAAAATGCCTAAAGAAAGATGGAAAAATTAAGAAAAACGATTCAGAATATATCGAGGCCTTCAATAAGTTAAAAATACTCTTAACATCTAACCCCATTCTCGTCAATCCTGATTTTAAAAAATCTTTTACCCTAACTACCGACGCATCTAATTTTGCACTAGGAGCAGTTTTAAGTCAAAACAGCCACCCGGTTGCTTTTGCTTCACGAACACTCAATAACCATGAAACAAACTATTCTACGGTAGAAAAAGAACTTTTGGCAATCGTGTGGGCCACAAAACATTTTCACACCTACTTGTATGGCAGAAAGTTCTTAATCCAAACGGATCATAAACCGCTTGTTTGGCTAAATAATCTAAGGAGCCTAATATGAAACTTCAGAGATGGAAAATTAAACTGAATGACTACTATTTTACCATTAGTTATGTCAAAGGGAAAGATAACATTATAGCGGATGGACTCGTCTTCCGTACAATAACAACCAAGATACAATAACACCAAATAAAGAAAACTCATTTCTGCAATTTACGAACGAAATAAATTCTAGAGAATTCGATTTTGATGTGGAAGTTAGATCCACTGATACTACTATAAATAGTGCAGCCGAAGATGAACTAGATTACATTCCGATTACTGATAAACCAATTAACCTCTTTAAAAATCAAATATACCTAATTGTTAGCAATAAAGATAAATGTACTACTAAAATTATAAACAAGAAATGCCAAAACTTTATTTATGTTACAATTGACAGCAACCTATTAGAAAAAATTAAACAATTCATAATTGATAAAGGATTAATGTGCGTTTTCTGTGAAAACATACAACTATATGTGAAATTCCAAAACTTATATCGCCTTTATAGTATTAAACTAATAGATATTTCAGATGAAAACGACAAAGTCGAAATTATAAAAAAAGAGCATGTTAGAAACAACCATAGGGGAATAAATGAAGTATTTTTGTAATTAAAAAATATCTATTATTTTCCAAATATGCTTAGCTTGATAACCAAATTTATTAATAATTGTCCAACCTGTATTCTAGCTAAGCACGACAGACAACCCCCAAAACTATTCTTTGAAATTACAGAATCTCCCCACAAAATCAACGACATAATTCACATGGACATTTGGTTCCCTTACAGGAGCATTATGTACTTAACTATGATAGATAATTTTTCGAAATATGCCACCATTCATAGGTTAAAAGATAGAACATGGATATCAATTTTGAAAGCCATAAAAGAAAGAATTATGTATTTGGGCAAAATGCGGAAACTTGTATCAGATAATGAAAAATGTATCATCCACGGTTTAGTAGAACAATTTTTAAATGAAAATAAAGTCGAATTTCACAGGACAACAGCAGGAAATAAAACGGGAAATTCAGACGTTGAAAGACTGCATGGAACCTTAAACGAACGCCTAAGAATTTTGGAAACTGAACAAACTAACGACACAAACGACGAAATAGATAATAAGATATTTTAAATTATTATCACTTACAACAATACTATACACTCAACGACCAAATGCAGGCCAATCGATTTTATAAACAAAGAAATTTCTAGAGAAGAAATCGAAAGGTTAGCAAAAGAATTTGAAACTGAAAAAAATGACGTACCGAACGAATAAACCAAAACAGAAATAACAATACCCATGTACACAATAATATAGTGTTTAATAGAGATATACCAAAAAATAAACCAAAATCCAAAAAGCTCACAAAATTCAAAGCAAACGCTAAATATACGATAGATACTAGTAATAAACGATTGAAAAAATATTACAAAAAACAACGAAAACGAAAATACAAACATCAATAAAAAATAATAACCATCAAACAAAACTTCAAAATATCTTTATAAATTAATAATATCTTAATCGCTTTTTAGGACATGGAACTGAAACTATTGCTTGTTTTGATCACCCCAATATACATGCAATCAACTCAAATCATACCACTTAAGGATGACAATGGATTCGCCCTAATTCAACTAGAAGAAATAAAAATTGTCGAAAATTACAACAAAATATTGCACATTGTTAACATAACTGAATATAGAGAAACAATTGAAAAAGTACAAAATAATATGAACCTTCTTCAACTAGATACAACAGATAAAGACTATAAAATTTTAATTCGAGAAATTTCTAACTCACAACGTACATTAGACTCACTAGTGCCTAAAATTACTAAAACGGCGCGTAAAAAACGCGGATTAGTCAATTTTTTGGACAGCTTCCTAAAATTTTTGGCAGGGACAATGGACAACGAAGATTCAGACGAAATCTTCAAGCATTTACAAAATCTGGACATAAATGAAAAACAGTTGACAGATAGTGTTAATAAGCAAATAATCATCAACAAAAACTTACAAACCAATTTGAATCTAATTACTGACCACATCAATAATCTAGAAGCAATAATCCAAAAATACCTACAAGAAATGGAGAACACAACCTCCACGTTTCTTGAAAAAATCACGCGACCAGCTCTTATAATGCGGTTATGCACACATATAAGTTCAATTCATAAAGATCTCCAAGACATTAAAACATTATTTTACTAAGCCACCTCGAAGTTTTAGCGCAAGACGGAAGAAGAAATCCAGAAGTTTAATTTACCAATAGAAATTCTACCGTACATTAAAACCGGCGTCCTTTTTAATGATAATTTAATAGTTATTATTTTATACATTCCAAATTTCACTAAAGAAAAGTATTTCAAAACTCTGGTTTTACCATCTCCAAATGATAATTACGAACAATTAGATGAGCCTATACATAATGTAATTCTAAAAGACAACGACATATTTGATCTTAATAACAATAAGTATTTGTTGAAAAGTAGCTTAAATTCCCTAAACAATGTATGTATAAGATATTTATTAAAATCCAATAACACTTGTAATTACAAATTGAATTCAATAGAATCTGTAACAAAAATAAATGATGAAATGATATTAGTTGTTAATTTTTATACCCGTATGACTATATAGTCAAAGGGTATAATAAATTTGCCATTACGTTTGTGACGCAGAGAAGGAGGGGGGGTAGATATAGACTCAAGTGTATGGATCGGATCAGAATCGAAAAAAAAATCGATTTAGCTATGTATGTCCGTCCGTCCGTCCGTCCGTCCGTCCGTCTGTCCGTCTGTCCGTCTGTCCGTCTGTCCGTCCGTCCGCACGATAACTCAAAAACTAAAGGAGCTAGGATCTTGAAATTTTCGCAAATTCGTTTTTTTGCAATAGCCGTCATCGCTATTTAAATCCAGCCTTTTTGGTCCATGGGTTCGGGTGGCTGCCATACAACTTCTTTTTTTATATGAGTATTTCTCTGTACCTATTACAGCTACGTGTCTGAAATTTTGGCAAAAGTAGTTTAGTTTTATGGCCAAAGTTTCTGCAAAATTTTGTTGGTCTGTTGCAGTGAGTTCGAGTAGCTGCCATACAACTCCTTCTTTTATATGAGCATTACTCTATACCTATTAAAGCTGGGTGTCTGAAATTTTGCCAAGAATAGTTTAGTGTAATGGCCAAAGTTACTGCAAAATTTGGTTGGTCTACTGCAAAGGGTTCGAGTAGCTGCCATACAACTCCTTCTTTTATATGAGCATTACTCTATAATAAAGCTGGTATGTTTGAAATTTTGCCAAAAGTAATTAATGTTTGTAATAATAATGATATAATGTTTATATAACGGTCATACGGGTATCCCAGAGTTGACACAGTCTACTCTACTACACTCTTCCTCGTTTAAATCAAAAATCAATCAAAACTGTATTAATCAAAATATTATAGTAAAAGAAAATTTTGTTATTAAATATAAAAATTGTGAAATTAAAATTAGAGAAGAAACATTTTATAATAAAATAAATGAATACATAGATAATATAATGTTTCCAATTATAAACAATTTTAACATTACAAAAAATTTTAAAAATGTAAGCTTAGAAAAAATACAATTAAAACAAATAGAAAACCTAAAAACCATTAAATATGTAGAGTTCGAACTAAAGGTTAAAAGTTATGTATCATTAGGATTAATAATGTTGATTTTCATAATAAGTTTTATTTTGTGCTTAACTGTTTATTGTAAATCAAAACAAACTACAATTAAACTATGTTTAAAAAATAAGAAAAATTGTGAAGATACAAAATTAAAGGTACTGCAAGCCGACCGATTTGCAAAATAAATTTCAGAGACCAAAATTTCTTAAAGAGGGGAGGTGTTACATAATTTTATAACTACTATTTAACATAATCATATCAGACGTAACCCTACACCTTAAAATATTAGAATGGGAACTTAAACTACCTTTAATTCACACACAAAAAAATCACGTCGTGAAATCACACGTGATTGCAACTGAATTATAACTAATTAAGAATTAAAATAATAATTTTAAGTTAGTATTAAGCAAGATCTCGTGAAGTGAAATTAAAAGGGAAATTAAAATAAATTAAATTAAAATAAAAGGAAAATAAATAAAGTAATAAAATAAAGTGTAATTATAATTATTGAGAAAAAACAAACAAGGAGTTTTTATTTAATCTTATAACTATATGATTAGTATACCTTGATGCATAACAAACGTCATAAACAAAACATAGTGCAAAATGTATTGATCATAATTTAATAATTTAATTTTTTTAATTTACTTTATTTATAATGCTTAACACAAACAGTTTACAAAAAAGCTTACAAGTAACAATTAAAATTATACTTTTAAAATCAATATAAAAAAATTACATTTTTGATAAAATATTAAAACTAAAATTATAATTAAAAATTAAAAATTATGAACTTTACAGTACTACAAGAAAAGCAAAAATAATCCTAATAATAGCGATTATATAAATTTTGTTTTTGGGAAAGTTTTGAAAGTGTAAATAATGGCGTTTATGTTTGTTACCTATATTGTAAATTTAGATCATAAAGCTGAACTCGTCAAAACAAATAAAGTTGTGAAAGACTGAAATCTATTTTCAAAAAGGATATTTTTTAAAGGAAACCTTCTTATGACAAGTAATAGTGATTGTGTCGATGATCACATTTATATATTACAAAGTGCTATGGTAAACTCTACAATAAAAACGCAAATAAGAGTCAGAAAATATAACTCGTGGATGACAAATAATTTGTTAAATATGATAAAAAAGAGAAAAAGATTGTTTAAAAAGTTGAAAAAAAATCCCCATGAATTTCTAGCAAAATTCAAAGCGCAAAAAATAAGGTAGCTCATGATATAACCACAGCAAAACAGAATTATTTCAATAGTAGAATACAATTCGCTGGGTCTGACCAAAGAAAAATGTGGAAAGTCAAATTGGAAACAAATTAGCGGGCAAAATTATTGATAACGAAAAGTATCCAATAAAAAAACAGATTAACTAGTCAAATTATTTTTCTTTAACCAACGGATGAAAAAGAAGTACTTGTATATGAAATCATTATGCAGTTAAAATCATTAAGCTGTGACCGTGAGACCGTGATATGAATCAATTTGGGTTTCAAAAAACAATTGGAACGGCCTCTGCAGTTTTGGAATCTGCTAATTCAATTATAAATAAGTTGGATTAAGGAAACTGTGTATGTTCTGTATTCTGTATTTTTTAATTGATATAAAAAAAGCTATTGACACGGTGAAACATAGCATCTTACTGGATAGATTCAGCAGCTCAGGATCTTCTTAACTATTATCTCAAAAATATGAAAAGTATTACAAAAATTAATGGAGCACTAAGTAATCAAATTTTAATAAATATTGGTGTTCGGTCCTACACTATAGCTACTTTATATTCGTAATATCCGGTATGCGAATTTGCCAGTTGAATATAAAATTTTTGCTGATGATTTTCTACTTATTTAAAGTTACAGAAATTATGATGAATTACAAAGAGTAAATAAAGACACAATAATCGGCTTAATGGTAATAACTATAAATGATGGAAAAACAAAATATATAGTATGTAAAATAAGAAATAAAGTTGATATAAATCCAAAACTACTAGTATATCATATTATGAAATTGAAAGAGTTACCAATTATAAGTATTTTGGGTTAATAATTGATGAAAAATGGGAAGATCATATTCATAAAATAGAAAAAAAAATTGTGCCTTTGTTGGGTGCCATAAAAAAAAAGTGGAATCACTCTGAATAGACAAATTGCTGATAGTCTATATTATTCTCATATTATTTCGCAAATGGAAAGATTAATGAAGGAGTGAATCTCGCATAACATATTTTTGCAAAAATTTAACATCTACATGTACAATTTAGAATGCAAGAAATTTACTTATTTTGTTAAATATGGAAATTTCTGCGACGTTTTACTATACTTTATGTTTTGTTTATATCCCAGTTAATAACCATAAAAAAAATAGCTAAATGCAGTTAAATGCAAAAAAAAATTTTCACACATGCAGCAATTACTTCTTTTCAGGATTTTTATTTATTGTGCATTTACTGTTGAATGATTTAGTACCCTTGATTAATTATTTAAGTATTAAATAATTGTCATATTTAAATTTATTCTCTTTATTTATATATTTCTCAATGTTTTATATAATCAAACTCAAAGTTATTTGAAAGAAATATTAATTTGAAATAATATAAATATAAAAGTTTACATAATTTGATGGTTTATAATGTTAATTAAAAGCATTAATGCTTTTATTAGCTTTATATCACAAAATTTAATAATCAAAATGTGCAATAAATGTATTTCTAAAATACAATGCCAAATATAGAACTTTTCATATAATTCATTTAAATATAAAAATAAATTTTGCAACCTAAATATCATACACAATTTCTTAATTACATATACCTATGGTAATAATTCAATAAAATATAGATATGATATAGTAAAAATTAAAAAAAAAAAATTTCGTAATAGTGTACTAAATTTGAAGTTTATATCTTTATTAATTTCGAATATATGCTTTAAGGTCTTGGGAGTAATCGGGTGGTACGCAAACCGCTATTCCAGTTCATCTAAAATTTCACGCACAAAAAAAAAATAAAAAATTACACCTGTGCCCCAAATATAAAGTTCTATCTTCTTTAGGTTCGAAATTATACTCGTTTGGCCTAAGATCGATCAACAGCTTCTAGAATCCGAACTCTTCTCATTGTCCGAACTCGACCAGAACCAATTCCCATGGTGCTTTCATTACTGGTAACCTAGAATTTAAATTTCATCAAAATGGCTTCTTTATGTTTTTGAGTTAGTTTTTAAGGTATATGTTTTTAGCCCTTAAACTTTTCAAAGGTTCCAGAACAGACATCATGGTACGATTTCGCCATTCTTTCAATACTAGTTAATCCTTGTACACAATTGGAACGTTCGAATTTTTTTTTGTAGCCCCACCCGTTACGGAGCTACAGACCCTCAAAGTTGAAAAAAACCCTATTTTTAAATTGCTATAATAAGAGTTTTGTTAAGTGTATTTTCAATCTGAAAACTGAAAAAGATAGCTGGTTTTATAGGCTCCACAAAAATATAAGGCTGTAAATGTATAGGGTTACCATACGGTACTAAAATTTACCATTAAGCTAAACTTAACTTTTGCAAAATTTTTGGCCCCCATATATCTTCTTTCATCCTAGGTTCATCCTAGGGTCTTCAAATTTTGGGAGAAGTGAGGTCTTCCGATATTAGTAGGAGTCGATTAACAAAATTTTTTTGTCACGCCGCCTGTTTAGGAGCTATAAGAGCTCGAAAATTGAAATTTTGCTATTTTAAACCACCTGTAATTTTAACACCTGTTCAAATTTTTTTTTACAAACATGCAAAATTTACAGCTGCAGCATTATATTTCAACATACGTTAAAGGTTTTTCTTAAATTTGAAAGGGTTTCTTTAAATTGAAGAAATTGTTTCTTAGTCGTAACCATTTTTGGTTAGATAATAATATTCTAGGAGTGGAAGAGTGCTTAAAGATTTATAATTTATTAAGATTCGTTTTGGATTTAAAGAAAAGTGCAAATTCTTTAAAAGTAAACCAGTTTTTGTGTTTAAAAAAATGTAGTTTTGAATATGCGAATAATAGATAACGAGAAAAAAGTAACTCTTGGTAAAGAAGATGTGTTGTGTACCTTTATATAAAGAAAGAAAGAAAACAAAAGTTCAATTAATAATTATGTAGTAACATTGCCTGATTCTGAACATATATACTTACTGCTATGTCTGATCTACATATATAACCTTGCTGTAAAGAATGAAAAATAAAAACAACTTACTGCTATGTCTGATCTACATATATAACCTTGCTGTAAAGAATGAAAAATAAAAACAGGTTAACCATAAGTTGTTTTGCTTTTGGTACCTATAGTAAAAAATAAAACAGATGAGTTAATATGTTTAAATAGTTTTTATTTAACTGAATAAGCTTTAACAATTGTGCGATGATCAGATTTTAAAATTCTAGAAATAATGATACCAACATTTTCAATGCTTCTTTGAAATCTACTTCTATCACATTTGTATTGTTGCCAATGACCTTTGTGATCAGCTCTGTAGGCATAGTCCAATACATGCATGACTTGAATTTCTATATTTGTCTTGAAGTGAACTTTTTTACTTTTATTATTTAATTTCATATTGTATGTGTGAAGGTCTTAGTTTAGAATTTTTTCTTTTAAGAGATACATATATACGTTAAAACAATTCTTAACTGCACATCTAAAATTGTGGTTTGATAAATGTATAGGACATGATGTTTTAAAGTTATCAATCTTTTCTAATGGCGGCAAAACTCTGCTTAGATCTTCTATTTTGGCACTGTCAATGTACTTTTGAAAGAAAAGTTTTTTTTGTTCTCCTTTAACATAAATTTTTTCAGCTGGTTCAAAATAATGTTTTATTATACATTTTACATCTAAATATGCAACTAAACTACTACCCCATTTAAGTCCATTTATTTTATTTTCGCAATACTGATTGGTATATCTGACTTCTTGACTAAGTTCTTCTGCAGGGTATGGTGGTTTAAAGTGATATACAGTCCGAATTCAACTTCCTTTTTCAAGTATGGCTAGTTCTTTCATGAAATTTTGTTTATCATTTCCTAATAAAAATTGAACATCAACTACTAAAACTTGTTTAACCATGTTGAAGGTTATTGGTGGAATAACCTTTTCATTATTCAAAGTTCTATTTATATTCATTTTTAAAAATAGTTTTTATATAAATATAAGTTAGTAATATTAGTCTTCACTAATACAACTATGTTGTTTCACCCATTTACTATGATGGTGGCAGGACCATTCTGTTGTGATAAAACAACTTTTATTCATAATTTAATTAAATATGAAAAAGAAAATATACAACCAGAAATTATTAGAATTGTTTGGTGTAATCCAGACAAAAATGCTGTTCCACAATATATGAAAGATGTTGAATATAGGGCAACTATACCAGATTTTAATGATAATCAAGAACATTTGTTGATTGTAATCGATGATATGATGTTAAATTCTCATGATAAGTATGTGTGTGATTTATTTACTAGAGGTTCACGTCATAGGAATTTGTCTGTAATATTTGTAACTCAAAATATATTTCATCAAGGTAAATTTTCAAGAGATATTTCACTTAACTGTAAATATCTAGTTCTTTTTAAAAATCCAAGAGATAAATCACAGATATTACCTTTAGCTCGCCAGATTTATCCAAATCAAATCAAAGCATTTGAAAAAGTATATAATGAAGTGACGTCAGACGCATACGGGTATATATTAATAGATCTTACTCAAGACATTAATGATATATTTCGATTAAGAGGTGATATATTTGCAAAAAATTTCTGCTTTTGTTTGAAAACCAATCGACACATATTGCATCTATTAAAAAGTTCTAAACCGAAATTTCAAAAAGTAATAATAAAACATTGTGATGCCGAAGTAATAAAAACTTTTTGTGAAATTGCTTTAAATATTTTAAAAGGCAATTGTAATCTGAGTAAAAAAGTAACAACTCAATTACGAAAGTATAAAAAAGAATTGAGATCACTCATTTTCCGTAAAACATCTATAAATAGCAAAAGAAAAATCATTATTCAACGAGGTTGATTTTTACCTACACTTCTTGGTGCAATACTTTCAGGAGTAATAGGAAATTTTATAAAATTAACAATAAAACATTTAACAAAATGATTATACTAAAACCAGAAGTTTATGAGAAAATGAAACAAAATGCAGACATAGAAGTGAATGAATTGGATAAAGCTATGAAAAAAATTTTGTTAAAAAAACACCTGACAGATATACAAAAATGGTATTTATATCGTCAAAATCTATTTAAAGTAAGAAACAAAAATAGTTCCTCCAATTCTTCCTCCAAATAAAGAGGAGCAAGTAAAAATTACAGAAACAAAGGGTACTCAAACTCGTGCAAAACCTATGTATGTAGATATAGCAACTCAATCAAATGTTCCTGTATATAAGGATGCTGCAATACAAGCTTTTCCTCAAGAAGATATATATGAAAAGGAAGTTGAGGAAGTATTCGATGACGAAATGGAAGAAGAAGTTTTTAAAAAAGCATTGTCTGCTGCTTCAGCTGGAGAACGTCTAAGAAAAAGAAAATCTATTAGAAATAAAAATGTAGAAATTTTTGAAACTGATACAGGAGACATAATATCAGTTCCTTTAGACAGCCCAAGCCCACCAACGAAGAAAGAAAAAACTATAAATAGCAAAGAGTTTAATAGTTCAGCAAAACGTGTTTTATGGTCAGCAGCAGGTAATTCTCAAACAGATCTTAATTTTCCAATACGAAAAAATAAATCAACAACCTCATGGACAACCTACAAGTAAATGATGAATTTTACGTCACTTTACTAAGCGATTCATCCATGAATTATTACCCTCAAAATACATTGTCCTCTTTTACAAATAAAATGGATAAATGCATGATTGATTCAAATTGGAAAGTCGGTATTTCTGAAATATATGTTAATAATTTTATACCAAATGTTTACGGTGAAGAGTGGCATAAAGGTACACAAATTTATATCTCAGGTATGAAAAACGATATACGTGGAGTAGCAACTACATACATACCATACAATTCAACACAAATGTTATGCGACTGGAAGATATTTTTAATACCAACATTAATTCAAAATTTCCTGGTTATTCTAGGAACGAAGTCGTGCGGAAGTTGATTTGGGGAATTTTAACTTTTTGAATGATGATAAAAACTACACTGCATCAGATAAAAAGGATGAATTTCCTAAAAATTTGACCTATACTACTATCTGTTTAAGTAAACCAAAGGAAGATATTAATATCAGAACAGAATTTGCATATACTTTAGAGTCACTTTTAAAAACATTTTTTCGGCAAGTATTACTCAAGACAAAAAGCGGAGCTTAAACAACGTAAACCTCGAGTACTTGAAGCTTTTTTTTTTTTTTTTTTTTTGTCCTTATTACTCCTCTTGGGAGCATGGGATATCTACTAGGCATCTCCATCTGCTTTTTTCTTATCCGAGGCTCTGCCTTGTGTTTCGAATCGTTTTTTCCTTTTTCAATTAAGTAAATGATTGGTCTACTGTAATCTATCTACAAGATGTCGCTTCTTAATTTCTTCTAGTGTCATCTATCGGTCAAGTAGAGAAACCGTGTCATGTTGTTAGGTGCGTACTGCCATTGTAATTACATATGACAGTTGCAATTACATTGTCGTTCAATTACATATAGGTTATTGTTTATTCAGTATTAATTATTAGATTATAGAGTATAGCTGGAAACACGATTATAGGTATATTTTTATATTTTTGTTACTAATTATTTATTATCATATTTTTAGGTATAGAATTATTATATTATAATTTATTATATATTAATTTATTATAATTATTAATTTTACTGGATATGGTATCTCCCACCAGGATTCGAACCCGGGACTGCCACAGTGTTTAGATTGCAAGGTTGCGCTCTGACCACCTAGGCTATGGAGGAGATCTTGGAGAGGACTTGAAGCTTACAAACTTTTAATTAATAGTTTAGGTTTATTTTCTATAGGAAAACCTGATATGCTTTTTATATATACTGATATTATTAACCTCAGAATGTAGGTGGAAAAGATGTAAGATGTTTAAGAACTATCAACATAGAGAACACTTTTACAGACATAGTGAAGGAAAATAACAATATTCAATATTGCAATGTGGAAAAATCATTTGATTGTATTTCGATATTATTATGTGATAAATATGGTTATAAATTAAATTTTTGCACCAGCAGTATTCCTTCAAAAGTTGTATTGCATTTCAAAAAAGTATAAATAAAAGGAATTTAAAAACATTATATATTATTTTATTTAAACATTATGGAGAGAGCATACTATAAATATTATTTAGTTCAATCAGGAAAAGGTCTTGAAGATATTGGCCCCTGGTTGCATTCAGTTGTATCTTACCAAAGGGGACGAGGGTTAGGAAGCTTTTTCGGTGGACTTTTCAGATATTTAAAACCAATATTTACGTCTGGAGCTAATATACAAAAAGCAGGTTATTAACTCTGGTATTAATGCATTGTCTGCTATTGCAACAGGTGCAAATTTAAAAGAAGTTGTACAAGACCGAAGTAAAGAGATAATTAAAAATGTAAGACGAGGTGCAGTTCAAAAACTCAATGAAATGTATGGACAAGGGAAAATTAAAAGAAGAAAACCTATAAAAAGATCACTCATTAATAATCTAAATTATTTTACGTCAAAGCGACGCAAAGTGAGTAACAAAAAGAAGCAAAAATATATTTTTGGTTAATTATGATTGAATGTATGAAGTCTGAGTTGGATATTTTTAGAACACAACCTATTCAATCGAGTATATTACGATCTGAAGAAGTTTCCTACAACCCTATTGCTTCTTTGGATAATCCATCAATCATAGAATTTGTTTCATTAGGTCATGGGGACACATACAGGGATCTTTCTTCTGCATATCTAAAATTGAAAGTACAAATTTGAAAAAAAAGATGGAACTCAATGGGATAATGATAAAAACACTGAAGG
Organism: Dolichopus griseipennis; assembly: GCA_963082915.1. NCBI lineage: Eukaryota > Metazoa > Arthropoda > Insecta > Diptera > Dolichopodidae > Dolichopus > Dolichopus griseipennis. The sequence goes on along the minus strand of OY720442.1, from coordinate 76,964,555 downwards.
CAAATTAATTCAACAACCAAGTGTAGTCAATAATCTTTTACATTCAATAATAAAACAATGTAACGTTCAGCTAAATGGAAATATTATATCTCCATTTGATGGAAATTATCATTATAGAGCTTATATTGAATCATTATTAAATTATGGTACAGATGCCGCTACTACTCATTTGGAATGTGCAGGATGGGATCTCGATAAACCAAATATAGGAAAACCTGATAATAGTGGTTCAAAAGAACGTCAAAAATTATACCAAAATAGCAATGTAGTAGAACTTATGGGGAAACTACATTTAGACATGTTCAATCAACCTACACTTCTCATAAACAACGTTGATATTCGAATTCTTTTAACACTTGAAAAACCCGACTTTTACTTTTTTGCCGATGATTCTGACGAATCTCAACTGAAAATTTTAGAACTACTTTATTTATGAGACATGTAACTATTAATCCAAGTGTACTATTAGCACACAATGCTGTATTAGAAAAAACTAATGCCAAGAACAATTACAAACGTGTAGAGGTAAAAAGTTTTACCATTCCACAGAATAGTTCATCGATATTACTTGATAATGTTTTCATCAGTTACCAAATTCAATAATATTTTGTATGACAGAAAATATAGGTTATTCTGGAAAAGATCAAAAAACCCATACAATTTTAAACATTTTGATATTTCACAATTTGTTTTAAACATATATGGAGTTCAAATACCTAATTCAGCAATTGAAAGCAGTTTTTCGGATGAAAATAGTTGCTACACAAGAGCATACAGTACACTATTTTCTGGTACTAGAATTTACCACAATCATCAGATAACAAGGTCTATGTTTGGTAATGGATTTTTCATGTTAGCTTTTGATTTAACTCTAGATGCATCAGGAAATGAAGTGTGTCAAGGTTTATTAAGTCAGGGTAAAGTTAGAATTGAGGCAAGGTTATCAAAACCACTTCCACCTACACTAACCGCTATTGTTTATGGAGAATTTGATGCAAGCTTCTTACAAATTAATAAAAACCGAAATATGTTTACAAATTTATAAATACCACACATAAAAATGAATTTAAATAATTGACAAAATGTCGCTGTCTACTGGATGTAACGTTTTGTTGCGATGATAATAATACCTTATTTGTAAAAGATATTTGTATAGTTGGTATCAAAGAACCTTGTTAAAAGTTTGTGAAAGAGCTCAAGTATAAATTTTCAACGAAAGAATTTATAAATGATAATTTTGAAAATTATTCTTTTAATTTAATTTTAATTTTGCACAGCTCCATAACGATAAAATAAATAAAGAGCTTTGTCAAATACTAGAAAAATATTATGTTACTATAACAAATAAAAAAATTAAAAAGGAGTTTTTATCGAACTACATAAAAGAGCAACCAAGGTATATGACTTGAGTCAATTTGATTAATGAACACACTGGAGATAAATAACGTGTTGAGATGTAACAAACAAAAGAGTAAAATTTTTAAAGGAGTTTTTGCTTTAGATCAACTTCCCAAAAAAATTAAAAAACAAACTTTTTTAATTGTAAACACAGATAAAGCAAAAGATCCAGGAACACATTGGTTGGTTATTTATATTCCTAAACATGGTTGTATCGAATATTTTGATTCTTTTGGCATAAAATATCAATGTGTAGTTTTTGATGAAAAACAATTACAATGATTCAGATGTCTGTGGACAGTATTGTTGTATTTATTCATGGTATAGATGTTGCGGTTATAGTATGAATACGTTTTTAAAAAAATTTAACATAGGTAATCATGTAGAAAACGACAAATTAATTATAAATACCTTTCAAAAGCTTTTTGGAAAATACAAGTCGTTACAAGCTTGTGTTCCTAATACGTATAAGTATTAAAATACTATAAATAAATGTTAGTAAAATTAAAGAAATGGAGGCATTAAGTCAGATCAGAGTTATAATTTATTGCTAAGCTATACATATATCCTCAATAGAAGTCACACATTAAAAATTTCTGTTGGATTTGACTGTAAGACGTTGGAAGCTTCATGCATATTCATCGTATTGGTAAAAGGGAGATTGTCTTAAAATATCGCGAATGGACTAAATTTTGTTATCAATTTAACGCAAAACTCGATATGCAGATGATAAAAGACCATGTCGTCCATGGTGGACGTAATTTCATTTTCCTTTATCTGGCATTGTGTATTTACATAGTCAGTTTCATGAAACGGACATGTTGTAGAATCAGGCTGCATTTTATTGAGTTGCTGCTAATAGTCAAAATGGAAATGAAATAAAATTGAAAATAAAGGCTGAGTTATATACTCATGTAGAAAAGTATAAAAGCAAATTAAACTCAACCAGACGATTAGTTTAAACCATGCTTTGGTCTATCATTTTATGTATAATAATTATTATATCATTACCTTTAACAGTTTTAAAACAAAATGTCAAGAGCTCAAATAGTGGCTGAAATTCATAGACAGGCAAGACGTAAATTTCTTAGAAGAAAATTCAAACAAAAGGGTTCAAACAAAATGACACGTGGCAAGTTGATTTAGTAGGAATGATACCATATGCAAAGTTTAATGAAGATTATAAATATATGTTGACGGTCATTGACACTTTTTCCAAATATGACTATGCTGAACCTGTGAAAACAAAAAATGCTGAAACTGTTTTAAATGCCTTAAAATCGATTATTAGTAGAGCTAAAGTTATATCAAAAAATATTCACTCTGATCAGGGTAAAGAATTTTTTAATTCACAATTTCAAAATTATATGAAAGAAAAATCAATCAATCATTATCATACATTTAGTGAATTAAAAGCATCAATTGTTGAACGATTCAACCGCACATTAAAAAATTCGATGTGGAAAAAATTTGGTTTAAACGGGAATTATAATTGGTTACCTATTATACAAACACTATTAAAAGAATATAATTCTACAAAACATAGTACAACAAAACTTCCTCCTGGAAAATCACAAAGAAGAACAAAAAAATATACTACGAAATGTGTATACTGAACCTAAAATTATCCAAAAAAATAAATATAAGGTTGGAAATTTTGTAAGAATAAGTAAATATAAAGGTCATTTCGAAAAAGGTTACCAGCCGAATTGGTCAGCCGAAATATTCAAAATTGAAAAGATCAATAATACTTATCCTGTTACATATCAATTATCAGACTACACTGACACTCCAATTTCTGGAGGATTTTATCAAGCTGAACTTACACCTGTAAAATACCCAGATACTTACCTTGTTGAGAAGATTATTAAATAAAAACAAATAAAGTATACGTAAAATGGCTTGGATTTGATAACAATCATAATATATGGATAAATAAAAAAGATATTATTTTACTTTTGAATATTTTATATTCTTTATTGTTTTAAATAAATATATATGTACAAACAAATAAAAACACATATTTTATTATATCCTTTGTCTCTTATACCCATAGGGAACTGAACTGCCATCTTCATTGAATTTTCGTTTTTCTGATTTTGGTTGATATTTTTTTGTTTCTTTTACAGTTAACATTTCATGTTCTTTGTTCCTTCTAATTTTTTGGGAAATGACATGAATTTCATTGCAGTTATTTGAATTTAATACTGCTTCTTTGATAGTATCAAAATTAATTTTTTTTAATGATTTAAACAAATTCCTTTAACCTTACATACATTTTCTTCAGTATTATATTTCGTGCTATATATTTTGTAAGCGTAGTTCTTAGGACCCCCACTCACAAATTCAGTTATATAACTTCCCAAACCATAGCATTCTAGTTCATCTGTCATGTCTCCAATAAATTCTCCTGTTGGAGGATCATATTCTCCTTCCCGGCTTACATACAAAACAGAGTCGGTGTCATAATAAAGAACGCTTTCACCAAGTTTTTCCAAATAACCGTAAAGTTGAAGGCGTGCTTGCGCTGTTGTATAAGCTGCTATACATACATTGACGTTTGGTAATGGTTCAGCTGCTTCATCTTTATGTTGCCAGCTAACTACGTTGTTATATTCATTAATTGGAAAAATATGCTTGACTTCAATAGCTGGATCTGGCAACATATCGTATAATTCAAAGCTATTTATTTATAATTTTAGTTTTTTGTTGATTTTCTTTTTGTCCAAATTTACCCTAGGATGAATTTAAAATTAATTTAGCTAAAGATCTCTTTCCTGGGTTTTTCTTTATTTTAGTTGATTCCAGTTTTACATCCTCCTTGTTTAAAAAATCTTCAATATATTTTATTTTTTCTTCATTGGTCACACATTTGTTTGGCCAACCTGAAGCTTCTTGTTTAACTTTTACAAATTTATTCATCATATCGGTGAATAATCCGCTCGTATTTTTATTTTTATTATACATTACGGTTTCATATTCCCAAATTTCATAAACTTCTAACAGTTTGTACTCCTTTTCAACAGCTTTTGAAACCTCATCAACTATCCATGTCCTTTCTTCGTCTGAATATAGACAAAATTCCTCCAAATATTTTTTTTCAATGCAAGTTCGACATAAAGAAAACATAAGTTTGTCATTTTGTTTTAGTGGAAGAACAGCATATAGTAAGTGTGCGGGGGGTAAAATTTTGCATTTAATTAGTCCATCTATGTTATCTATTTTTAATTTAGAACAATCCACTTCTCCGACATAAATTTTAGGGTGACCAATAGGAAATTTTCCCCATTTACACACGTACTGATATAAAGAACACACATCTATATATTTAATTTTTTCTCCAGGTTTACATTTATAGTGTGAATATATATTTCCTGTTCTACCTCCATAAAATACATCTCTCGGATTCAAAGGTAGTTTATTGATTGATGAATGATTTCCAAATAATCCATGTTTTTATTAATTTTCATTTGTTCTTGAAATTCACATTCCCACATTTCAATTAAATTGTAACCGAGTGATTTTAAATGTTGAGATTTTGCTAATGTTCTCTCATACCTTTGGTTTAATGTATCATCATTGCTGTTGAATAAAGTTTTATCTCGGTTAATTGTTAAACATTTTGGATATCCGTGGTAATAGCAACCATGAAATTCAAATATTTCGTTGGTTTGCTCACAAAATCCACCATTACACCTCCAATAATTTTTTCTTTACCATTTTACAAGTGCGAACTGAATATCAATTTGTCGCAAGTTTTTTTTCCCAAATCAACCACTGGAGAGATATTTTTGAATGGTTATCTACTAATCTATATCCATTTTTTAGAATAAGACCTATGGTGTTAGCTTTCAAAAAATTTCTACCAAATAAAAGGTTACACGCTGAAGCTATTGTGGTGGTTTCCAAAAAGGGTTCTACATTGCATTCCTCTAAAAACATTTTTCTGAATTTAAGACATGCGTCGGTTAATATTTCGACATCACTTAAGCAGTAACTCACAAAATTTTTGTGAAAGTTGAATTTACTATTTTTATTTTCATTTTAAAAACTCATCATATTCAGCTTTTTTCATATTATCAGGACTATAGTTTTACATTGGTGGTAAGCATCCAATATAATTTTCATTTTCTTTCTTGTTGAAAAGATGAAGAAAATAACCTTTTTTGAATTCTTTTGAGAGGTCAAAAGCTTTTGGTAACTTTGCCAAAGACATTGGGAAGTAATTCAAAGAATCTAAAAATTTTATATTATGTATTAGAATTAGTATAATTTTAGTCCCTCGCATAATTAGTTTTGGCTGAAGATCAGTTTTAGTTAATACATAGCTTAAAACAAACTGATGATCAAATGCTTGACCATTGTGTGCAATGACAACTATATGTTTAAATGTTTTTCTCAATTTTAAAATATGTTCCATTAATTTTATCATTTCTATTTCGAAAATTGTTGTTCTAAATTTACATTTTTGGCAAAAGAATAAAGACTCAATATTGATACAGATATCACATCATTTCTTGTTCGAAAATTGTTGTTCTAAATTTACATTTTTGGCAAAAGAATAAAGACTCAATATTGATACAGATATCACAAATTAGGTTCGTGCTGTTTCAAATCCTTAGATACAACGTTTTCTTGTCTTGTCTCTAAATCATAAAAAATATATAAAAAGTTTTGGAATTTCCCCCCCCCCTTTTTGTTTTGTTGAATGTAGCACAGGTGATTATCTGGAACAAAATTTTGACAATTTTTGCAAAAAAATCTCTCCACATGTATGGTTTCTATTTGTTTTAAAAACTTTAAAGCAATTTTTACATTTTTTAATTTCTTCACACTTGCTTATTTTGGTTTAAGTAGAAGCTTTATGATTCTCCAAACAAGTAAGACCTCGAAAAGATAAATTACAGTCTTCGCACAATATATTTTTTATATTACCAGAATAGGCGGGCTCTTTTTGACAGCAAGGACAGCTTTTTGAGCATCTATGTGCATTTTGTTCAGAGTATGGAATGTGACATTTTTCACAGTAATAACTTGCAACAAAAGCAGCGGTGGGAGAGCCGATTACATTGTAATGTCGTTTGTATATATAAGACAAAAGAAAAGAAACAAAAATGGGTTTTTGAAACTTAAAATTATATCATTTTCGCGCCCGATCTTCGGTCAAAGTTTATCCGAAGAGCTAAATCTCCAAAACTTCAAAAGAGGAGATTTGATGCTAATAAAAAAAATAATAAATTGCTTTTGTTTGAAGAAGCAGAAAACTACACTATTGCTGAAAAGCAATAAGAATTTAATAAAAAAATGTAAATAAAAAGTAATAAATTAAATACAATAAGAAAACAACAAATTTTTTTTTAAGTTTCAGAATCCCAGGAAATAAAGAATGATCTTTATGTTTACTATAGGTACCAAAAGCAGTATACCCGTTTTTATTTTATTCTTTACAGCAAGGTTATATATGTAGATCAGACATAGCAGTAAGTATATATGTTCAGAATCAGATAATGTTACTACATAATTATTAATTGAACTTTTGTTTTCTTTCTTTCTTTCTTTAAACAAAAAAAAAAAAAAAAAAAATTTGCACAAGATTAAATACTTGTTTATCGTTTTTATCACATTTTCAAAAAATTTTGTAAAAATGTGCCTATATAGTTTCACTCTGTCCGACCGTCTGTCCATCTGTCTGTCCGTCTGTCTGTCCGTATGTTTACAAAAACTTTTACATCGTTTGAAATAGAGAAAAGAAATTTTAACCACGAGTAGGTATTACAAAAAAAATAATTTCGTAGAAGAATTTTTTTCTGTAGCCCCACCCGTTAGGGAGCTGCAGCGCCCCAAAGTTGGGAAAAGCCCTATATTCAAATTTTTATAACAAGAGTTCTTTTAAGTGTATTTTCAATCTGAAAACGGCAAAAGATAGCTGGTTTTATAAACTTTACAAATTTTTAAAATAAATGTTTAGGGTACTATACGGTACAAAAATTTACCATTTTGCAAAATTTTTGGCTACACATAAAAAACACATCTAAACGGTTTAAGCTAGGGTTTCGAAATTTTGGGAGTAGTTAGATGCTCCGAAATAAGTAGAAGTCGGTTAGCAAATTTTTTTTGTCATGTATCCTGTTTTGCAGCTATAAGGGCCCGAAAATTGAAATTTTGCTATTTTTAAACACCTGTAACTTGAATACCTGTTAACATTTTTTTTTTGTGATTTACAAAATTAAAAGCTCTTTAATTATATTTCAACATGTGTCAAAGGTTTTTCTTAATTTTGATGGGTAACGAAGCTACAGCCCCCGCAAATTTAAAAAAAGCCCTATATTTAAATTGATATAATAAGAGTTCTGTTAGCTATATTTTCAATCTAAAAAAGCAAAAGAGAGGGTCTTTCTTAGGCCTTACAAAAATACATCACAAAAAGATACAGGATTGCCATACGGTACTAAAATTTACCATTATGCAAAACTCAATTTTTGCAAAATTTTTGGCTACACATATCTTCTAAACAAACTAAGCTAGGGTTTTGAAATTTTAGGAGAAGTTAGATCCTTGGAAATTAGTAGGAGTCGGTTAACAAAATTTTTTGTCACGTCCCCTGTTTAGCAGCTATAAGGGCTCGAAAATTGAAATTTTGCTATTTTTAAACACCTGTAACTTGAATACCTGTTCAGATTTTTTTTTGTTAATATACAAAATTTGAAGGTCCAACATAATACTTTAACATATGTTAAAAGATTTTCTTAAATTTAAAAGCGGTTCTTTAAATTGAAGAAAGTATCTCTCAGTTTTAACCATTTTTGCTTAAATAGTAAAATTCTAAGTAAAATGCCAATTTTTTGTGGAATTCACAATTTAATTACTAGAACCTAAAAAAGTTGGGGGAAAGGGAGTAGTGAGGATTAGATCCTTCAGATATTGGGCAATCTTCCCCATAGAGGGGCTACTAGGACCTAAAAATTAAAAAATTTACTGTTTTTATAAGTAAGTGGTAACTTAATCACCAAAGTATATATTTGGTTCCGATAAAATACTCAGAATGAAAAACTGTATTATTTTGAAAATGTGCTTATTTAAAAACCCTTGGTTTTTTTCATCACTTGTTCTTTTATGTAATCACAAAATTAAAAAGTAGAAAACTGGTTTGCTGGTTTTTTTATACCATACACCTATAGAATAGGTGAAAGGATATATTAACTTTGGTATGGTGTTTGTAATCACCTAAAGGAAGCGAGCTAGATATGGAAAAGTATATATATTTGTGATTATCATGACGTCCTTAGTCGATATAGCCATGTCCGTCCGTCCGTCCGTTCGTAGGCACGATAACTCAAAAAATAATGGAGCTATCTTGATGAAATTTTAACTGTAGGTTACTCGAATTTAGGCCAAACGAGCATAATTCCGAAACCAATAAAGATAGAACCTCCAAACTTGGTATCAGGGTGTCCCTTCCTATTTCCTAAGTTTCTTGGAAATTTGGATCCCATTGGAGCAGTGGGTCGGGGACCAGCCACACATTTCCGAAGACCTTAGAGCATATCTTTAAAATTAATAAAAATAGCAACTTGAAAAAATGTAGAAGCTTCAAATTTGGCACAAGGGTGTTCTTTACTATCTATCGTGTCCCCCTAATTTGGGATCAATTGGAGTGGTGGTTCAGTACTCCTGTTAGACCTCCCAAGTTTTAAAAGCTTATAATCGAAATTACTAAAAATAGTAACTTAAAATTAAGATAGAACGTTCAAATTTTGAACAAGGGTTAACTAGTACTATAAGTACAGCGCGGACTACATAAGGGCGAAATCAGCCCAAGGGTTCGGATTCTGTACCTTTTATTCGGTTTTAGGGCTAACGAACATGTATGAAAAATCACGATAACTCAACAACTAATGACGCCATCTTCATGAAATTTGTGCTGTAGGTTATTGGTAATGAAGCAACGGCGGCGATTGCGTACGGTGAGGATTGGACAATGGGTTCGGAACTTAGAACTTTTTGATCGAATTTAGGTCAAACTAGCATAATACCGAAACCAATGAAGATAGAACCTCCAAATTTGCGATCAGGGTGCCGCTTTCGATTTCCTTGGTCTCCTTGAAATTTGAGCCCAATTATAGTAGTGAGTGGGGACCAGCCACTCAGTTCCGAGCATACTTTCGAATTTAAAGCATATTTTCGAAATTAATAAAGATAATAAATTGAAACAAATGTAGAAGCTTCAAATTTGGCACATGTGTGTTCTTTACTATTTCCTGCATGTCCCTCTAATTTTGGACCAATTGGAGTGGTGGTTCAGTACCTCTCTTAGACCCCCCAATTTGTAAAAGCTTATCATCGAAATTAATAAAACTAGTAACTTAAAATTAAGATAACACGTTCCAATTGTGTACAAGAGTTAACTAGTATTGAAAGTATGACGGGGACTGCATATGGGCGAAATCGTACCATGGTATCGGGTTCTAGAACCTTTGAAAAGTTCAAGGGCTAACAAACATATATCTTAAAAACACCATAACTCAAAAAATTATGCCGCTATTTTGATGAAATTTAAACTCTAGGTTACTAGTAATGAAATTACCATGGGAATTGGTTCTGGTGGAGTTTGGTCAATGAGTTCGGATTCTAGAAGCATTTGATCGATTTGAGACCGAACGAGTATAATTTCGAAGCCAAAGAATTTATGTAAAATTTATTTTTACATTTAAATGAATTATATGAAAAGGTCTAAATTTGTAATTGTATTTTAGAAATACATTTATTGCATATTTTGCGTTTATAAACTTTTCTATTAGGTATATAAACTAACCATTTAAAAAAATTGCAATTTTGAAAAATTTGGATTATTAAATATATTACGCTTTGATTAGTTTTTTATCACAAAATTTAATAATTAGAATTTTTTCATTTTGTAATTGAATTGGAATAAATATATTTTCATTTATTTCAAGTTTTTTTGTTTTTTAATATTTTTAAAAAGATAAATTAGGAAGAATTTGTAATGGTTTTTAATAGATAGTGTAATTAGAAAATGTTTTTAGTATTATAAAGTTAATTTGGGTAGCAATGTCTTACGATCAAATTAGTAGCAGCTTTAATGCTATTAAAATGACTTATGGATATGTCATTTAATTTGAACCAAATAGGTGTATGGTATTTCTAAGTCGGTTGCACCGACTGACTGTTTCTTTACTTGTTTTAAATCCTAAAAGATTAAATAAATGTTAAAAAAACATATTCTCTTACTACTTTTTCATGTGCACCTATTACTTTAAACCAAGTAAACAAACTTGTTTATTAAGAGTTAAACTACTTTCGGGTGTCCTACTTCCGGAAGACCTGGCCATTAATCAAAAATGTAGGCAATATGGGTAGGCGGTGCGATATGGCATGATTTTTTCCCAGGACAAAGTGTCCCGTTACCTACTCACAGGAAGTTGTAAAAAAAACCATGTGCAAATTTGAAGTTTCTACATTTGTTTCAAGTTACTATCTTTATTTATTTGGAATATATGCTTTAAGGTCTTCGGAGCAGTGTGGGTGATCCCCGCCTTACTACTCCAATTGGTCCTAAATTACAAGGACACTAAGGAAATAGAAAGAGAAACCCTTATGCCAAATTTGGATGTTCTATCTTCATTGGTTTCAGAATTATGCTCGATTGGCCTAAATTCGATCAAACATTTCTAAGTTCCGAACCCATTGTTCAATCCTCACCATACGCAATCGCGGTAGTTTCATTACCAGTAACCTACAGCACATATTTTATGAAGATAGCGTCTTTAGTTGTAGATTTATCGTGATTTCTTATATATGTTCGTTATATGTTCGAACCCATTGGCCGAATTCACCCACATGCAATTGCCACCGAACTTTCAATTTCAGTAGCCTACAGTTAAAATTTTATCAAGATAGCTACATTATTTTTTGAGTTATCGCGCCTATGGTGTTTGTAACCACCCAAAGATAGCAAGCTAGATGTGGAAAAGTATATATATTTGGGATCAGCGTGACTTCCTGAGTCAATATAGCAATGTCCTGAGTCAATAGTACTGAAAGTACGGCGAATTTGCATGCGACCAATTGGATTAGCGGTATGGGTACCACCACCACTACTCCCAAGACCTTAAAGCATATCTTCAATATTAATAAAGATAGAAACTTTTCCATTACGTTCCTAAAATAGGAGATTAATTGGAATCGCGGTTTAAGTGCCTTCCACACTCTTACAAAGATTTAGCAAGAATAACTTACAATAGACGTTATATAGGAACCAATACAACTTTATAAGGATAGAAACCTGAAATTTGGAATACGAGGGTTTTTTGCTATTTTCTTTCTTATTTTATTTTTAAAAGGCCAAGGAGTAATTATATTTTAATATAAAACATATTATGTATTATATTTTATAAATTAAAAACTAAAATATTTTTTAAATAAATGAATAAAAATTTCTTCTTTTTAATTTTTATTAGATCAGATATTTTATTGAATTACTACCTTATATATAAATATTAAGAAATTGCGTACGACACTGAAAATGTGTTCAAAAGTACTTGCTGCATGTCTGTAAAGTTAATTTTTATATTTAAATGAAAAACTGAAAAGTTATAAATTTGTCGTTTATTTTACGAATACATTTATAACATATTTGACATTTATAAGCTTTTCTAATAGGTTCATATATGTACTAGGAATTTATTTTATTTTCAATTTTTAAAAATTTTAATTACTAAATTTTGTGACAAAAAGCTAATTAAAGCATTATATTATACATCAAAATAGTTATAAATATTCTTCACACAATAAATAATGATGGCGATACTTATATTTTAAAATTTATTTCCCCTACATGAATAAAGAAAAAAAAGTTAAAACTATTCATATCATAGTGGTACGATACGATACGAATTAGAAAATGAGATCTACGAAATGTTTATTTTTGTTTTTTTTTTCTTAAACAAAATTTATAAGTAAAGAGAGGTGGCGCGAAATAAAGCCATAAAATGACATTATGGCTTTATTTCGCATTCAAATGCGAAATAAAGCCATATCGAGAAATTTTTTTTGAATGCGAAATAAAGCCATATCATTTTCTAAAATTTTACGAAATAAAGCCATTATAGTAAAATTGATACAAATTCTAGTTTAATAGTAAACAAAGTAAAAAAAAAATAAAAATTAATAAGTTCTTAATTTGTTTTAATACACTGTAATAAAACATGTTAAATAATATTATATTTTCATTACGGGGGCTGCCGCCCCCGAACCCGCGCTAACTCAATTATTGAAACTAGATTTTGAATCCAACACTATAATGAAAAGAATGGTATGAGATTTCGTACATAGCTATTTCATACAAAAAATAATAAACCCTAATTAATAAATATAAATATTCTGGAAAAAGCGGCAATCCTGCTTTTGAATCCAACTCTAAAATCCCTCCTAATTGAGAATCCCACATGTACACATATATAAATATTCTGGAAAAAGCGTAAAACCCTGCTTTTGAAACCAACTCTAAAACTCCTTCCTTAAATAAAAAAGTTTGGAAAATTAAATTGCTTCTATTTTCACAAATAAAATTACATTTTTAAATGCGAAATAAAGCCATATGGCTTTATTTCGCAATTGAATGCGAATTAAAGCCATACGCGAAAAAATTGGCGATATGGCTTTATTTCGCATTTGAATGCGAAATAAAGCCTTAATGTCATTTTATGGCTTTATTTCGTATGGCTTTATTTCACGGCGCCTAAAGAGAATATAGAACAAAGGACAATAGAAATTTGTTTTTGTTTTATTTGTTTGATGACTATATTCTCAACGGAAAGAGAACTCATTGCTTTGATCGTTTAAAATACAACAAGAGAAACCGTGTTGTATGGTGTCAATAGGGCTACCACTATGAAATTTAAATATTTTACACGTCAAAATGAATTATGTTGATGTTTTCAACTTGGATGAACAACTTAAATGTCATGTTTTGTTTTTGTATTTTTCTTTTATTTACACTAAAGAACATTGAGATATTACGTTTTGAAAAAATAATAAAACTATAATGTATTAAATAACAAAGAATTAAGTAAATAGTTTTAAATAATTATAAAATTAAGTTAGAAAAATATTTTAAAATATAAAAAATAACAAAATATAAACCGATTTTTTAAGAAATAGTGGCCAACAGATAAGAGAACCAAAAGTGTAGTATAGAATAGTTCCACGGGATGTCAACTTCTTATTTTGTGGAAGACAAAAGTACAATCTTATTTAAATTTACTCACATTTGGTAAGATTTTAGTCTTAATAAAATATAACATCATATAATTTAACAGTCATTTTATAAAACGTCAAATTTTGGAACTGCTCTATGTACATAAACTTGACTGTTGCGAATTGAAAATGATTTTTTTTCTTATATTTTGACTCAAATAAAGTCAACAATTGCTTTGATTGTTTGAATGTTTTGAAATAGAAATAGAGCAGTACCAAATTTTGACTTTTTATAAAATTATATAATATACTAGCTAATACCCGGTGCGCGTTGCTGCGCCTCTCAATGGAGGTTTAATTGAAGTTGATTTTACTGCAAAAAGTAAACACAAAAATTACACACGGTTAACACATGTAAATTTTAAAATGTATGAAAGCAATCTTTTTAAAACGATTTTCTAGGATTATTCGAGTAATTTTTGAAACTTTCTGTAATTCAACGCAGAACAAACTACTTTCCAAAATTTGACGTAATTTACTTCCAAAAATTTTTTTTTTGACCAAACGTAGGACCGACTATTAACAGACTCAACTCTATTTTCAAATTGCTTCACACATAAAAAAATTGAGGTCAACCGGTGAAATCGTTTCTAATTTAGAGTAAAGTATTGAAAAAACCTGTAAAAAGATGTTGGGCCGCAATGGGTTAATGGAACTCAACAAAATTTTTTTAGGGCTTTCTTTTAAGCCAAAGCAGAATTTCGAAAAATCGGACAAAATTTGAACCCAAAATTTTTTTTGACCACCCGTCGGCCCGACATGGGTTAACAAATTCCGAAACTGTTAATAGTGTCAACTCAGTTCTCACAGGGGAGCACGTATACAAAATTTGAAGAAAATCGGTTAAACCGTTTCTAATTTTAGAGTTAAGTATTGAAAAAACCTATAAAAAGCTGTTGGGCCGCAATGGGTTAATGGAACTCAATAAAATTTTTTTTGGGGCGTTCTTTTTAGCCAAAGCAGAATTTCATAAAATCGGACAAAATTTGGACCCAAAATTTTTTTTGACCACCCGTCGGCCCGACATGGGTTAACAAATTCCAAAACTGTTAATAGTGTCAACTCAATTCTCAAGGAGCATCACGTATACAAAATTTGAAGTCAATTGGTTAAACCGTTTCGAATTTAGAGTAAAGTATTGAAAAAACCTATAAAAAGCTGTCGGGCCGCAATGGGTTAATGGAACTCAAAAAAATTTTTTTAGGGCTTTCTCTTAAGCCAAAGCAGAATTTCGGAAAATCGGACAAAATTTGGACCCAAAATTTTTTTTGACCACCCGTCGGCCCGACATGGGTTAACAAATTCCAAAACTGTTAATAGTGTCAACTCAATTCCCAAAGAGCATAACGTATACAAAATTTGAAGTCAATCGGTCAAACCGTTTTCATTTTAGAACAAAGAAGTTTAAATACTTGCACCACAGCCCCAACTTGGCGGTCCGTCAGAGCAAAATTTTTGGGCCACGATTTCTTTCCGTACCCAAAAACCTTTATATACAAATTTTCATGAAAATCGGCTTGGCAGTTTAGGAGCCAACTCGTTACATACAAACAAACAAACAAACAAATAAACAAACTTTCGCTTTTATATATATAGATTTTCGTTGTGTAAGACTAATCACGGGCTGTCAATATTTTTTTTTTGTGTAAAACAAAAGTATAACTTTATTTAAATTTACTCACACTTGGTACGATTTGATTTCTTACACAATAAAAACATATCATATAATTTATTTGTCATTTTATTTGAGATTTAGCTATTTCAAATCACAATTCATTTTCATACAATTTAATTCGACCATCAATTGTATTGATAGAACAGCAAAACATATGTATTTAAAATAGAATATAGAGGCAAATATAAAACAAAAATTAATAGGAACTGAATTTGTTTTTATTTATGTTAAAATTGTAGTAGGAAAGCAGGTATGATATCCAGAAAAATTTTAAAGTAATAAAAAGATTTAGTTTTTAATTTCTGATTGATCAAAAAACGCGTTCGAAAATAAATTTTTAAAAATCTGAATTTTTATTTTTTTAGCAATATTAATATAAAACAAAACGTAATTTAAATATTTGTCGAAGTATTAAAAAATTTACTTAAGTAACTCGGTATTACCAAGTACTTCGAAATGACAGTAATAGGTATCTAATGCTGGAAGAGATAAAATACTTAAGCAAAAATGCCTAAAAAAATCTGTGCAATTGCAGAGGTCATACTAGCCATATAATATAATACACAAGTGTTGGCGAGACCTTGGCAATATGTAAAAAAATATTGCACATCAAAATTATTATAAATATACTTCACACAATAAATAATTGTGGCAATACTCATACCTTTAAATTTATTATTATACACCCCGTACACGATTGACCTGTTTTGTAGTTATGCATAACGATGTTTTCAACTAACGTAAGCGTACCTGCGAAGTTGAATAGGTTGCATTACACGTACAATTGTGAAACTTTAATTTTTTTCTTTTTTCTTAACACAAAATTTTAGAAAGAGAAGAATATAAAATTCAATATTGTAAATGTACATACCTAAGCATTCATAACAAAATACAAACCGCTTTTTTATGAAATAATGGCAAACAGATAAGTGAACCAAAAATAAAAATATATCAATGGTCACTCAAAATCAAATGTCATTTAATTTTGCTGCAATTTCTCAGTACAACAATTAAGCGCTAGATCATTCTAAGAGCGACTATTGCTTAAATTTTTTCAAAGATTTTTTGCGTCAAAAATAAGTGTAAGCAACAAATCATAATATTTAATCGGCTTATTTTTTCCCATACAAATATAAACATCAGGGTAAACTATAAGACAATTTTAATGAAACAGCAACCAAAAGAAAGGTTTTTTTTGTTTTCATATGACAATGGTATTTAGAATATTGCATTTTTTCAGGTGAAAACACGTCTTTAATTTAACTTAAATTTGAATTTAACGGTCACGCGGTTAAAAGTTGAGGCTTATGACTCTAATATTATGCGCCGACTTTCTGTGTAAATGTAATTCATTTTCGGCTGTAACCCGCAGCTTAAACAAACTATTATATTTTATATAATAAAATACTTATGTCTTTCTTTGCCGACTTATATCTTTCTTTTTTTAGTTTAGTTCAAATGTTCAATGATTGATATTTTTTTAAAATTTTTGTTTTTTTTTTATCTTTAAAAGTGAACGAAAAAATGAGTTCTGTTCGAAATGAAAGCAATACATTTGGTTTATACAGTAATTTTCATTTATAACGAACTTGGTTCAATTTTAATTATAATAAACTTTACAATTTTTGCCAGTGAATTAAATTTTACCTAAAAATTTAAGTTTATTGCATTCATATTTCTTTTATTTAAACTTATCATATCTAATAATGTTGCTTGGTGATTAATTTAGTGTTTTTATATTGATTTTAGAATATAAAAAAAAACCTAATAACGCTTCAAAAATACAAAAAAAATTTCAATAGAAGAAAAAGCACTATACATAAACTTGGAGCTGCAACATCATATAAAATTCTAGCAAATGAGTTCGAAGCGTCCGCTCAAAAATTAGCATATTCTACAATGTTGAAGTCTTATACTAATTTTTCAAAATTCACAGCATTCCTTTAAAACGACATTCGTTTTTTACGATGAATATTTTCTGTCTCTTCATGGTCGTTATAAGCGAGCTCTACTGTATGTTTTTTTTTTTTGCTAAAAAAAAATATTTTGCTACTTCGTGTATTGTTGTTGCTTTTTGTTAAGTTTTTTATAACAATAAAATAACCGATTTTTGAAATATATTCTGTAGTTGCCATTACGTTTGAGACCTGTATAACAATATTGTTATAAAATATGTTTGCAAAAAGTTAAAAACGAAAAATCTTTCTCAATAAAATAATTTGTAATTTAAATGATTTGTTCTTTAGTTCTTTAGCCAAAATCAACGCTTATGGTGTATAATTGCTAACAAAAAGTTTTAAATTAGTAGTTAAGTACATGATACTACATGAGAATAACTTACTGTACCTCAAATTTTTAAAATTTAAACATTGACAAAGCATATAAAAATATTATTGTTTTTTCTTATGGTATTATTGTTCTAAAAATTAAATATTTTAAAATAATATTGTTTTTAAAAATACCTATATTTTTTTAAAAATACGTTACATATATTCAAAATAATTGAAATACCTATAAAATGTTTGCGGAAACAAAAAGAAAATAACATTTCTTAAAAAAAAGATGTGTTTTTAGGGATCAACCAGAATAAACGCGTACGGCGTGCAGTTTCTGTTAAAAAATTTTTAAATAAGTAGGTATGTAATGTACTGTACTTCGGAATTTTAAATTTTAAAATTGGACAAAGCGTATAAATATATTGTTGTTCGCAGAACATAAGTTTTTGACATTATAAACTTAACATTAATATATATAACAACTTTAGAACTAATTTTACTATTATTTATTTCATAATTGTTTAACGTACATTTTTGCTTATGTTGCACATTTCTTTGTAATATAATTTAATTGAACTTAACTTAATTAAATACCTTTAAAGTCATTGTACTTACCTACATTCATAATTTTAATTGTTTTAAAGTAAATTAAATATTTGTTGTGTCAGTTAATTTCGTTGCATAATGTATAATTATTATGGAAATAAAATTGTATTTAAAGACGTAATTTTAAGTAAAATATAATCACTAATAAATTTGAATTCTAAACTTAAATAAGTTTTTTGTTTATTTATTTTTTGTGGTTCAAACATTGGTCCTTCGATCCGGATTCTATAGAAGAAGTGTCTTTAGAATTTGCATCAAAAAGAAAAAACTTTAGAACAAGTGTCTTAAGCTTTTTCATGCAAATTAAGAAAGAACCAGTGTCTATAGAGATAAATTAATATTAAAAAAAGGTAATCTTGTAGAACCAGTGTCTACAGGAAGTTTTTTCTAGCTATCTGTTAATAAGCAAACAGTCACAGCTAAAGGCGTTTACTTCAAAACAGTAATACAACTAAAAGGCTTTCTTTTCAACGAGTCAACAAATTTACATAATAATCATTAAAGGCCGAATCATCAAAGCAATATGGACAAACTAATCAACGCTCAGAAAAAGCTATACACAAAAATTCTAAGAGTACAGACAAACTTCAAAAAGGATTCTGTAGAAAGAAAAACAAAGGAATATATAGAGGTACTTTTAAAAATTTTAAACGTTTACTGACAAGCTATTATCAAAAACAACGAAGACATCGAACAATTAAAAGAAAATTACCTGGATCATTTATATTTCAAAAACAAGGAATTTGAAAGTATGGGGAATTAACCGAAATAACGAGTATTTTGGAAGCTGCTTTATCAAACGCTCCTGCCAGTAATATACCGACTAAAATATATAAGGCGCTCAATAAACAAATTGAGCTAATAAAGGCTATAGAACGTATTCAAACAAAGTAAGAGAAGTAATGAAGCTAGAACCGAATTTGGCTTTCATTAAACTTAACTTAAAAACTTTGGAAGAATACTGGAACTTAATAATGAATAATCACTTCAGTCTGATAGAAAATGAGCCTATTAGCCATGATTATTTTGAGAACAATAAATTTGAACAAATCGAGAATATCTACAAAGAAACAGTAATTGAACTAAATACAAAACTAATGAAGATATCTTCAGCTCCGGCTGCTCGAGCACATAACACCAGGCAGTTACAAGGTAACCAAGATATTAATGTGAATCTACCAAAAATTGATATACCTAAGTTTTCTGGAAGCTACTCCGACTGGAAATCTTTTAGAGATTTATTCATGGAAGTTATTAACAATAACACAAACATAGGCAAAGCTCCAAAATTTTATTATTTGAAAGCTAACATTGTTAGAGAACCTGCAGAGTTAATCAAACATTTTCTAGTTACAGCTGAAAATTATGACTCTGCTTGGAAAATTTTAGATAAAAGGTACAATAATACAAGGATTCTTTTATCTACACAATTGAAAACTTTTCTGAATCAACCAATACTAACTAAAGAATCAAGCAGAGCTACAAAAAAACTACATGACACCTCAAAGGAATATTTATTGGCGATTCAGAATTTGGAGATTGATACCTCAAACTGGGATCCAATCTTAATACAGTTATTGACTCAGAAATTGGACAAAGAAACTCATCGTTTATATGAACAATCATTAGGTGATTCTCGAGAAGTGCAAAATACAAAGCATTTCTTTAAATTTTTAGAAACCCCTTTTCAAAGTCTGGAAGCATTAGAAACAAATACTAACGAAACGAAAATCAAATCATACCATAGTTCAATTACTAAATAATGCGTGATATGTCAAGAATCACACAAAATTTATGGCTGTGAAAAGTTCAAACTACTGAGTAAACAGCAGAGAATAGCAACTAGCAGAAAACACAATTTATATGGAAACTGTTTGCGACCTTTTGCAAAGGACTGCACAGCAATAATAAATGTACAAAAAGTAGAACCTATACTGAAGTTAAAGCCCTTGTCCATCAGGGTTCTCAAGCCACTCTAATTTCAGAATGTATGGTCCAATATTTGCAGCTGCCAAAACACAAGGTTCATGCAGTTGTATCTGGAATTGGAAATGCAAAATCTGGTATAGTGCAAAATTTTGTAGAACTTTCTTTAAAATCCAGATTAAATTCAACATTTTCTTGTGTGACCAAAGCATTAATTCTACCAAAATTAACTGGTTATTTGCTGCCAGAAAATGTAACATCTTATAAAAATTGGGGACATATAAAAACCTTAGAGCTAGCAGATACAAACTTTTACAAACCAAGTAGAATCGACATAATCTTAGAAGCTGACGTTTTTAGTCAAATAATGCAAAACAAGCTCATAAAAGGAAAACCAAGTACTCCAATAGCACAGAAAACTAAGTTTGGCTACATTTTATAAGGTGAAATAAAAAACGAATTTCCAGAAAATACTATTAATTGTTCTATTGGTGAAGTCGACCTAATCCAGGAGCTAACCAAATTTTGGGAAACTGAAGAGCTTCTACCTGAAAGAACAACAACAGCTGAAGAAATGGAATGCAAAGTTCAATTCAAATCTACCTGTCAACGCCAAAAATATGGAAGATATGTTGTGCGATTACCGTTTCGCAAACATTTTAATTTGGACGAAATTCAGGGATCAAGAGAATTAGCACTTACTTCAACTTGAGAGAAAATTTAAGACGAATAAAGGTCATATGGTTCCAGCTCAAGAAACAGTTGAAGGTAAATACTACCTACAACATCATGCCGTTTTTAAGCACGATAGTTCAACCACAAAATTGAGAGTAGTTTTTGACGTCTCTGCAAAAAGAAATTCATCTAAAAGCCTAAACGATGTAACAGTGATTGGAGAAAACGTGCAGCAAAATATAACAGAAATACTAATAGGATGGCGCAAATCTAAGATAGTATTTACGGCAGATATCGAGAAAATGTACCGTCAAATTCGAATAGACAATCACGATCAAGATTTCCAAAGAATACTTTCGAGAAAATCACCTGACGAACCCATTAAAGAATACAAGCTAACAACCGTCACTTATGGGACTGGACCTGCGCTTTTCTTAACAATAAGAACGTTACGTCAAATAGTTGCAGATGATGGACACTTATATCCTTTAGCTGGTAAAGCTATTTGTAAGGTAACTTATACGGCTGATGAGGTTTCGGGAGCATATACCTACAAAGAAGCAAATTTAAAATGGACCCTGTTAACAAATTTATTAAAAGCTGGAGGTTTTAATTTACGTAAATGGAATTGCAGTGATCTTCGCTTGTTGAAACAAATACCATCGGAATTAAGAGACTGTGCAAATAACAAAACTTTTGATGACGGAGAAGCTGTTAAAGCATTAGGAATACATTGGGTTCCAAAAACTGACAAACTAAAATTCAACATAAATACTGAGATAAAATCGGAACTGTTTATAAAACGTTCTATATTATCAGAGGCGGCTCGTATTTTTTATCCAATTGGACTGCTATCCCCAATAATAATAAAAATTAAATTATTATTTCAACAAATATGGTTAGAAGAGACTGACTGGGATCAACCAGTATCTAACAACATTTTGAAAGAATGGCTACAAATCAAGGAAAAACTACACTTATTGAAGAAAATAAAAATCTATAGATGGATGGATTACGGAAATGACACCAAAGTTTGCCAACTTCATGGATTTTCTGATGCATCCTGCATCATTTTCTGATTTAATGAAAAACTTTCATTACCACGTTTAAAATTAAGCGGAGCTTTATTATTAGCAAGACTAATGAAGGAAGTTAAGAATGCATTGAACATACAAAACATCGAAAATTTAGCCTGGACAGACTCAACTATTGTATTATCATGGTTGCAGGCGCCTCAACACCGTTGGAAAGCATTTGTTGGAAACCGCGTAGCGGAAACTCAAGCTATAATTAGTTCTGAAAATTGGTACCATGTAAATTCATCAAGTAATCCAGCTGATTTAGCGCGTTGAATTTATCCATCAAAATTAGAAAATAATAATCTTTGGTGGGAAGGTCCTACATGGTTAAAACAAAATGAGTTCAAGGCGTCCAAAACCCCAATAAGCAATACTGATTTAGATATTAAAACCAAATTTGCAGTTAACATTGTTAAAACAGAAGTTAAAAAAATCTTTCTAAACCTCGGGTAACTATGTCCAGGCAATTCACAAATTGTGGTGTTGATTACGGTGGACCCTTTACTTTAAAGTCATCAGTAGATCGTGGAAATAAAACTTTTAAGGGTTACATAGCACTTTTTGTATGTGGATACTTTCGCAACATTTTGTATGCTTAAGTACCAAGGCAATATAGCTAGAAGTAGTTAGTAACTTAACATCAAGTGCCGTTTTTGCAGTATTTAAAAGATTTGTTAGCAGAAGAGGACCGGTTGCCAATGTGTATAGTGGTCACTTTTTAATAGGAGCACCATTATTAACAGGTCCTGAGGAATATGTGGTAAATGAGAATCCTAATATATTAACTAGCGCTTAAAAATACTACTAATAATAGTATCCCAGGGATGCTTGGCAATAAACATGAAAAATCTCATTCATCTGTCAAAAGAAAGCATACGTATTCCAACAAAAATAGCATCAACAAGAAATATAAATACACATGATGTTCATCATTATTATATTGTATAAATAACTCTCATAACTCAATTGATGCAAAAACCAATTCAAACCTGCAGTACTACCTAGAGAAAGCAATACGGTGTCAACCGCTTGTGAACATCCATTTAATTCTTAATTTTTCGTGGGGAGAATGTTCGCAGAACATAAGTTTTTAACATTATAAACTTAACATTAATATATATAACAACTTTAGAACTAATTTTAATATTATTTATTTTATAATTGTTTAATGTACATTTTTGCTTACGATGCACATTTCTTTGTAATATAATTTAATAGAACTTAACTTAATAAAATACCTTTGAAGTCATTGTACTGACATACATTCATAATTTTAAATGTTTTAAAGTAAATTAAGTATTTGTTGTGTCACCTAATTTCGTTGCATAATGTATAATTATTATGGAAATAAAAATTGTATTTAAAGACGTAATTTTAAGTAAAATATAATCACTAATAAATTTGAATTCTAAACTTAAGTAAATTTTTTGTTTATTTATTTTTTGTGGTTCAAACAATTGTAATATTTTAAAATAATATATTTTTTTTTAAATAACATATACTCAAAATAATTGAAAATATCTATAATATGTTCGAAAAAAAAAAACTAAAAAATAATCTTCAACTTAAATGATAATTTATGTCAAAAAATTTACAAATAATTAGGTACATGAATTAGGTACATGAAAAAAAATTAGGTAAATGAACATGAGAGCAACCAAAATACGCGTTAAGCGATGTACTGTAACTCGGATTATTAACGCGCGTATCGATTTACGGATATGTCGATAAACATATTGACGTACTGCCGTATAAAAATTGTAAGTCGTATGTTTTAGTTTAGGTTAATTTAGGCCCTATTAAATGAAAAGTTTATTCTACATTATAAACATATGTTTTTTTATAATAAAAAACTCTTTTTAGTTTTACTTTGACATAACGAACGAATTTTATATTATGCATGCGTTCCTTTTACCAAAAATTGTTGATGAAGAGTAGGTAGAAGTTGTTTGTAAATGGAAAGCTAATTTTTGTTTCAGGAGTATATATAATTGTCCGATTAATTGTCCTACATAATATTTGACATTAAAACTATCTGTCATTTGTGAAGTTAATAATATTTAATATATTTAGATAATAAAAAAAAAAGCGAAAAAATTAGGATTTATTGTTGAAATATATAAAGACTTTTTTTTAAAATGGAAAAGTTAAGTGGTTATTGGTAATCAAATAAAAAATATGATTTAACATAACCTATTCAAGAGAAAATTCATCTATTATGAAAAATTTATTTAAAGCTATCTGCCTAAGCTATCTACTCCTCTCATCTCATATCAAAAAAAACCTGTCTTTCGCAATTGTATTAATATACATTTTCAAAAAATTTTATTATTTTTATTATTTTTTTTTTTATTTAACCCATAACGGGTGGGCTACAGAAAAAAATTCTTTTACGAAATTATTTTTGTTGTAATATCTACCCGTGGTTAAATTTCTTTACTCTATTTCAAACGGTGTAAAAGTTTTGTAAACATATGGATTGACGGACGTCCCAAATTTTTGCTTTTGCATGATGGATCTGCCCACCTTCCTTCTGTCCTCTCCTATACAATTTTTTCGGTTCTAGGAAATCAATTGTGAACTCAACCAAAATTTGAAATTTTTCCTAGAATTTTATTATCTAAACAAAAATGGTTAAAACTAAGAGACAATTTCTTCAATTTAAAGAAACCCTTTCAAATTTAAGAAAAACCTTTAACGTATGTTGAAATACACTGCTGCAGTTGTAAATTTTGTATATTTTTAAAAAAAAAATTTTAATAGGTATTCAAGTTACAGGTGTTTGAAAATAGAAAAATTTTAATTTTCGAGCCCTTATAGCTCCTAAACATAGGGTTGAAAAAAAAATTGAGTTTGGTAAATTTTAGTACCGTACGGCAACCCTAAACATTTGCCTTTTAAAAATTTATAAAGTTTATAAAACCAGCTATCGTTTTCCATTTTCAGATTAAAAATATATCTAACAGAACTCTTGTTATAACAATTTAAATATAGGGCTTTTTCCAACTTTGTGGGGCTGTAGTTGAAAAAAAAACACTAAAAATAATTTTTCATAGCAAATCCCTTGGTGACCAAATATAATTGAAAATGTACAAATTATAATGTAAACAAAATAAGCATTGAAAGTGGGATGCACAACGAGCCCCAATGCCAACGTATTATGATGGTACATAAAAAACAAAACATATAATTAATTGAATGACAAATAAATAAAGTAAAATTTGACTAAGATTTTTATCCTATAGGTTCCAAAAAATAAAACAAGAATGTGAATTTTTAAATTTTGGTCGTATTTCAGTATAAACGAGGAAGATTATAGTTGCCCTTGTCAACTTTTAGATACCCGTGCATACCCACTAACCGTTATTTATTTCCCCTATGCTATTATAAATATTACAAAAAAATATAAGAAAGTAAAATAGTTTAAAAAATATTTAACTTATTAGGTATCCCATAATTTTTGATTAACTTATTATCCCATAAAAAAAAAAAAAATAGCCCACCCTAAAAGTTGGTCCGAGTGATGTCCAACTTTGCCAACTAACTTGTCCTATTACTTTATCTGTCCAGTTTTGATTTTAACCTCGTAGCTTCATTAGATTCACAGTTATCGAATTGACAACTTTGTATGGCAGCTGCCTAAAAACGGGGCCGTAACATTTTGAAACTCCATATAAGTGCTCGATTTATTATATAACTAACAGTGTGTAATTTTCATCCTCGTAGTATAATCAGTTTCCAAGAAATTCATATTGGTGCAAAGAAGTTGTATAGCAGCCCCCCGAAAATGGGGCCGTAACATTTTGAAACTTCATATAAGTGCTCGATTCATTATATAACTAACAGTGTGTAATTTTCATCTTCGTAGTATAATCAGTTTCTTAGAAATTCATATTGGTGCAAAGAAGTTGTGTGGCAG
Organism: Dolichopus griseipennis; assembly: GCA_963082915.1. Taxonomy (NCBI): domain Eukaryota; kingdom Metazoa; phylum Arthropoda; class Insecta; order Diptera; family Dolichopodidae; genus Dolichopus; species Dolichopus griseipennis. The sequence continues at coordinate 76,938,725 of OY720442.1, read as the reverse complement.
CTCCCCAAAACCTTGATCTGGTCTTAACCAAAAAGAATAGGGAACCTCAAAAATGTCCCAAAAATGTTTTGTGTGAATTTCAAAACTCTAGCTCTAATTTTTCAATTCTATTTCTTATAATTAATTTTTAATTCACGAATATATTAAACTTAAGCAAAATCAACTTCATATGATCACATTCATATAATAATCATCATGATGATTCATCATATAAATTCATAAATATCTATCAATATCAATAAGCCATTTACTTAAAAAAAATCTTTGTCTTCTTTTTTGCTTATCTTAAATAAACTACGCATCATTTAAATCATATGAAATTCTAACTCGAAATCGTTATCTACTTTTTGTAACAAAAACAAAAAACAAAAAAACAAAAAAAACAAAATTCATATAATTTCATGTTAAATAAAATACAAGGTGCATAGCTAAATTTAAAATTTTTGTATGAAAATGTTGGAGTTGAAAAAGTTAGTTGTTCGAGAGCTACCCGAAGTTTTAGTCCGATCTTAACCAAAAAAAATAGGGAACCTAGAAATTGATTGAAAAATATTTTGTGAAAATTTCAAAACTGTAGCTCTTTTAGTTTTTGAGTTATCGTGCTGACACACAGACGGACGGACGGACGGACGGACAGACACACATAGCTAGATCGACTCATTTTTCGATTCTGAGCCGATACATACCCTTGACACTATATCTAGCTCGTCTAGATCGATGCGTTACAAACGGAGGAGCAAATCTAATATACCCGATGTCATATATGTATGCACGGGTATAAAAATTAAAGTAAAGCCAATTTGATTTTATTTTAAATTGCTACTTTTTTTTAATGTGCAAACAGTTGAATTTTAATTTTCAGAAATTTTGCGAAAAGTAAAATTATTATTGGTTGCATTCAATATTTATATGAATATTTACGTGAGATATCAAAATCAGGATTAATGCTTTTTACAGAATATTTATGTGTATGCGTTTGTGTCTAAGAATTTATTTTTGTAAAAATTTTAGATGACTTTAAAAATATTTTTGATTTTATTTCATTTTAATTTTCCCATTATTTCTTTTTAAAAAATAAAATAAAGTCAAAATAAATATTTCATGATTTTTTGCCAAAAGAGTGAATTTTGATTTTATTTCATTGTCATATTTGAAATAGAGTCAAAAAAGCAAATTTTTACATTTTGATTTTATTTAAAATATAAATTATTCTGAATTAGGAGGGATTTTAGAGTTGGATTCAAAAGCAGGATTTTACGCTTTTTCCAGAATATTAATATATTTGTATACGTGAGATTCTGAATTAGCAGGGATTTTAGAGTTGGATTCAAAATCGGGGGTTTGAGGCGGCAGCCCCCACTATTTTTAAATTTTTATTTGTTGAAATATGCATGTAACAAATAATTAGGAGAGATTTTATAGTTGGCTACAATTACAGGATTATACGATTTTTCCAGAATATTTATATATTTGTATACGTGAGATTCTGAATTAGGAGGGATTTTAGAGTTGGATTCAAAATCAGGGTTTCAATAATTTGTTTAGCGGGGGTTTGGGGGCGGCAGTCCCCTCTATTTTTAAATTTTTATTTGTTGAAATATGCATGTAAAAAAATACTATTTTTAAAAAATAGTTTATCATTAAATTTAGATTTTTGGAATTTTTTTTTTTGGAATTATTTGTTTTGGAAAAATAAAATTAAATTGGGGTCAAAATTCATTTTTTTTTTTGGGGCCTAAATTCATATGAATTTTGGCCCCACGTTTTGGGGCCTTTTTTCATTTTTTTTTTGGAATCAAAATTCTTGGGGCGTAGATTCGGGTAGCCAGTATTTTAAAACATTTTTTTCCAAAAAAGGAGCCTACATTTATTTCTCTCATAAAATCTTAAAAAAAAACGAATTTAACTTTCAGGTAAGTACAAAACAAAATATAAGTTGAACAGCACATTTTTAAACTTTTTTTAAACCATCGACTATATTTTATTCAAACGTTGGCAATTCAAGTAAACCACTATTGACATAGTAAAATGACATAATGGCAGCTTTAGTACACCCTTTTGATAGAATTATATGTAAACTGGCTATTACCCTGTGCACGTTGTCCCTTTCAATTCAAAAGATTTTTTTGACTTTGACTAAGTAATATTTCGTAAAATTGGACGTAATATCCTTTCAAAACAATTTTTTGGACAATCGTCGGAACGGCATGGGTCAACAAATTCCAAATCTGTTAATAGAGTGAAATCCATTCTCAAAGAGGAACACATATACAAAATTTAAAGGCAATCGGTTATACCATTTCTAAATTATTACAAAGTAACGAAAAAACTTATAAAAAGCTGTTGGGCCGCAATGTGTTATACAAATATTTTTTGAGGCTTTCTTTTTAACCAAAGCAGAACTTCGAAAATTGACCAAAACTTGCTTTTTTACAATTTGCACGCTCCCGGGCAACGCCGGGTAAATCTGCTAGTGCTCATATAAAAGTAGGAGTTGTATGGCAGCTACTCGAACCCACTGCAGTAAACCAAACCAAATTTTGCAGAAACTTTAGTCATAACACTGATCTATTTTTGCCAAAATTTCAAACGCTCAGCTTCATTAGGTGTAGAGTAATGCTCATATAAAGAAAGAGTTATATGGCAGCTATTCGAACCCGCTGGAGTAGATGTACCAAATTTTGCAGAAACTTTGACCAAAACACTAAATTATTTTTGGCAAAATTTCAGACACCCACCTTTAATGTGCATAGAGTAATGATCATATAAAAAAAGAAGGCTGGATCGCTATTGAAGATGACGGCTATTGCATAAAAACAAATTTGTGAAAATTTCAAAATCCTAGCTCTTTTTTTTTGGGTTATCGTACGGACGGACGGATGGGCATACATAGCTAAATCGATTTATTTTTCGATTCTGATCCGATCCATACACTTGAGTCTATATCTACCACCCTTCTTCCCTGCGTCACAAACGTAATGCCAAATTTAGTATACCCTTTGAGCTATAGTTATACGGGTATAAAAATTAAAATTTGTTTTTTTGTTTGTTCGTTGTTTGTATGTTGCGTATAGACTCCTAAACTACTTAGCCGATTATAATGAAAATTTGTATATAGAGGTTTTTGTGAACGGAAAGGGGTTGGGTACGTAATCCCGCATCCCAAAATCCCACATCCCAAAATCCCGCATTCCAAAATCCCGCATCCCAAAATCCCACATCCCAAAATCCCGTATTTTAAAATCCCGCATTCCAAAATCCTTATTTTGTAACCAAAGTCTCGCATACATGAATTTATAAATACTCTGGAAAAAGGGTCAACTTTGATTTTTAACAAACCTAAATATGCTTCCTAATCTCGCATTATGTTTTTACGGGAATTTATATTTACGGGATTATGTACATACGGGATTTTGTAATTACGGGATTTAATAAACTTACGGGATTTTGAATTTACGGGATTTTCTCATTCGGGATATTGAGCCACTCCCAACGGAAAGAAATCCTAGACTTAAAATATTGCTCTAACAGACCGCCAAGTTGCTGTGGTTCATGTATTTAAACTTTTTTTTTTCTAAAATTAAAACGTGATGTGATACTTTTTATGAAACTGAGGTCACACTAATAACAGGGTTGAAATGTGTTAACCCATTTTGGCGCGACGTTTGTTAAAAAAAAATTTTGTAAGCTAATTTCGTCCAATTTTGCGAAGTGCTGCTTTGGTTAAAATGAAAGTTTAAAAAAAAATTTGGTTGAGTTCCTTTAACCTATTTCGGACCAACAGCTATTGATTAGTTTTTTCGTTACATTACTTTAAATCAGAAATGGTTCGATCGATTGACTTCAAATTTTCTATACGTGATGTTTCTTGAGAACTGAGTTAATACTACTAAAAATTTTACTTGGAAATTACGTCCAATTTTATCAAAGTTCTGCTTTGGTCAACAAGAAAGCGGCGCAATAACTTTTTGCAGATTTTTTCTTACTTTATACTAAATAAGAAACTGTTTCACCGATTGAGTTTAAATTTTGCATGCGTAAACATGCTTATCATTAATTGTCCTATACATGGAGCTCTTTGAAGGTGGAGTTGAGGATGGTGGGTTTCTGGATTATTTGTCAAGCGAATTAATATTTCTGCATTTGAAAAATTTGTTAAAAAATTGCTAAGAATAACCTAGAAAAATCGTTTTAAAAAAATTGCTTTATATTGATTCGAAATTATAAACATTTTGAAATTAACATTTACCCCATATGTAATTTTTGTTTTAACTTTTTTTAATAACATTAACTTACATTTAATCTCAATTAAGGGGCGCAACAACGCGGACCGGGTATTAGCTAGTGTAAAATAACTGTAAATTAATATTAAGTTTAAAATTTTTTCAAAAAATAATAATGAGTTTAATTTAAATGATCCTTTACAATATTTAGCTAATCTTCTTCTGAACGTACCTTTCAAGAGAGAATATTACATTTAATATTCCTCTATTTATACTAGAAAAAGTAGCTGTTTTCAGTTTCGTCGCTCAGATATTGGTTTGCCCCACGTAATAAATTTTTTTTTTTTAATTAGGAATTGATTCTTAGATTTTCCAGTATGCTTAAAAGAGTAGTGTAATCCGTTTGGTTCTACGTCTAATAGATTTAAAAATACTGAGTGTAATGTTTGCCCCACGTAATACTTTAAGTACAACATTAGACATTTTTTGCCCCATATCACAATATTTTGGTATATGGAGCAAAATCTTTATACAAAATGTTCAATATTTCTATTTATTATTGGTTACGTATTAATATTCTATTCATTTTTAGCATATTTTCAAAAAATTTTGTAAAAATATGCCCATATAGCTTCACTCTGTCAATCCGTCCGTATGTTTACAAAACTTTTACACTGTTTGAAATAGAGTAAAGAAATTTTAACCATGGGTAGATATTACAAGAAAAATAATTTCGTAAAAGAATTTTTTTCTGTAGCCCCACCCGTTACGAAGCTACAGCCCCCCAAAAGTTGGAAAAGGCCCTATTTTTAAATTGTTAAAACAAGAGTTCTGTTAAGTGTATTTTAAATCTAAAGATAGTTGGTTTTATAAAATTTATAAATTTTTAAAAGGTAAATGTCTAGGGTTGCCATACGGTACTAAAATTTACAATTATGCAAAACTCAATTTTTGCAAAATTTTTGGACACACATATCTTCTAAACAGTTGAATCCAGAGTCTTGAAATTTTGGGGGAAATTAGGTCCTCCGAAATTAGTAGGAGTCGGTTAACAAAATTTTTTTGTCACGTCCTCTGTTTAGGAGCTATAAGGGCTCGAAAATATAAATTTTGTTATTTTCAAACACCTGTAACTTGAATACCTGTTCAAATTTTTTTTTAGCAATATACAAAATTGAAAAATCTTCAATTATATTTCAACAAAGGTTTTCCTTAATTTTGAAGGGTGCAGAAGCTACAGCCTTTGCATATTGCAAAAGAGCCCTATATTTAAAAGAGTATAATAAGAGTTCTGCGCGGACTGCATATGGATGAAATCAGCCCAAGAGTTCGAATTCAGAACCTTTTAATCGGTCTAAGGGCCTAACGAACATATATGAAAAGTAACGATAACTCAACAACTAATGACGCTATCTTCATAAAATTTGTGTTGTGTGGTACTGATAATGAAACTACGGCGGTGATTGCGCACGGTGGGGAATGGACAATGGGTTCGGAACTTAAAACTTTTTGATCGAATTTAGTCCAAACGAGCATAATTCCGAAACCAATGAAGATAGAACCTCCAAATTTGGTGTCAGGGTGTCTCTTTCTATTTCCTTAGCGTTCTTGAAATTTAGGACCAACTGGAGTAGTGGGTTGAGTACCAGCCACACAGTTCCGAAGACCTTGAAGCATATTTTCGAAATTAATAAATATAGTAACTTCAAACTAATTTAGAAGTTTCAAATTTGGCATATGAGTGCTCTTTACTATTTCGTGCCCGTTCCCCTAATTTTGGATCAATCATAGTGGTGGTTCAGTACCCCTCTTAGACCCCCAAGGTTTAAAAGCTTATCATCGAATTTAATAAAAATAGTATCTTAAAATTAAGATATAATGTTCCAATTGTGTACAAGGGTTAACTAGTATTGAAAATATGACGGGGACTGCATAAGGGCGAAATCGTACCATGGGGTCGGATTCTGGACCTTTTAATTGTTCCAAGGGCCAAGCAACATATAAAAATATAAGGATAACTCAACAACTAATGGCGTCACAATCATAAATTTTGTGATGTAGGTTACCAGTAATTAGACTATGGAGGGGACTGCGTACGAACGTGTTCGGACCATGGCTTTTACATCTTAGAAGTTTTTGATCGAATTTAGGCCAAACAAGCATAGTTCCGAAACCAATGAAGATAAAACCTTCAAATTTAGTATCAGTGTACCTCTCCCTATTTCCTTTGAGTCGCAGAAATTTAGGACCAATTAGAGTAGAGGGCCGAGGACCATCTACACAATTCTGAATACCTTAAAGGATATCATTGAAATTATTAAAAAAAATAGCTTCAAATTAAGATAGAACGTTCCAATTATGTACAAGGGTTCACTAGTATTGAAAGAACCGCGCGGACTGCATATAGGCGAAATCCGACCATGGGTTCGGATCCTGGAACTTTTTCTTCGAATTGAGGCCAAACGAGCATGATTCCGAATTCAAAGAAGTTAGTAAACTATTTCCTATGTGTTCCCTTAATGTGTGATCAATTGGATTGGTGGTTCAGGTACCTCTCTTAGACCTCTAAAATTTGAAAGGCTTATCATCGAAATTAATAAAAATAGTAACTTAAAATTAATATAGAATGTTGCAATTGTGTACAAGGGTTAACTAGTATTGAAAGTATGACTGTGACTGCACATGGGTGAAATTGTACCATGGTTTCGGGTTCTGGAACCTTTGAAAAGTTCAGAAGCTAACATACGTATATCTTAAAAATACCAAAACTCAGAAACCAATTACGCTATTTTGATGATATTTATATACCCCCACTACTCCCAAGAAATTAAACCATAATATATTCGAAATTAATAAAGATAAAAAAATCACATTTGATATATATACTATTTCCTATTTCTGTTCCTATTTAACACTTATATTTTTAAAAGACAAAGAGTTTTACTATTAAACATATTATGTATTATATTATATAAATTAAAAACTAAATATTTTTTTAATTTTTACTATATCATATCCATATTTATTGAATTATTACCATTGGAAATATATAATTAAAAAATTTTGAACAGTTCTAAATGTATCATTGTATTTTAGAATCACATTTTTTTGCATATTTTGATTATTAAATTTTTGTGATAAAAAGCTAATGAAAGCATTAATGGTTTTAACTAACATTAAAAACCATGAAATTATATAAACTTTTATATTTATATTATTACAAATTAATATTTCTTTCGAATAACTTTGAGTTTAATTATATAGAACCATAAAGTAACATATATATGTTACTTTATGATAGAACATTAAAAAATAAGTATATTAAGAGAATAATTTTAAAAATTATTGAAAATTGAAATAATTAACCAAGGGTACTAAATCATTCAACATTAAATGCACTACAGCTAAAAACCCTGAAAAGGAGTAATTGATGCATGTAAAATTTTATTGAAATGGATAAAAGTTTTAAATATGTAATTTTGTAATTGCATTTTACGAATCCATTTATCTCAATTTAATTTGTTGTTTAATATTTTTAAATAGATAAATTAGTAAGAATTTTTAATATTTTTGAATTGATAAAATAATTAGAAAATGTTTTTAGTATTATTAAAAAAATTTGGTTAGCCGTGTCTTACGATCAAACTAATAAAAGCTTTTATGATTTCAAAATGACTTATGGACTTCCCATTAAATTTGAACCAAATAGGTATAAGGTATTTCTAAGTCGGTTGCACCGACTGACTGTTTCTTTACTTGTTTTAATTTTAATTATATCATATATTTTATTGAATTATTACCATAGGTGATATATAATTAAGACTTTATGTACAATACTTAAGGTATATTCAAAGGTATTTGCTGCATTTATGTAAAATTTATTGTTATATTTAAGTGAATAATATTTTTAAATAGATAAATTAGTAAGAATTTGTAATATTTTTGAATAGATGAAGTAATTAGAAAATGTTTTTAGTATTATAAAGTTAATTTGGTTAGCTACGTATTACGATCAAACTAATAACAGCTCTTATGGTTTTAAAATGACTTATGGACTTCCCATTAAATTTTAACCAAATAGGTGTAGGGTATTTCTAAGTCGGTTGCATCCACCGACTGTTTCTTTACTTCTTTTTATATATATTTTTATAAAAATAAATGATAAAATACTCAGTAAGAAACCCTATACAATTTTGAAAATGTGCTTTTTAAAAACCCTTGGTTTTTTTTCCTCACTTGTTATTATTGGTTGGGTCCCATGTGCAAAAATTTTCATATGTAATCATTGGAAATTCAAAAAAAAAATCAAATGTATTTTATTATATTATGTATAGTATTCAGTATTACTATAAAGTAAAAATTATTAAATGCTTAAATGTAGTTACTGTTTGTAATAAAATAAGTGTTATAATTTATAAATTAAAAATATTGTAATATTTAAATATGTATTAACTTCAATGCAATAATGATTATAAGCTAGTATGTAAAAAGTTTTTTTTAAACACCTTGTGTATTGATAAAAAAACACATATATCACTTTTTTAAACATTGTCAAAATAAAAAGTCTTGTGTCCCTAAAAAAAGACTTAAAGGAGCCAAAATATAATGAGTAACTGATCCAGAAATCATTGTGATCGATGTTCGATGTTTCAATTTAAAATATGAATCCACCTCCTGAGGAAGAGTTAATTAAATACAATTACCACAAAAAAGAAGTTAGTATTATAAAGGTGGAATAACAATAAGATAGGAATAATTTAGATGAAAAAGTTGCTATAGTAAATTTTGATTTACAATCCGTATTTTCTTTTCTCTAGCTTTTACTACAAAATAAAATCAACACATTCAACATGACAGCTTAAGTATCTTTTGCCGGAAAAACAAAAAAAAAACCTGTTGTGCAGTTTTGGACAAATTTCGCAGTGCTCGATCTGGAAATGATATAGCTTGTGCCGTATTTTAAGAAAGATGGTTATGGATTATCCTAAAATTAAAAAAATCAAAAAAGTTTACAGAACACAATAGATCGCTTTACAAAAAAAATTATAATTTCTAGTATTTTATCTTTAATAAAAAATTTAAATCAAGTAAAATATAGTAATGATCTTATCGTTATTCAAATGCAAGCAAATGATGTTTTGAATTTTTCCAGAAAATCTGACATGCTTAATTTCCAAAAATACCATTTTCAGAACTGAAAGTGTTATGCATAAAAGAGATAAACCTTTTGATGAAATATTCTTATGAAGTTATATTTATTCGAAGCTCCAGAAAAGTTTTCAGCAAGCTTCCAAATGTAAATAAAAATACGTTAGCTTTTCTATTAAAGTCTTGAGATATTCGATACATATTACTTTTTCTAACAGAAAACGGCAAAAACTACTTCCCAGTCGCTCATAAACTACAATAAAAATTTAAAATTTTAAAAATAAGACAAAATTTTAAAATTGAATTGCTTACGTTTCTTTTTATTTAAAAATGAATAAAGTTATTGAAAGAAGGGCGGGTACTGAAGATGGGCGAAATCCGACAATGGGTATTATAATGGGTTCTGGAACTTTTGATAGGTTCAAGGGCTAACGAACATATATCTAAAAAACACTATAATCAAAAACACTATAACTCAAAAACTAATGGAACTATCGTGATGGCATTTTAACTGTAGGTTACTAATACTGAAAGTACGGGAGGACATGAGTGAAATCAGCTAATTGGTTTAGATTCCGGACCCTTTAATCGGTCTAAGGGTTAAAGAACATAAATTAAAAATCACGATAACTCAACAACTAATGAGGCTATCATTATGAAATTTATGATGTAGGTTACAAGTAATGTAACTACGGCGGGGATTGCGTACGGTCAACATCCGACTATGGGTTCGGATCCTAGAACTTTTTCATCGAATTTAGGCCAAACGAGTATAATTCCGAAACCAAAGAAGATAGAACCTCCAAATTTAGTACCACAGTGTCTCTTCCTATTACCATAGAGTTCTCAAAATTTGGAGGCGGTTGGGGTAGTGGGTCGGGGACCATCTACACAGTTCCGAAGACCTTAAAGCGTATTTTCGAAAATAATAAAGAAAGTGACTTCAAAAAATATTTAAGCTTCAAATTTGACACAGCGGTGTTCTTAACTATTTCGTATGTGTTCCCTTAGTTTATGATCAATTGAAGTGGTGTCTTAGATACCTCTCTTCGACCTCCCAATGTTTAAAAGCTTATCATAGAATTAATTAAAATTTATTTATTTATTAGTTTAACTCAAACTTTACAAATTTTTATCGATTAGTTATATACAACATTAAAAAAATAATCAAGCTTATGAATTAAGTTACAATTTCATATATCTTTAATTAAAATTTTAGTAAACAATAAAAAAAATTAAATATATACAAAAAAAAATTTTTTATATTTTTATTTATACAATTTAAGTTTTTGTGAATGTTTCGAAAGTATTGTTCTGAAAACTTAATACCCCAAATGAACACTTCAATTGTAATTGTAGATCGAATTTGTATGGTGTATTAGGAGTATTAAAAGTTTTGGCTTTGTTCTGATTTCGTCTTTTGAAGTGGTTAAAGTAATATAAACTTAAAGAAACTCTCATGTGGGCAGGACTGAATATCCAACATTACCCTTAAAAAAATATTTTTAATAATTTGTGATATAATAGCTTACTTTTTTAATTTAAGTGTATATTCTGGTATCTTTCCGAATTTGCTTAAATATGCAGTTGCTGTGCCGCTCTTTAAAAAAAGCAATTCCAAAGATTTAAGCAATTATAGACCAACTTCCCTTCTACCTTCTATATCTAAAATTTTTGAAAAAATTATGAAAAATAGGATATTTACTTATCTTGAGAGCATAAAGTTTTTTAATACGTCACAATTTGGATTTAGAAAGAAAATTTCTACGGAAGATGCATTATTAAATATTTGCTCTGAAATTAGTAAAAATTTTGATATGGGTAATTATACTGTCGCACTCTTTATAGACATAACCAAAGCCTTTGATATGGTTAACCATAATATTCTACTAAATAAAATTAAATTAGCTGGTTTTAGAGGATTAATGTTAGATTCGTTCGCAAGCTATTTGATGTCACTTTGTCAAAAAGTGAAATTGAATGCCGTATTGACTAAAGAAAAATTTATTAAAATAGGAGTGCCTTTTTTTTTTTTTTTTTTTTTTTGCGAAGGTTGATGAAAAGCATTAAGCATTGAAAGCCGCCCAGAATCACTGTACGGGGTTCATCTGGGGAGTGTTGGACTTTAACCAACTAAAACCACCCACCTTTTTTTTAAAATCAAACTTGGTATGGACCTTAAATACAAATGTATTGTTTGGTTTTTTTGGATCGGGATTGGGAAGGAAATTAGGATTAGGATTAGGATTTAGGAGTTTGAATTATGAAGGATAAAGGAATTAATTTAAAGGAAAGTCATGAAGATGGATGTTAATGTTCTTCTTAAACTTTATTGGATCGTACATATAAAAACTACCAACTTTGGGAAACACATTACATGGTAACTGATTCCATAATCGCGATGTGCGCACAACAAACGAATTTCCATAAGCCGTGTTTCGCCATCTTACTAATTCAACAGAGTAGGCGTGAGCATCTGTCGCACTGAACAGGTGTTCGTCCCTACGAACAGGTGTTCGTCCCTACGAGGTATCTATAAAACAGAGTTAGTGACCAAACGGTTCGCCGATGGTTAAGTGGAGTGAGCAATGAGGTAACACTGGGATCATTTATAAGACGGATAGCTCTATTTTGCACTTTATCGAGATATCCCAGTGCGGTTTGGGGGGCTCCAGCCCAAATATGTGCATAATACTCCATTTTTGGTCTAATGTAAGTTTTATAGATTTTTAGAAGATCAGGTGCAGTAAAGTAAGTTTTACAGCGAAACAAAAAACCTAAACATTTAGCTGCATCTTTAGCTATACCAAAAATGTGGTTTGACCAGGTCAATTTTTGGTTTAACCCGATACCCAGAATGTTCAGGTCTGTTGTGTGCTGTAAAGGTATACCCTGAAATGACAAGCTGGGGGTAGATATTGCAATTTTCCGCGAGATTAAACAGCATTGGGTCTTTTTTGTGTTGAAATCAACACGGTTACACTCTCCCCATTTTTGGATTTTTGCTAAATCATTGTTTAGCTCACTAGTCATGAAATTTTTTGCTGTTGTGTTAATCTGATGATTAATGTTACAGCGACTATGAAATTCATAGGAAGCCACAAGGGTGCTGTTATCTGCGAAACTGTGAATTGGATTGGAGGTTATTGAAAGTAAGTCATTGATAAATATTAAGAAAAGAGTTGGGGATAGAACAGATCCCTGGGGGACACCAGCATTTATTTGAAATTGGTTGGATGTATAACCATCCATAAGTACACGAATTGTGCGATTTGAGAGAAAATCTCCAATCCATTTTAGAAAAACCCTACCTAAACCTGAAGCCTCGCATTTTGCTATTAAAGCATCATGCCATACTCGGTCAAAAGCTTTAGATATATCCAAGGCTACAACATCAGATTCACCAGAGTGGTGAAGACTGATATTTAGCTTCTCGCAAAGGTAAGTCATGAGATCACCGGTTGAACGACGGGCTCTGAACCCGTATTGTCGATCATGGAGCAAACCTTTGCGATCAAGGTATTTCAAAAGCTTTATGTTTACAATTTTTTCCATTACTTTGGAAAGGACCGAGGTTATAGCAATTGGGCGGTAGTTTGAGGGATCGCTTTTGTTGCCTTTTTTTGGAACTGGAAAAACATTCGCAACCTTCCATTGGGCAAGATGAGTACCCGAAGTAAAGGAAAGGAAAAAAAGGTTGCGGAGAGGTTTTGAAATAGGGGAATAAGTTTTTTTGAGAACCATTGAAGTGATTCCATCCGGACCGGCCGATTTGTTTGCGTCAAGATTTTTCAATATTTTCATCACTGTTCGTGTCCTGAAGTAAATTCTACCAAAGCGTGGAATATGAGGTGGATTTTGTGTTGACTGGGGCAATGTTGAATTGGAAGCAAATTGTTCACCAAACAAGTTTGCTTTTTCTTTAGAATCTGACACAATTCTGTTATTTTTATCAACAAGTGGGGGAAAAGAGGAATCGCTTACGTCCTCCTTTAACCCCTTTGTAAAAGTCCAAAAGGACTTGCTGTTCTTTGGCATGTGGAGCAACCTACGTTTTATTCTTTGGTTCAATAAGAACTTTTGTTTGTTGATAACTCTCTTGCATCTATTTCTGGCCACTATATAGTTGGCCCTGTGAGACTCCGACCGATTGTGTTGGTAACGTTTAAAAGCCTCCTCCTTATTATGAATTGCTTTACTAGAAATGCGATTGAACCATGCATTCGGTTTTCGTTGAATACTTCTCATGGACTGAGGTATGAACAACCTCATTCCAAGCAAGATGGTTTCACTGATCGCATTTGCAGCAAAGTTAACATTCTTGTTGCGAAAACACATTGACCAATCGAAATCTTTAAAAAAGTTGTTTAAACCTTCCCAGTTGGCACGATTATAATTCCATACCAGTTTTTTGGGAGGAGTCTTTCCATTGATCACTGTGTTAATATGGAAGCTTGTTTTCACCAAACAATGGTCGGAGCCCCCCAGGGGACAACCTACTGAAACCACATACTTTTCAGGATGTGTAGTCAGAAACAGATCCAAGAGGTAACCTTCTTGATCAGCACGGTCAGGGACCCTAGTGGGATTTTGGACAAGTTGAGAAAGGTGGAACATTGATGAGAACAGTTCAACTTGCTTCCCAATTGAGTTTTGGCTCAAAGAAGAATTACTTGAAAAATGAAGCCAATCTCTGTTATGGATATTGAAATTTTACTCAGAGTGAGAAAACGACTTATATCAAAGTTCAACAGTTTTTATCTTGCACGATATAATGGCGAAACACTATATGTGCCCTTATTGGACGAAATTACAGTCGCAAACTCACACAAAGTAAAACCACATGTAATTTAGATTTTAATAAAAAAAAAAAAAATTTATGTTTAAAACGAGAAAAATTTAATGTTAAAATATCATAAATAGTATTGATTTATTTAAGTAAGAAAGAGATCAACACATAAAATTATATTTAGTGTAATAATTTTAGTGTAATATAATTTACAATTATCAATACTATTTATTATAAAAGAAAATATAAAAATTTGAGAATCATGAAATAATTAATTTAGAGCATCAACATCCATACATAAGAGGAAAGGAGATGGATATATTTGTTTTGTTTACTGCTAATAAATTATAAAAAAAAAATTAAATTTGACAAGTTATTAATTGTAAACAAAACAAATCCGACGCGTGTTTTAAAAAAATAAAATAAAATTTATTCAATTTTAAAAATAAAATAAAAGTTCTTAAATTATATATAAAGAAAAAAAGTTAATGTTCGTAATAAATTGAAAATCGAAAATAAAATTTGTGTTAATTATGTGATAGTTTTGTTTAGTTAGAATATTTTTTTTTTCTTATTTACATCAAATATTATAGAATAGAATAATATAAAAAAAAAAAAAGAAAAACAAAATAATATAATAAAAGTGAAAATAAAAATACTTATCTTGCCACCATTAGAAGTGCGGCTCGTTAATCCAATTATGGAGAGAAATAAATTAAATAAAGCAAAACACCATCACAACAGAATAAAAAAAAATTATAATAATTTAAATTAAAAAAAAAAAAAAAATAATTTAAATTTAAAAAAAAATAAAAAAAATTAAGTACGTAATTTAATTATTACAAATGATTGATTAAGTGAAATTATTGAATAAAAAGAAAAGAAAATATTAAAATTAAAATTGTAATTAAACTCTAAAGACACATTTAAATACCGATGTGTTCACAACAAAGGTAGAACGAAGAGTGTCTGTCTTAGACCCAATTCTTTTTTTTTTATATATATTAATTCGTTATTCGAAATATACTATAAAAATAAGTCAACAGCTTTTGCGAATAATCTTTGATGTGTATATGAATCCAGCAATTTTTTAAATTTAGTTTGTAACATAAATTATGATTTAAATCTTTTACGGAATTGGTTTGCTGATCTTAAATTAGTAATAAGTAGTAAAACAAAAATTATGTACTTTAATCTTTCTGCACATAGACCCGTAAAAGTGCAAGATATGATGCGCCAGAGGGTAGAAGATTTATTCTATCACCATATTTGGGTTAGTGCAGTAGTAGTGAAAAGTTTAATTGTAATTTAGATTGCAGTGATAAATGTTTTGATATAGAAATGATGAATCAGTTCAAGTTTTTGGGTGCCATAATGGACAATAAAATGAGCTGGACTCCTCACAATATGTCTTTGAAACCGTACTTTCTTTTTACTCTGTGCAACTTTTATCGTGTGCAGTCAGTATGTTCCACTAAAGTTTTAAAAATGTTTTATTTCAGTCCAAATTACAATATGGCATTACTTGTTGGAGAGGGACTTATTGGAATAAGTTACAACCACTTCTTATATTGCAGAAGAAAAATTTGTAAAAAGCATCGCTTACATCATAGTTTCCACTTTTCAGAGACACTAAAATATTGCCTGTGGGACATCTATATTGCTACAAGGTCTTGAAAACCTTTTTTGTCAGGTCTGGAGATTTATGTAGTAGATTCTTAAATTTTTATAGATTACGTACAAATAACTTGTTCCTTGTGGTTGTTCCAAGTTTTCGTACAACTATTAATCGTAGTTTTTATTCTGTTCTTTCATGTCGCCTGTATAACAAATTACCATTGCATATTAGAAAATGAAGACACAGAAATAATTTCATAAAAGCAAAGCTTCTTGACAATAATTTTCACGAAATCGAAGTTTTACTTAGTGTAATAGTTTTATTTATAATTTTTAAGATTTTGTAATAATAAATTTTGCAACTTTTTTTATTATTTTTTTTATTTATCTTTATAGAATCGGCTGGGTGGCACAGTGGTTAGAGTGCCAACCTTTCATGCGAAAGGCCCCGGGTTCGAATCCCAGTGAAAGTGAAAAAACTTTTATCTGGTTTTTCAACTTGACTCAGCTACCATTCGCCTTTGGGTTCAAATTAATGGCTTAATTAATAATTAATAATTATATATCTTTAATAAAAAATACATAAATATAACAATATAAACAAATACATAATGTAAACAAATAATTCAATTAAATAATATAACTCACTGATATAGAATACCATATAAATCTAATACAAAATATTACAATATAAACAAAAATAGAACTGCATTTATTGAAAATCTAAGACATTTCTACATGTTATAAGGCGTAGTACTATCTCATGTTTAAATTGTATGTGGAATTCATTTGATCAGTTCTAATATATGAATATATCTCCCCTGTTCCGACATGCACATATATAGTCAGGCTGTTTAGCCTATCACAGTGAACAGTTAGCACGTAGAGGTGCGGGCAAAAAAAAAAAAAAAAAAAAAAAATAGAAATATATTTGCGTTTCTAACTATTTCATCCCACACTAGGTAGTAAAATTTTTGAACAATTTTTCAAATTTGAATATGTAGCACCATGGCATTTAGCACCATTTTTAATTTTTTTAAATTAATAATATAAAAATCCATTAAGATTTATTTTTTTTTTTTTTTTTCCTCTTCATTTTTGTTAAATTTATAAAATAATATGCTGTAAATTGGCTAACTTATTTTTTAATGTAAATAGGAATTAAAAAATGAATATAAATGAAATAAATGAAAGTACCACGGGGACTAGTTCTGGTCGAGATCGGACAATGAGTATTCTAGACGATTTTGATCGAATGGAAGCCAAACGTGTATAATTTCGAAACCAAAGAAGATAGAACCTTAAAATTGGGGCACAGAAAATAGTGTATCAAATTAGAAACTTCAAATTTGATACACTATTTCATATTTCCGTTTTTATTTAACACTTTAAGAATTTTACTATAAAACATATAATGTATTATATTTAATAAATTAAAAACAAAATATTTTTTTAGTAAAGAACGAAATTTTTTTTTTTAAATTTTTAGCACATTTGAAAAAAATTTTGTGAAAATGTGCCTAGATAGTTTCACTCTGTCCGTCCGTCCGTATGTTTACAAAAACTTTTACATCCTTTGAAATAGAGTAAAGAAATTTTAACCATGCGTAGGTATTGAAAAAATATAATTTCATAGAAGAACTTATTTCTGTAGCCCCACCCGTTACAGAGCTACAGCCCCCCAAATTTGGAAAAAGCCCTATTTTTAAATTGTTATAACAAGAGTTCTGTTAGGTGTATTTTTAATCTGAAAAAGGCACAAAATAGCTGGTTTTATAAAATTTATAAATTTTTAAAAGGAAAATGTATAGGGTTGCCATGCGATACTAAACTTGCTACTTTTAAACACCCGTAACTTAAATACCTGTTCAAATTTTTTTTTAGAAATATACAAAATTTGAAGCTTCAGCATTATATTTCAACAAATGTTAAAGGTTTTTTTAAATTTGAAAGGGTTTCTTTAAATTGAAGAAATTGTCTCATTACATGTAAAATTCCAAATTTTGGTGGAGTTCACAACTGATTTCCTCGAAACTAAAAAGATGGAAAGGTGAGGATAGAAGGGGGGTGGCCATCATAAGTTTGCTAAGCAAAAATTTGAGAACCTTTCCCCTTGATGGTCTTCAAAATTAAAACTTTTATGTTTTTATAAAACAGTAAGTTATTCACCAGTGTTTGTTTTTCCAAAATTAAACGTTAACATTGAAGCTCCAACATTATATTTCGCACTTGTTAACAGGTTTTCTTGAGTGTATTGGGATTATATTCTAAGTAGTTATATTCTCAATAGATTTCACTATTAGTCATAATTAATAAATTGATGAAATAAATAATTATAATATTATCAATCATAAAAATAAATGATAAAATACTCAGTAAGAAAACCCTATATAATTTTGAAAATGTGCTTTTAAAAACCCTTGGTTTTTTCATGGCTTGTTATTATATCATATCTATATTTTATTGAATTATTATCATAGGTATTATATAATTAAGAAATTCGCTTCGATACTTAAGTTGTAAAATTTATTTTTATATTTAAATGAATCATATGAAAAGTTCTAAATTTGTCATTATGTTTTAGTAATACATTTATAGCATATTTTGATTATTAAATTTTATGATAATAATGAAAACATTAATGGTTTTAAATAACATTAAAAACAATGAAATTATATAAACTTTTATATTTATATTATTACAAATTAATATTTCTTTCGAATAACTTTGAGTTTAATTATATAAAACATTAAAAAATAAGTAAATTAGGAGAATAAATTTAAAATTTATTTAAAATTTAAATAACTAATCATGGGTACTAAGTCATTCAACAGTAAATGCGTTACAGCTAAAAATCCTGAAAAGAAGTAATTGCTGCATGTGTGTAAAATTTTATTGTTAATATTCTTCTGATCCTTTTGTATTTTCAATTGAGTGTATTGCTTTCTTTAGGAAATATATATATATAATTGAGTGTATTGCTTTCTTATACTAATCATATCTTCTATTGTTTTGACATTCCCAATAGCATGGAGTTTTGCAGTAAAAATAAAGAACGGTTTATCTACCAATAATTTAAAAATTGTATTTTGTTTAAACCGAAATCTATGTGAGTTTTAAATAATAGTTTTATATCCAATTTTAGCCCTAAGTACTTTAAGGAATCTTGCCAGGTAATTTGAACATTATCAAGTATTAAACTTTGAGTTGGTAGTAAATCAGGCCTGCGTTTCCTACTGAAAAAAACATGCCTGCGTTTTCAGTACGTTAATTTTTATTTTCCACTTATTGAAATACTTCTTAATGTCCTTATACCCGTTTTCTAGGCTCTGAGTTATTGTGGTGAGGTACCATTAAGAACTAAATAATGCTGTATCATGTGCAAATATTCCTAGCTCACAGTTTGCTGGCTTGAGGATTTCAGAACTTAAATATTCAATAAAATTGGACTTTTTACTGAGCCCTGAAGGACTCCAGCAATAACTGGTTTTTCAGCAGATCTAATTTTATTCCTTTTTACAAAAATTTAACGTTTGCTAAGGAATATTTGGATATTGTTTTATGAGGTATAATGGAAAATTTAGATTTATCATTTTGAAAATTAGGCCGTCTGCCGGAATCCAATGCCCTTTCTATATCTAGTGCAAAAATTCCCATTGATTGCGAATTTATGAACCAATTCATAACATGTTGCACTAATCAATAATGACATTTGTTTACAGTAGCTATGCAAATTGTTATATAGGTGTGAGCCTGTCTGTAGTATGGATTCAAGACCCTATAAGTTGAGTCCGGCTTCGTACTTTAGATGGTCAGAATTTCTCGTACCATATTGCTGAACATTACTGTTTAATAATATTTGTGCATTACTTTTTATTTGATTGCTTTTAATGTTCTGCATCTGTATTAATTGTATTAGATTTCTCTAGTCTTTTAATATTAATATTTTATTATTTTTATGTATAGTATTAGTTGATGTACGATGATGCAAACCGTAAAGATGTTTAATAGCTTTATTTTGTAGAATTTGTAGTTTATCAATGTGTTTTGCAAAAGTATTTCCCCAGATTCCGATAACATAAGTAATCTATATATATTAAAGCGAAAGTTTGTTTGTATGTTTGTTTGTTTGTATCTTATAGACTTCTAAACTGCTCAGCCGATTCTTATAAAAATTTGTATATAGGGGTTTTCGGGTACGGAAGGAAATCGTGGGCGAAAAATTTTGCTCTAACGGACCTGCAAGTTGGGGCTGTGGTGCAAGTATTTAAACATTTTCGTCCTAAAATGAAAACGGTTCGACCAATCGACTTCAAATTTTGTATACGTGATGCTCCTTGAGAATTGAGTTGACACTATTAACAGATTTGGAATTTGTTAACCCATGCCGGCCGACGGTTAGTAAAAAAGGTTGGAAGCAAATATTGTACAATTTTGCGCAGTACTGCTTTGGCCAAAGAGAAAGTCTCAAAACATTTTTTGTTGAGTTCCGTTAATCCATTGCGACACAGCGTAATTTTTTGGATTTTTTCGTTATTTTATTTTAAATTCGAAACGGTTTGCCTAGATTACTCCAAATTTTGTATGCGCGAAGCACTTTGAAAATGGAGTTGAATCTGTTAGCAGGCTTTGTGTTTAGTAAGACATGTTGGTCCTACGATTGGTCAAAAAAAATTTTTACATCCATGTGCAAGTACCTTTGAACAAAGCATAGGTATCGTATACAATTTCTTAATTATATATTACCTATAAAACATATGATATAACAAATATTAAAAAAAAGAAATTTATGTGTTTATTAAAAAAATATTTTGTTTTCATTTTATAAAATATAATACATAGTTATATGTTTTATGGTAAAATTCTTAGCCTTTTAAAAATATAGATGTGTTAAATGAGAAAGAAAATAGGAAAAAACTCTCGTGTACCAAAATTAACGTTTCTATCTTCATGAATTTGGAAGATGAGCTTTTCAATTTGGGGATTTCTTAGGAGTCACCTGCAACACCAATAAAATTATGTCTAAATTTCGGGGACACAAAGGAAATATGAAAAAACACAGTTATACCAAATGTAAAGCTTCTATATTTATTTCAATTAACTATCTTTATTCATTTTGAATATATGCTTTAAGGTCTTGACAATAAGGTGGGTGGTACGCAAACCACTTTTACAATTCATCCAAAATTTTACGGACGCAAAGCAAATAAGAAAAAACACAAATGTAAGATTCTATTTTCTTTAGTTTCGCAATTATACTCGTTTAGTCTTAATTTGATCAAAAACTTCCTGAATCCGAACCCGTTGTCCGATCTCGACTATAAGCAATCCGCGCGGTTCTTTCATTATTAGTAACCTAGAGTTTAAAATTCATCAAATTAGCGTCATTAGACTTTGACATTTAGTGTTTTTTAGATATATTTTCTTTAGCCCTTAAACTTTTCAAAGGTTCCAGAACCCGAAACCATTGTCCGATGACACCCATAGACAGACCTCGCCATACTTCAATACTAGTTAACCCTTCTACACAATTGGAACATTCTATCTTAATTTTAAGATACTATTTTTCTTGATTTCGATGATAAACCTTAGGAGGTCTAAGAGAGGTACCTGAACCACCACTCCAATTGATCATAAATTAGGAGAACACGCAGGAAATAGTAAAGAACACCCTTGTTCAAAATTTGATTCTGTATTTGTTTGATGCTATAGCATCTATTGATGCTATATACTACTATCTTTTTTATTTTCGAAGTTATGCTTTAAGGTCTTCGGAACTTTGTGGATTATTGCCGACCCACTATTTCAATTGGTTCCAATTTTCGAGGGCACTAACAGAATAGGAGGAGACATCCTGACACCAAATTTGAAAGTTTTATATTCTTTGTTTTCGGAATTATGGTCGTTTGGCCTAAGTTCGATGAAAAAGTTCTAGGTTCCGAAGTCATGGTTCGATCTCGACCATACGCAATCCTCGCCACAATTTTATTATTGTAATATACAGCGCAAATTTTATGAAGGCAGAGCCATTAGTCGTTGACGTATACTGATTTTTTTTTTATGTTCTTTAGCCCTTCGACTGGTCAAAAGGTCCAGAAACCGAATCCATGGGCCGATCTCGCTCAGATGCAGTATCCGTCATACTTCAGTACTAGTAACTCACAGTTAAAATTTCATCAAGATAGCTCCATTAACTTTTGAGTTATTGTGTTTTTTGGATATATGTTCGTTAGTCCTTGAACCGATTAAAAGTTCGAGAACCCAATGTCGGTTTTCGCCCATATGCAGTCCCTGCTGTTCTTTTGATGCAAGTTACGTCTTGTTCACAATTGGAAGTTCTATCTTAATTTTAAGCTTTTTTTTTTTATCAATTTCAATGATATGCTTAAGATCTTCAGAAAAGACCTTTTAAATAAAAAGTACGTTGTACTTGAAAATATTTTTTGTTTATTCTTATTTCACGCCACACGATAATTTTTTATGCAATGACCTATATTATATATGAAGAAAAGAGAAAAGTAATAAACATTTGGTCAGCACATTGCACTTTTTTTTAAAAAAGTAAAAAAACGAAATTTAACTTAAAGAATTAAAATAATAAATTTTATATTGATTTCGAAATCATTTCCGATTTCAAAATCAATGTTTTGTTAATATTAGAATATATCTTTTTATATATATATATATACTTTAAAGCGTGGCGTCATTCAATAAGGTATATATAGAACAAAAAAAAGAAGAAACACACGCAGAGTTTTTAGAACGTACAAAGGAAGTAGTCCTTTCTAGTAAATAAATTTTATAATTATAAATTAACTATTTCTTTTTACTAACATATAATATTTAAGCGCAAATAAATAAAAATTAATAAAGTTTATTAAATAAATTAAAAAAAAAACTATAAAAATTGCTTTTGTTTTCTTTTGAATTAAAACTCGCGCAGTCGGTAGGATGTGTCAAGTGAAATAAAAATAAAAAGTGGACATTTTTTTTTTTTTTTTGGTATAAATTAATTTAAGAAAATTAATAAAAAAAAAATATATAATCTACCTTTTTTCACTTGTGTTTTAACACTTAATGACGCGTACTAATAAAAAAATTATCAGTAGAAGTGATAATAACTATTTAAAAAACGAAACATAATACAAATACATATATATTAATATAAAATAAAAAATTTTTTATATAATAACCAAATACAAAAAGTTTACGTAACAAGTGGAGTGCAGTGACTGAAAGCTACAAGAAATCTACAAGCAAAAACAACGAATTGTGACAGGAGAAAATTAAAAATAAAGAAGAAGATTCAAAGCAACCAAATTCCATCTAAAACACATCAAGAAATTCACCAATTTCATAGTGAGCCATTTTAAAATTTTTTTTTCTCTTATTTTTACTTATGTAAGAAACTTATTTTTTATTAAATTGAAATAGAAATATATAATTTTAAATTTTATCTTGTGAAAAATATATTAAAATTAGTTAACAATATTAAATTAAAATATCACAAATCAATTTAGTACTTTAAAATAGATTAAAAGATTTTTGAAAGTTTAAAATTAAGTATAGTTAAAACTTGTAAAAAAAAAATTTAAATAATTATATCTTGTAAATCATTATTCAAGTTGGATTTTTGAAAATATTCGAAATTTTTTTTAATAATAAATATATTTATCCTTCTTTTAATGTTATATTATATTTCTGAATACTTTTGAAAATACAAAATTCTTTTTATTAATTAAAATTATAATAAATCTAATATCTTAAAGTTTTTATAATATATTTATGTCATTTAACATAATTTTCTTTATGGTTTATTTTAACTTAACACTACTAAATTAGTTCAAATCTGGTCGTAGATAAACTTGACTTTCTCCTTTTTTTTTGGTGCGGTAAATATAAGAAACTCATAATAAAACAAAACTTTATCTTCTTATGTCCAAAGATATTAATGAAGGGACTGTAGACGAATTATCTAGACTATTGAATAATATATTTAATTACAAAATAGACATATTGTTAGTAACAATCAAGTTAGTAATAATCAAATTTCAAGAATGGCAAATGATGGTCCAGTTCAAGTTACCCTTCTTTCTCTCTCTATCGACCCTCTAATGTACATAGGAAAATTACTTGACTTTAATGCAGATTTTAGAGATTTACAAAATTTTACAGATCTTATAGATAAAATACATCCTTTATTGCTAAGATACGACCCCTTAAGCCAAAGTATTTTTTCTGATTCAATAAAATCTAAACTAAAAGGAAGAGCAAGAGGAGTGGTTGAGATAAATAACCACGTTACAGGTTGGTTAGAAATTAAAGAGATACTAATTAACAACTTTGGAGATCGTACTAGTTTGGAGGAATTATTTGACGAATTACGTGGTCCAAATTTTAGGACAAGTTGTATAGAATTTTACAACGAATTAAAAACACCTTTAAGAAGACTTAACGTAAAAACAAAACTCTCGCTTTCGGACGACCTCCACGCAATAGAACAAGCTACTAACAATAATAAAATTTCAGCATTGAATATATTTAAGAACAAGACACCAGAACCCAGGAGTCCATTTTATATTGTAGAAAACCGGAAACGTTAGAAGAGGCAATGGACATATTACACGAAGCAGGGTATGCATATAGAAACTTTGGAATAGCAATAGTAATAGGAACTATAATAACCAAAATATTCAAAAAAAATAATAGCAATACCAATACTAGAAACGTTAGAAATACAAATAATAATAATAATAGCAATAACAATAGGATTAGCCAACCAAATTATAGAAATTTCCAAAACAATCCAAATAATAATAATAATTATAATAGTAGGTTTAATAATTATAATAACAACAAAAATAGGCCCAATAACTATAACCTTTATAGTAATAATATTGGTAACTTTATTCAATAACTACAATAATTTCAATAATAGAAATGTTTCTTACCCAAATCAGGGAAATCTAAATTCAAACCACCAAGAACAACTGCCACAAATAGCAAATATATCCCAAAACCCTTGTAGGAACAACTTTTATCCTTATAGAAATCCAAATACAACATCAAAACCGATGGATATTAATATTAATATGGCTCCTCAAAATAATCAAGATAAGGAACCACCACAAGCCCAAAATTTTCACTTAGTGGCCTCAACTACCAGCTTCCCTATATAATAGTTGACAGCAATACTAGACCGTTAAAATTTATTATAGATTCTGGAGCTACGCATTCTATAATAAACCCCAATCTCTGTCAACCAAAATATTTAGAAAATAGTAATATCATACTAAAAACAGTTCGACAGAAAATTCAAATAACTCAAAAAGCCGATATTCCGTTATTCAAAGAATTCAGTAGTCCAGATACAAAAGTTGAATTTTACGTATTTATTTTATTTACGTATATTTTACGTATTTACGAAATTTACGTATATTTTTCATGAAATATATGATGGTTTAATAGGAAACAACATTTTAATACCCCTTAAGTCAAAAATAGACTACGAAAAAGAAATACTAATAATAAATGATAATAAAATAAAACTACATTTTTCATATAAACAAGAAAATTCTAATTATAAAATAAAAGCAAAAGGAAACTATACATTGTCTATTCCAGTTCAACAAAGAGAAGGTCTAGCTTATCTAGAGGAGCAGAAGTCCTTAGATGGCACTGTCACTCTCTGTGAAGGCTCTGAAAACTTTAGTAAACTCTGAAAACTTCAACATTATCGAAGAACTCAAACACAAAAATATTATCGAGCAAATAAGAACTGAACACCTGAACAGCCAAGAGGTTCAGGCGCTATACAAAGTCATAAAACAATTTTCAAAGATTTTTTACCAAGAAAATTCTGATTTATCCTTTACAAATATTATTAAGCATGAAATTCGTACGACAAACAATGTTCCCATTTTCGTAAGATCATATCCACAAATCCATAAATAAGAAGTTCAAAAGCAAATTTCAGAGATGTTAGAAAAAGGTATCATAAGACACAGTAGTTCGCCTTACTCAGCCCCCGTATGGATAGTCCCGAAGAAGGAGGATGCCAGTGGAAAAGCTAAGTGGCGACTCGTCATTAATTATCGTAAACTAAACGAGGTCACAACAGACGACAGATACCCTATTCCCAATATAGATGACATCCTGGGAAAGTTGGGAAGATTCCAATACTTTACAACCCTAGACCTAGCAAAAGGGTTTCATCAAATAGAGATTGATGAAAAGGACGTTTACAAAACAGCTTTTGGTGTCGAAGATGGGCACTACGAGTTTGTACGTATGTTCGAGTTGAAAACAGCCCCGGCAACGTTTCAAAGACTAATAAACTATATTCTCAAAGACTATATAGACAAAATCTACCTTGCATACATGGACGATATTATAATTTTCTCTTCTTCACTCGAAGAACACTAAGACTCCTTAACCAAAATTTTGAAAAGATTGAAAGAAGTAAATTTAATGGTACAACTAGATAAATCTGAATTTCTCAAAAGAGAAACTGAATTTTTAGGGCATGTTTTCACCTTAGAAGGGATAAAACCAAACCCTAAGAAAATACAATGCGTGAAAGACTTTCCAATTCCGAAAACTCCGAAACAAATGAAACAATTTCTTGGGTTAGCAGGCTACTACAGGAAGCTTATAAAAGACTACTCGAAAATAGCTAAGCCATTACGAAATATCTTAAAAAGAATTCAAAAATAAATAAAACGACACTGAATATAAATCTAGTTTCGAATTGCTAAAGAAAATGCTAATTCACGATCCAATTCTAAAATATCCTAACTTTAACTAAACATTCACTGTCACAACGGATGCGAGTCAGTACGCTTTAGGAAAGTATGGCATTCTCAAGAAGGGCATCCAATATGTTATGCAAGTCGCACACTTAACGAACATGAACAGAATTATAGTACTATTGAGAAAGAATTATTAGGTGTGGTATAGGCAACAAAATACTTTCGTCCATATATATTTGGCCGGAAATTTATTATAGAGACGGACCACAAGCCACTACAATGGCTGTTTTCAATAAAATAGCCAAATTCAAAACTCGTGAGATGGCGTCTTAAGCTATCAGAATTTGGTTATGAGATAAAATATAAAAAGGGAATTCAAAACGGAAATGCTGACGCACTATCACGTATCGAAATCAAATTAACAGAAGAAACTAACGAAAACAATTTTCATATAAGTAAATCTGCTCTAAATTTGTTTAAAAGGCAAATAATCATTCAAAAAAGTAATTCCGGGTTCTTAACAATAAAAAACTTAACAATTTTCAATAAATCTAGAAGAATAATACTTACTAAAAATTTAGATAGAGAAACCACAATAACCCTACTCAAAGTATTAAACCAAAATTCAAGATTACAGAAACACCCTCACGTCCCAATCAGCTAGTACATATCGATGTCTTTTATAGTTTAGATCAAACGTTATTTGTAACTTTTAACTCGACAAGTTCACAAAGTTTGCACAGGCAATCAAAATAAATTCACGAACTTGGGCTGAATTTAAAAGAGCGATTTTACAATACCTGTCAATTGTTGGATAAAAAATTGTAGCCGACAATGAACTGGGTCTTAAGGCCCTTCCATTCAGAGAATTTTTGCATAAACAACATACTTTAATTTCACTATACATCTAACAACAACCACACATCGAATTCGGATATTTAAAGACTTCAGAATACAATTAATGAACATATAAGAATACTTAGACATGACGAAAGAGTTGACCTTGACACAGTAGAAGAGAAAAAACTAAGAACTATAACTGCTTATAACAATACTATCCATTCAACGACGAACGTTCAGCCAAATGATTTTATAAATGGGAAAATAAAAGACACATATTATGAAGAAATCTATAATAGAATTTTGAAAGTAAAAGAGAAGACTATAAACTATTTAAATAAAAACAGACAGGAAATAGAGATAGAACAAGGGACTGATACAACATTTCTAAAAAATACACGACCAACCACTCTAAATTTAGAAAGATCGAACTCGAACAAATTGACGATGACCACGTTATAGATAATAATTCGGGCTTAAAATATTACAAAACACATATCCAAAAGAAAAAGAAATTTCAGAATATTAACTAACCTACAATTAAATCAAAACTGAAAACTAAGAAAAAATCTAAAAAGAAATCTATTTCTCTTCAGGGTAAGATGTTACTTCTAACAATAACACCGCTTCTAATTCTGCAAATGTTCAGTGTGTGCAATGCCAAAAAATTGAATTGCAAAACTTAAATGACAACAATGACTACATGACTATAAAACTAGAAGACGCCAAAATAATAAAAAAGTATAAAAAAATTCTACATACAATCAATATTACAGAGTACTTAAATACAAAAGACATAATTCATAAAAATATTCTATAAATAAAAGACAAAAAAAACCCCTTAATTCCAATGTATAATACACTTATACACAATTATCACTCACTAGAACAGAAATTAAATAATATAAGACCGCACCAAAGACAAAAACGCTACCTTAGTAATGTCTTAGGTACTGGACTAAAATACTTAACTGGCACAATGGATTACAATGACGAGATAGAAATCAAAGCCAAATTAGAAGCCCTAACAAAAAGCAGTACCGACTTAATAGCAGAAAGCAACAAGCAAATCTCAATAAACAATGAAATTTCCAATCAAATCAAAAATATCACTAATCACATAAATTCCCAACAAAACCTTATAGCTCAATATTTAAACACCTTTAACGAAAATAATCAAAACAAAATTCTAGAGATAGAAGACGAAATTCAGTATATGCAAAAAATCTACCAAATAAACTAAGACATAGATTTGTTAAAAAACCATATAGAAAAAATAGAAGAAATAGTACTCACAAGTAAACTAGGTATACTAACAAGAAATATACTAACACAAAAAGAAATGGATTTAATTCCTAATCTCGAAAGTTTAGAAGATATAAAAATTGTTGTGGCCTATTATCTAAACCACCTCATCATAATATTATAAATACCACTTTATAATGAAAAACTATTTTCAAATATCCAAATAGAACCGATTCCAAATAAAAACATGAAAGCTATACTAATTAACAAAAATATTGTTCTAATAGATTATAAAAACAATGTATATAATAATAATGTAAAAGATAAATTAAAAAAAAATCTTGTTGAAATTAAAGTTGGTTGCATAGCTAATATAATGAAATTTGAAAATGCCTATTGCACAATGCAAAATTTTAAAAGAACAGAAATAAAGGAAATTATTGCAGGTATTATCATAACTAAAAATGTAAACAAACTAAATGTGTCACATACCTGTAATAATTTAAATTTCCCCCTTATGGGGAATTACTTAATAAAATACGAAAATTGTAAAATTAACTTAAACGACGCGTTATTTGAAAATTCATTCATTAAAATAAATGATAAAGTAATTCTACCTTACTTCACCACAAATATAGTAGAAAACAATTCCATAGAGTATTTAAATTTTGAAAGTATACATTTAAGAAACATTACAGATAATAGAAATAAAATTAATAATATTCTGAATAAAAAAAAGAAAACATTTTAATAAACTCATCAATAAATTTTATAATGATCATGTTTACAATAGCTATGTTATTCCTCTTAAAAAAATTAGTATGTAAGAAACAAAAAATTGTAATAAATTCTTCGTCGGAGTCTCAGACTAACG
This sequence comes from Dolichopus griseipennis, assembly GCA_963082915.1. Taxonomy (NCBI): domain Eukaryota; kingdom Metazoa; phylum Arthropoda; class Insecta; order Diptera; family Dolichopodidae; genus Dolichopus; species Dolichopus griseipennis. The sequence continues at coordinate 76,909,238 of OY720442.1, read as the reverse complement.
GTGGGGGTGTTATAAATGATAACGTTACTAACCCTCAAAAACCTAAAACGAAGAGTATAATATAACTCTTTCTTACGTTTAAACTATATTCTAATAATGTTTCTTCTTTTTTATTTTATTTTATTTTAAATTTTATTACGGTTTCATATTACAAACAAAACAAAAACGTTTAAATAAAAAGTACGTTGTACTTGAAAATATTTTTTGCTTATTCTTATTTCACGCCACATGATATTTTTTTATGCAATGTTCTGACCTATATTATATATGAAGAAAAGACAAAAGTAATAAACATTTGGTCAGCACATTGCACTTTCTTTAAAAAAGTAAAAAAACGAAATTTAATTTAAAGAATTAAAATAATAAATTTTATATTGATTTCGATATCATTTCCGATTGTTATATTAAAATATATCTTTTTTTATATATATATACTTTAAAACGTGGCGTCATTCAATAAGGTATATATAGAACAAAAAAAGAAGAAACGCACGCAGAGTTTTTAGAACGTACAGAGGAAGTAGTCCTTTCTAGTAAATAAATTTTATAATTATAAATTAACTATTTCTTTTTACTAACATATAAAAATTAAACGCAAATAAAGTATATTAAATAAATAAAAACAAAAACTATAAAAATTGCTTTTGTTTTCTTTTGAATTAAAACTACTAATATCATTGCTAAAGCTAGAACAGTACAAGAACTGGAAAATATACTAAATAAGGATCTAAATGCGATATGTAATTGGCTACATTACAATGAGCTCTGCATTAACGCTAAAAAAACCAACTATTTGTTATTTCAAACACAAAGAAAAAATAGCGAAAATATTACTCTTAAAATAAGGGAAACAATTATTGAAAGAGTAGATAAGGTTAAATATCTGGGAATAATAATTGATCATAATTTTAAATAGGACAATCATGTGGCTGTATTTCCCAGCATGCAGCCAAGCTTATCTATAATAGTCATATACTATCAAGAACAAGGTATAATATATGTAGTTGGAGCCAGTGCTCAAATTTCCGTATTAATCAAATTGGTATTTTAATGAATAAAGCGCTTAAAATTCTTTACAAATATAATTACAGAACTAGTACTAAGTATTTGTATAAAAAAACAAATGAATTAGATATTAACCAATTAATCTATTTTGAAAAATGTAAATATATTTATAAAGTAATAAATAGTAATATTAAATCAAAAAATGTACATAAATATAATACTAGAAATAAAAAAAAATATTGAAATACCTAAAACTAGAACCACAATTTTTAATTCATTACCACCAAACATTAGGAGAACTCGAACTTTGGAAATATTTAATAGAAAACTTAAAAAATATATAAAAAACTTTAGAAATTTAAAATTGGAAATAAGTAAAATTGGAGTATTCAAAATAATTATTTTTAAACTAAAATTAATTGTAATTATATAATTTATTAGATTATAGTTTTAATTAAATAATTTATTATACATAATTTTATATATATTGTAAAATTATCTGAAATTAAATGAAATACAAAAAAAAAAAAAAAATATTTTACATTTTTCCATGATCAAAAATATATTTGCTTTGATGGTATAACACAAACAACTTTGCTGGTTGTGTTATACCATCAACAAGGTTGTCAACAACTTTGCAGCCAAATCTTAGAAATAACTTACGGAGTTATTCAAGGCTCTTTAGGCCAACACTGTATTCGTGCTACATAAGCAGCTTTTCAAATTTAAATCTAGTTGGTAAAGCTTTTCTTTATGCCTATGAGTTAGCAATGGTATTCATAGAAAATAGTTTCGAAGATTTAGAAAAAATAACAAGAAAAGAAACGATCAATCGGTACAACGGTACAACAATCGGTACTTAGAAATACCCTACACCTATTTGGTTCAAATTTAATGGGAAGTCCATAAGTCATTTTGAAACCATAAAAGCTGTTATTAGTTTGATCGTAAGAAATAGCTAACCAAATTAACTTTATAATACTAAAAACATTTTCTAATTACTTTATCTACTCAAAAATATTACAAATTCTTACTAATTTATCGATTTAAAAATATTAAAAAACAAAAAAACTTGAATCAAATGAAAATATATTTATTTCAATTCAATTACAAAAGTGAAAAAATTTGAATTATTAGATTTTTTGATAAAAATATGTTTTCTAATAAAATTCTTAGCCTTTTAAAAATATAAATGTGTTAAATAAAAACAGAAACAGGAAAAACCCTCGTTAATCAAATTTAAAGTTTCTATCTTCATTGATTTCGAAGATAAGGTTTTTAATTTTGGGATTTCTTAGGTACCACCTGAAACACCACTACAATTAAGTATAAATTTCGGGGAAACATACTACTACTACTACTAATTTCTATAGCTCCTAGTGGAGCAAAGAGCCTTAACAAAATCCTTCCATTCAGTACGGTTCTGTGCGATCATTTTTATTTCACCCCATGTTTTTCTTGATTTGGTAATTTCGGCGTGAATTGTTCTTTTCCACGAGTTTTTCGGACGCCCGCGTTTTCTTGCACCTTGCGGGTTCCAATCAAGCGCTTGCCTGCAGATTTCGGACTGATCTTTTCTGAGTGTATGACCAATCCATTTCCATTTTCTTGTTAAAATCTCCTCTGCTATAGGTACTTGATTGCATCTGGCATGTAATTCCTCGTTCCTAATTCTGTTTGGCCACCATATTTTCAGTATTCGACGGAGACATGTGTTAACGAAGCTTTGAATTTTGCTGGTAAGTTCCTCCGTTACTAACCACGTTTCGCAACCGTATAACAGAACAGATTTGACGTTTGAATTAAATATTTTAATTTTTGTTTCCTTAGAGATGATTGCAGACTTCCAGGTTTTTCGAAGTTGTGCAAACACTTGTTTAGCTTTATTTATTCTAGCGGTCATATCTGCTTTTGCTCCTCCCTCAGGCGTTATTACGCTACCAAGGTAACAAAAGTTGGTAACATTAGATATTTCTTCATCATATAACATCAAATTGTTTACATTAGGTGAGTTTACTTTCATTGCTTTTGTTTTCTTTACATTGACTTTTAGTCCGCGCAGTTCAGACTCTTGTGCCAAATCGTTCAATTTTTCCTGCAGATCGATATTTCTAGTTGATAGTAGGCATATATCGTCCGCATAGTCAAGATCTTCTAGATGTTCCCCGAAATTCCAAAATATGCCTCTGTTTAAATCGTCAATGGCAGCACTTAGTATGTCATCGAGCACAATTAAAAATAGAATTGGTGACAGCAGGCAACCCTGTCTGACTCCACAATCAATACTCATCGGCTCAGATAGTTGACCTTGATGTAGAATCCTGCATTTAAATCCTTCGTACTGTGCTCGGATAAGCCGTATCAACTTCATTGGCACTCCTCTAATTTTAAGCGAGTCCCATATATATTCTTGATGTATAGTATCAAATGCAGACTTGAAGTCTACGAAAACTAGTTTTAATGTGGATTGCCATTCATTCACCTGTTCTATGATTATTCGAAGTGTATTGATTTGATCCACGCATGATCTATTAGGGCGAAATCCAGATTGCTGTTTTCGGATTGTTTCATCTAGTTTAGTGTTGATTCTATTCAACAGTATTTTTGAGAGAACTTTCGATGGAATAGATAGTAGTGTTATCCCTCTATAGTTATCACAGATAGACAGGTTACCTTTTTTAGGTAATTTTATCAAAATTCCTTCAAGCCAATCTTTAGGTACCGACTCTGTTTGCCATATTTTTTGAAAAATTGGATGTAGCATACGTGCTGTTAGATTTGGGTCTGCCTTTAACATTTCTGCGGTAATTTGATCAAAACCTGGTGATTTATTGGATTTCATCGTTTTCACTGCAGTTTTTATTTCTTCAATATTGGGGGGGTATGTATTTAAATTGGATCCACTTTGTGCTGCTGTTAATATTTCATTATTATTTTCAGAGAATGCCAGTTGACTGTGAGATTTGTAGCACTCACTGAAGTGTTCATGCCATCTTTGCAACTGTTCTTTTCGATTTGTGATACTAATTCCATTTTTACTTAGTATTGGACGGTTATTACTTAATTTAGCTCCTGATAGTTTACGATTGGTATCGTATAGTAGCTTAATATTATTTGTTGCAGCTGCTTTTTCGGCTTGGTTAGCTAGTTCGTTTACCCAATTTCGCTTGTCTCTTCTGCAGGACTTTTTCACTTCAGTGTTATATTTACTATAGATTTTAACAGCATTTTCTTTTTGTTTCCGTGTTTTGGCGTTGTTTTTAATATGCTTTGCATTTTTTCTTTCTTCTATTAATTTCCAGGTAACTTCCGATAACCATTCTTTTTTCTCTTTTGGTCTATGACCTAGGATTTTTTCACTTGTTGTTAACATTATTGATTTAAAAGCATTCCAGTTTTCTTCGATTGTCATTTGTTGTGGGTTATTAGTTTCATCGTAGCATTTGTTTAATTCTGATGTGAAAGCACTATTCACTGCTGGATCTTTTAATTTTCCTAAGTCAAACTTCTTTGGTATAGTTTTGGCTTTTTGTACAATTCCAGCTATTTTGATACGAATTTTGGCTACTACAAGGTGATGGTCAGATCCAATGTCTGCACCTCTTTTAGCTCGTACATCTAATAGACTACTTCTCCAAAGTTTATTGATACATATATGATCTATTTGATTTTCAGTTTTATTATCGGGGGACACCCAGGTGGCCTTGTGACATGGTTTATGAATAAAGAGTGTCCCACCAATGACGAGTTCTGACGTCATACATGTTTCGATCGAATATTCTCCATTTTCGTTCATAGATCCGATTCCGTGTTTACCCATAACATTTTCCAGCCCTTTATTGTCTGCTCCTACTTTGGCGTTGAAATCACCCATAAGAATAACTATATTTTTCTTCTTGATTTCAGACAACGTTGTTGATAGTTGATGGTAAAAATCCTCTTTAGCTTCTTTACTGGAAACTTCGGTTGGGGCATATACTTGTACCATAACGATGTTCCTAGCTCTACCTTGTAGTTTGATGTATATAACTCTTTCACTTACAGGTTTCCATTCAATTAGTGCTTTGGAAGCCTTCTTGTTAAGTAGAAATCCAACTCCATCTCGGTGAATATCGTTTTCTGCGCGACCGGAATACAAAAATATTTCGCCACTGGCCAGTTGGTGTTCGCCTGAGCCATTCCATCTGCATTCGCTCATACCCAGAATATCCAATTTAAATTTATTTAACTCTCGGGCTGCTTGATGTAGTTTCCCCGTTTCAAAAAGTGTTCGCACATTCCAAGTACCAATTTTTGTACTGTTTGTACAATATTAAATACCAAATAAAGGTGTTTTTGCTTTGGTTTCATTTATAGATGAAATATTGTTGAAATTACATGAATTCTGCACCTCCAAATCCGATGTGCAAGCCGCTTGTGCGGGAGGGTTCTCAGTGTTTCTCTGATTACCTCTTGGAGACTTGTTTCCTTTCGTTTTTAAAACCATGTTTATTCATCAATCTTTCGGTTTGTAGCGTTCCATCGATTGGTTATAAGCCAAAAGTTGGGTCTGGCAGGTGCTACTTTCCTTTCGGGATGACCAGACTCATCGCTAGAGTGAAGGGGAAACATAGGAATTAGGAAATATATTCTTTGGCTTCGAAAATATTCTCGTTTGGCCTCAGATGGATCAAAAGCTTCTAGAATCCGAACTCATTGTCCGAACTCGACCAGAACCAATTCCCATGGTACTTTCATTACTAGTAACATAGAAAGTTACTAGTTTAACTTTCATCAAAATAGCGGCAATATTTTTTGAGTTAACCTGCTTTTAAGATATATGTTCGTTAGACCTTGAACTTTTCAAAGGTTCCAGAAACCGAAACCATGGTACGATTTTGCCCATATACAGTCCCCGTCATACTTTCAATACTCGTTAACCCTTGTACACAATTGGAACGTTCTATCTTAATTTTAAGTTACTATTTTTTATTAATTTCGATGATAAGCTTTTAAACCTTGGGGGCCTAAGAGGGGTACTAAACCACCACTCTGATTGATCCAAAATTAGAGGAACCGCACAGGAAATAGTAAAGACCACCCATGTGCCAAATTTGAAACTTCTAAATTTGTTTGAAGTTACTATCTTTATTAATTTTGAAAATATGCTTTAAGGTCTTCGGAACTGTGTGGCTGGTCCTCAACCCACTACTGCAATTAATCCCAAAGGACAGTAAGAAAATAGGAAGAGACACCCTGATACCAAATTTGGAGGTTCTATCTTAATTGGTTTCGGAATTATGCTCGTTTGGCCTAAATTCGATCAGAAAGTTCTACGTTCCGAACACATTGTCCATTCTCCACCGTACGCAATCATCGCCGTAGTTTCATTACGAGTACTCTACAACACAAATTTTATGAAGATAGCGTCATTAGTTGTTGAGTTATCGTGATTTTTTATATATGTTCGTTAGCCCTTCGAACGATCTAAAGGTCCAAAATCCAAACCCTTGGGCTGATTTCGCACATATGCAGTCCGCGCTGTATATTAAATACTAGTTAACCCTTGTACACAAATGGAACGGTCTATATTATTTTTAAGTTACTATTTTTAGTAATTTCGATTATAAGCTTTTAAACCTTGGGAGGTCTAAGATGAGTACTGGACCACCACTCTAGTAGATCCCAAATTAGGTGGACACACAAGAAATAGTAAAGAACACCATTGTGCCAAATTTGAAGCTTCTACATTTTTTCAAGTTGCTATCTTTATTAATTTTAATGATATGCTTTAAGGTCTTCAGAGATGTGTGGCTAGTCCCCGACCCACTACTCCAATGGGGCCCAAATTTCAAGGACACTAAAGAAATAGAAAGGGACACTACGATACTAAATTTGGAGGTTCTATCTTCATTGGTTTCGGAATTATGCTCGTTTGGCCTAAATTCGAACAAAAAGTTCTAGGTTCCGAACCCATGGTCCAATCTCAACCGTACGCAATCCCGGCCATAGTCTCATTACTAGTAACCTACAGCACAAATTTGATGAAGATACCGTCATTAGTTGTTAAGTTATCATGATTTTTTATATATGTTCCCTCTTGGACCGATTAAAAGGTCCAGAATCCGAACCCATGGCCGATTTCGCCCATTTGCAATCCCCGCCGTACTTTCAGTCCTAGTAACCTACAGTTAAAATTTCATCAAGATAGCTCCATTGTTTTTTGAATTATCGTGCCTACAGACGGACGAACGGACATGGCTATATCGACTCAGGAGGTCACGCTGATCACAAATATATATACTTTTCCATATCTAGCTCGCTTCCTTCAGGTGGTTACAAACACCATACCGAAGTTAATATACCCCTTTACCTATTCTATAGGTGTAGGTTATAATGAATAAGGATATACAATTAGTAAATATATGGATATCCAAATTAAAGTAAACAGCAAATATAATCAAAACAAAATATATAATAATTAAAAGTACAACAAATACATCACTAAATATAAAGTTTAAAAATATGAGTATTAAAGAAACCAACGTGTATAAGTACTTTGGAGTAACAGTGGACTCTGAATTAAAATTGAATCAACAATGTAACGATATAGCAACAAAGGGTAGAAGAATTGCTGGTATGCTAAAATTTATACAGAATAGAGTTCCTCTAGCAGCTAAAAGATCGATATGTTATTGTATTTTTCATTCAACTATCACCTATCGTAATTTGGGAAAATAAATTCTAAAACAATTTGAATATCATACAACGTATCCAAAATATGGATTTGAAAGACGAAAGTCAACAGCTGAAATACATCTATTGTTAAGAATATTACCGATTTAACTACATCAAAAAATGACTTACAAATATTTAATATGCAAAATAAATTAATAAGTATAAATACTTTGTTGATACACAACATGGAAATTAACAGTCATAATACTCGTTCAGCAAGCTAATACAATGGCTTAGACGGAATCTATTATACATCTATTAAAACATTTAACAACTTGCCTAACGAATTAAAAACATGCTATATACCATCCATAAAGTCAAAAATAAAAACATTCTACTTAGAATTAATAAAATAAAAAACAAGACTTCGAAAAAAAAATAAATAAAAAATAAAACAAAAAATAAAAAAATTAATAAGCAAATAAAACAAATCTGCTAATTTTTAACAATGAAATCTTCTTATTAAATATATTAACTTTAATGTAATTTTAATTTTGCTATGATTTTTCTAATTTAATTTTTTTTTCTCTTAGAGTTTTAATAATTTTTTTCTTTCTCTTGCATTTGTTATTAAGAATTTGTTTTTGCTAATAATATTACTATAATTATGTTATTACTTTACGTATTATAATGACTAGTTTGTAAGAATGTATTATACATACTCTGTACTTGCTGTTAAGCTTTTTAAGACATAAAAAAATATAAAATATAAAAAAAAAAATAAAAATAAGTAGACATAGTAATAATTACAGAGGTTTGGATTTATGATTATGAATAATATACCTATAACATCCCCAATTGTCAAGCAGTTTACAACTGTAGAAATAAAAAGAGAGGAGTTGAGACTACCATTTTTATTAAAAATAATATTAGTTTTAATGCAATATATAAAGAAGAAAAATATAACTTTTCTGTAATTGAAATCCTGAACTCAAAACCGAAATTAAAAATCGTTACATTTTATAAAGCTCCAGGGGAAAACAGCAACTTATTTATAGAGTATTTTGAACTTAAACTGGTAGATAAGGCAAATCATAAATTTTTTGCATCAATTAGCAATAGTAACTATTAAAGTATTTAATATTGAGAAGTCACCAATGAAAAAGTACATTATAACCACATGCATTCCATAGTAAAATACAAAATAGAAAATAATAATATTCTAGAAATCGAAACTTTAGTTAAAATTATACAAGAAGCAAAAAAATTATGTACAAAGACAATACCAATGAGAACAAGAAATAATTGCTGGATAACACCTTTTATTCATGACAAGCTGAAAATTAGAAAAGCATTATATAATCGACATAAAAATGATCCGACCAATAGTGAAAAAGGCAAAATATATTAAAATGGAGAAAAGTGGAACAATTAATAAAAGAAGAAAAAAAATAATTATATTATTGAAATATATATATACTCCAAAAAGACTGATTTTGGAAATTATGGAAAATATTGAATAATTCTTGTTAGACATATGAAGGTGCATGGGTGATACCCAAATTACCACTCTAATTGATCCCACATTTTAGGATCATGAGAAAAAAAACTTTTCTACCAAATTTTGTAGGCTTTATTTTTAATTTAATCTTTATTATTTTCCGAGATGACCTTTTTTTTCGGATTTTTTGGGAAGTACCTGAACCATCTCTCCAATTAAGTCCAAATTTTCGGGAGACGAAGGAAATAGGGACGAACACCGGTATACCAAATTTAAAATTTCTATATTTATTTCATGTTATTTTTTTTTTTTTATAATTATTAAAAAAAATATATAATTTTGTATACAATATAGTTTAAATTAATTCTAAGTTAACAATATAGTGATTTTACGACTATGGCATAAAAGCTGTATAGTCTTATTATTTAATAAAATGTAGTTAGGCTTTTGTTCATTATATTTCCTATTTTCTTTTTTTCCCACAATTTCAATTAAATTTTCTTTGTAATAATCTTTATTTTATTACATTATTCATTGTTTCCAAAACACAAAAAAAAAAAATTTTACTTTTTTTTGCACTTATACCTATGTTTTCTTTACTATTTCCATAAGTCACAATTAAGATCAACAACAAAAATAAAAACACTAAAGTAGACTAATAAACTTAAGAAACTATGACTGATGGTAGAATATATTGTACAATTTCTTTTTATACAGACATATATAAGTGATTGCTCTAGTAGCAGAAGGCAATTCATTAAACACTTTTAAATAGTTATAAAGACAATTTTTCTTTTGTTATTCTGTTTTAAAAAGTGATAAATAGAAGTTGGTTTTGTTTCTAGTATTGTGATTGTGACTGTCGATTATACGGTTGATATTTATTGATTAATTTCGAATACATGCTTTCGAATACATTCTTAAGAGTAGAGGGGGTGTTACCCGAATCACTACTTCAATTGGACACCTTTAAACCAAATTTGAAGGGTTTATCTTAATGGCTTTCAAAATTATGCTCGGTTGGCATCAATTCGATCAAATGCTTCTAGGATCGAAACCCATGGTCTGATATTGACTGTACGCAATCCGTGCCGTAGTACAAATTTAATTTTCCAAAATTAAATACAGCTACAGGTTATGATCATATATCAAGTAATTTTATTTAAAAATGTTTGCAAATGTTGACCTTATTTCTAGTAAAATTTATTAATATTTGGTTCAAGATATCAATTTTTCCACAATCTCTTAAAATAGTCGCTATAACACCTATTTTCAAAAGCGGTAGTAGAATTAATTATACAAATTACAAGTCAGTGTCAATTTTAAGGACATTTTCGAAAATCTTTGAAATTATTATAAAAATTCAAGATTTATGTAATGAAGATATTCTTTTGAAAATTAATCAAATACCATCCTGCTTATCGTAGTTTTACAAATTTTATATCTAAGAGAATGGAGAAACGATGTATGCTGCCTGGATGCTCGTTGGCTTTTATTAGGCTTTTAGTTGAATGGATAAGGATTTAAATTTGCTAAATTAAATCTTAGCTCAAATCAGATAGCATATATTAATTCATACTTAGCAAATGGGCCGCAAATACTTCGAATAAATTATGAAAATTTAACTCCTAAAATAAATTTCAAGGAAGTTCCCCAAGGTTCCATTCTAGGGCCAAAGTTCTTTAAAATATTTTTAAATGATATCTCATATTTAAAATTAAAAGGTGAAATTCAGCTTAATATTGCAGATTCGGCTATAAAATATGAAATAACAGAAGAATAGCTAAGAAAATCTATTGAAAATGATTGCATAATCATAACTAATAACCAAATTAATATAAATAAAGCAGATGTTTTACAAAAGAAACAAAATATAAAGATAATACATTGCTATCCTATATTGCATGCGGTTCTTTACTATTTAATGCGTGTCTTCTTACTTCATGATTAATTGGAGTGGTGATTCAGGTATCTCTCTTAGACCTCCTAAGGTTTAAAAGCTGATCATCGAAATTAATTATGATGAGAAAAGTTTTAATTATGTAATTTTGTAATAAAATAAAATAAATTAAAAACATTAATGCTTTGATTAGCTTCTTATCGCAAAATTGAATAATTCAAATTTTTCCAATTTTGTAATAGAATTAAAATAAATGTATTCAAAATTTAAAAACATAACTTATTAGGCTTTAAGTTATGTACCAGAGAAAATATAAGTTGAAATGCAGCTCTACCTTTTCCACTGCGTCAACTTTATTTAATTCATATGTTATCCATTAGAGTTACTACTGACTAATTTCAAACATTGACCTTTAATACATATAGAGTAATCCTTATATAAAAGATGAAGTTGTATGGCAACCACTCGAACCAGCTGCAGAAGACCAACCAAATTTTGTACAAACTTTGGAAAAAAATTAAACTATTTGTGGAAAAATTTCAAACACTCAGCTTTTTTAAGTATAAAGTAAAAGTCATATAAAAGATGAACTTGTATGACAACCACTCGAACCAACTGCAGAAGACCAACCAAATTGTATGCAAACTTTGGCCATAAAACTAAGCTATTTGTGCCAACATTTTGAGAACACCCAGCTTTATCAGGTATAGAGTAACCCTCTTACAAATAGGAAGTTGTATGGCAGGTACTGGAACCCGTGGAATAAACTTGCTGGATTTCAATAGCGATGACGGCTATATAATTGAATTAACGTGCGGAGGAACAAACGGACGGACGTATGTATGGATGGACGGATATACAAAGCTAGATTGCTTTCCATTTCGATTCTAATCCGATCCACACCTTTAAGTCTATATGCAAAAATGTTCTGGAAAGTCTTGAATTTCATGAAAGTAACTCAATAAGACGATTTGGAAAAGTTAACAGATTAACTACCAGGTTATCTTTAAAAAATTATACAAAATTTACCATATTTTATTGTACAGGAGTCAAACAAAAGGACATTAATGATATTTAAAAAATTAAAACCATATATATTACAATGTACACGATGTCAAAGAGCATAGACACAGGGGGAGCACAGACATTTTAAATATGGAAAGTTATTTTGTATTCTTTATTTTGGCCTACTTTGAAAAGGCACCCATCATCATTTAAAATGTGCTCGGAATATCAACAAACATTACAAATATGTAAAAAACAAAAGAATTTAATAAAAGAAAAATTGAAAGTAAACACATGTCACATAGTAAAGTTCAACTAAACCTATGTCTTTCTAATGTGGTAAAAGAAAATAAATCTAATAAAAATAATTCTAACACTAACAATATAAACAATAGTAGTAGTAGTTCTAATGTTACGTTTTATAAATTAATAAATTTTTGTAGTTTATAGAGAATATATTAAAACCAATAGCAATAAAATGGATATTTATAAGATTAACAAGGCTTCACTTCAACCTTTTCTTGAAAATAACAAACCTGACATAATTTATATGTGAGAAACGAAATTAAAAATACCTGATCACATGTAATAGAAGATGGTGGTGCTGTTTTTACGCTGCAAATAAAAACTCATTTAACTTTTTGACAGAATTAGATAAAATTTCTGATTTGTTAAATTTATCAAATCTAAATAACTTCTAAATATTAACTGGCAACCCTAAAGCCAAACATACAGCATAGTTAAATATCGCAAATAATTGCCGAGCTATACAACTACATAATTGGATACAAAACAAGTAAAGAAACAGTCAGTCGGTGCAACCGACTTAGAAATACCCTACACCTATTTGGTTTAAATTTAAGAACATATCCATAAGTCAATAAACACCATAAAAGCTGTTATTAATTTAATCGTAAGACATAGCTAACCAAATTAACTTTATAATACTAAAAACATTATCTAATTACACTATCTATTAAAAAATATTACAAATTCTTACTAATTTATCCATTTAAAAATATTAAAAAACATAAAAGCTTGAAATAAATGAAAATATATTTATTCCAATTCAATTACAAAATGCAAAAATTTTAATTATTAAATTTTGTGATAAAAAGATAATCAAAGCAAAATATATTTAATAATCCAAATTTTTCAAAATTGCAATTATTTTAAATGGTTAGTTTATATACCTAATAGAAAAGCTTATAAATGCAAAATATGCAATAAATGTATTTCTAAAATACAATTACAAATTTAGACCTTTTCATATAATTCATTTAAATATAAAAATAAATTTTACATAAATGCAGCAAGTACCTTTGAACATAGCTAAACCACTACATTTAAGTCTTAATTTCGGGGACAGATAGGAAATAGAAAAAATATTCTTTGGCTTCGAAATTAAACTCGACCACAACCAATTTCCATTGTACTTTCATTACTAGTAACCTAGAGTTTAAATTTCATCAAAATAGAGGCATTATTTTTTGAGTTATGGTGTTTTTATATGTTTGTTATCCCTTGAACTTTTTAAGGGTTCAAGAACCCGAAACCATGGTACGATTTTGCTCATATGCAGTCTCCGTCATACCTTCAATACTAGTTAACTCTTGCACACAATTGGAACGTGTTATCTTAATTTTAAGTTACTAGTATTATTAATTTCGATGATAAGCTTTTACACATTGGGGGGTCTAAGAGAGTTACTGAACTACCACTCCAATTGATCCAAAATCAGAGGGACATGCAGGAAATAGTAAAGAACACCCACGTGCCAAATTTGAAGCTTCTACATTTGTTTCAAGTTACTATCTTTATTAATTTCGAAAATATGCTTTAAGGTCCTCGGAACTGAGTGGCTGGTCCCCACGCACTACTCCAATTGGGTTCAAATTTCAAGGATACTAAGGAGATCCAAAGCGACACTCTGATACCAAATTTGGAGGTTCTATCTTCATTGGTTACGGAATTATGCTAGTTTGGCCTAAATTCGATCAAAAAGTTCTAAATTCCGAACTAGTTGTCCAATCCTCACCGTACGCAATCGCCGCCGTAGTTTCATTACCAATAACCTACACACAAATTTCATGAAGATAGCGTCATTAGTTGTTGAGTTATCGTGATTTTTTATATATGTTCGTTAGCCCTAAAACCGATTAAAAAGTCCAGAATCCGAACCCTTGGCTGATTTCACCCTTATACAGTCCGCGCGGTATTTATAGTACTAGTTAACCCTTGTACACAATTTGAACGTTCTATCTTAATTTTAAGTTACTCTTTTTAGTAATTTCGATTAAAAGCTTTTAAAATTGGGAGGTCTAAGAGGGCTACTGAACCACCACTCCAATTGATCCCAAATTAGGGGGACACGCAAGAGATACTAAAGAACACCCACGTGCCAAATTTGAAGCTTCTACATTTTTTCAATTTGTATCTTTATTAATTTTAAAGATATGCTTTAAGGTCTTCGGAAATGTGTGGCTAGTCCCCGACCCACTACTCCAATGGGGCCCAAACTTCCAAGACACTTAGGAAATAGGAAGAGACACCCTGATACTAAATTTGGAGGTTCTATCTTCATTTGTTTCGGAATTATGCTGGTTTGGCCTAAATTTGATCAAAAAGTTGTAGGTTCCGAACCCATGGTTCAATCCTGAACTTACGCAAACCCCGAAGTAGTTTCATTACGAGTAACCTACAGCACAAATTTTATGAAGATAGCGTCATTAAATGTTGAGTTATCGTGATATTTTATATATATGTACGTTAGCCCTTCGATCGATTAAAAGGTCCAGATTCCGAACCCATGGGCCGAGATCGCCCATATGCAATCTCCGCCGTACTTTCAGTCCTAGTAACCTACAGTTAAAATTTCATCAAGATAGCTCTATTATTTTTTGAGTTATCGTGCCTACGGACGGACGGACATGGCTATATCGAATCAGGAGGTCACGCTGAATACAAATATATGTATACTTTTCATATCTAGCTCGCTTCCTTTAGGTGGTTACAAACACCATACCAAAGTTAATATACCCCTTTACCTATTCTATAGGTGTAGGGTATAAAAAAAGAGTATTTTTTTAAGCTTCAACTAAATATGACAGATGCACCTAGACTTCCACGTGCAAGCTGATATTTAGATTTTGTAATAACAGATATTAGAATTAGAGTCATTTATTCTCCCCAAAATAAAAAACTCACCATAACTTACATGTAACCATAAAGAATATTACCAAATATTGAAAATAATTTTAAAGTTAAGTATACCAATTGTTCAAACTAAATGGATCAAACTTTTTATGAAGAGTCAATAATAATAATAATAATATTTATTTATTTTATTTAAACCAAAACAAGGTTTTTACAAAAAATTCTTATAGCTAAAATTTAAAATTAACATGAAATTTAATTACAAAGCATAAATTTAAAATTTTAAAATCAAAAATTTATTTATTTTTTTTGTAGATTGTAAAAAATGGATACATAGGGAAAACACAGTTAAAATTCAATTAATAAAGTAAAAAAAAAAAAAATAACTAAATTATAGAATTTTAAAATAATGTGAACTTGAAGTGTAATATAATATATTGAAGGTTAAAATTATTGTCTTAGGTCATTAAGAAATTTTAATTTTAATTTACGTTTAAAAGTGAATCTAAAAATTTGTGTTGACAAAAATGACTCTGTTTATTGAATGTAATGCAACATCTGTTTATTGGTTCATATTTTCCATATTCAGTTCTATGAGTATTTTCAACTAAATATTTAGTGCTTCTCGTATTTCTGCCCCCATTATTTATTTTAAAATTATCTGCTAAAAACTGAACGTTAACTTTTTTTCCTAAAAGGTCAAAAGTAAAGCAGGAAGAAAGAATTTGCCAGCGTGAAGATTAGCTCTTCTTTTTATAAACCCGATCTTTTTGTTTGCCTAGAAATTGTATACTCATAGTGAAGATGGAATATTCAGTTTATCATCCAACAGAATCCCTAAATCGGTAATATTTTTAACCCTTTCAAGGTTTACAATATTTATATTATACCGTAAGTAATTGTAGATCTCTTACGTGTAAACTTATAACCTTGCATTTTTCAATGTTTAGTTCTAACTTATTAACTAAAGAAGCACTATTCTTGCAGACGATTAAGATTTGTCTGAAGTAATGCAACTTTAGAACTCTTTTTAATTACATGATAAATCTTAATCGATTAAATGTAATATTATATTGAACTTTTTTTGTAACAAAATAAAAGAAAAAAAAATATCTTGAAATCATGCAAATGCAATATGTAACACACCGAAAAGTTTACTAGAAAGATCGGAAATGAATATATAGTGGACCTAAGTGGCTGCCTTGCGGTACTCCTGATGTAACATTGATTGAGTCCGACAAAAATTCTTGAAATTTAATATTTTGCGTTCTATTTGTAATATAGGAGAATATCCAATAAAGAAAGGAGCCGGAAATACCTAAAGCTGCAAGTTTGTTTAGTAGAATTTTATGATCAACACGATCTAATGCTTTGCTGAAGTCCGTGTAAATAGCATCAACTTGGTGCCCATTTTCCAATTTTAAGGATTTCAGAAGTGTAAACTAAAAGGTTTGTTATTGTGGAACGAGCTCTTCTGAATCCATGTTGTTGTTCGTTTAGTTTTGTATTTATGATGGGTGTAATTTTGTCTATAATAATTTTTTCGAACAACTTTGGAATAGTTGATAGAATAGTTATACCACGGTAATTTCCGACGTATGATTTATCATTCTTTTTGTAGATAGGTATAAGATAAGAATATTTCAAGAAAAGAGGAAAAATACCTGAGGAAAGAGATTTATTAAAAATAAAATGAAGCGGATAAGTGAGATAACTGACACAGTTGTATAAAAAAGTCGGTGGAATCAGGTCAGGTCCTATACCTTTTTTGGTATCAAGTTTAGTGATATCAAGTTTAGCTTCAAATATTTCAATTTCGGAAAGGTATAGATTTGTAATAATAGGATTTGAATTATTTATTAAGTTAGAGAAATCAAAATCAAATGGAAACTCGTATGGACGATAAACTTTTTGAAAATAATTAACAAAGAAATTGCAGATACTATTAGGACAATTAGAAAACGCTTAGATAACCGTAAGTTTTACGTTTTGTGTTAATGAAGTCAAAAAACTTTTTAGGATCTGTATTTGTTTAATGAGTTATTAATAGGCTCTTTTGAATTTAGAATTATTTTGTATTGTTAATTGCGTTGGTTACGCAATGTCCTAAGTTCACTGTTCAGCCAAGGTTCGGTTGTCTTGTCCTTTTTGCGAATTTTAAGAACAAATGAGTTAATTATCTCAAATAGCTTTGAATAGAATTGAGAAATTATCAAGTCAATATCCTGTTCGGTTAACAGGTCGTCCCAACTGATGACTGATAAAGCATTATTAATGTTTTGATAACCAGCATTAAGAAAGTTATATACAAAAATATTATTGTAAGATTTGGTAAAAAGTGGTATAGCAGTGGAAAATTCGAAGATGATTGCGTTATGATGAGGAGTGTTTGTAAAAATGTTTTCTGAATCATCAGCGAGCTTTACCACCACTTTATCATATGCATTCGTGAATGGAAGATCTAACCACTTGTAATAATTATTCGGAAATCTGATAATTGGTTGTAAATCATTACCATAAAATACATTAATAAGATCGAAATCTATTTCGTCCTGAAAGTTGATTGGTAGTAACAAATTATAAGATTCGTCAACAATAAAAGATAAAGAAGGACGGTTAAAGTCCCCAAAAAATTATAATTGAATCATCCTCGTTCATATTTAATATGCTTGCATATCTCGAAAAAATCAGAATATGAGGAATTTTCAGAATTAAGAGGAAAGTAAACAATACCAAGGTATAAAAAATTGTTACCTAAGTTAACTTTAATAAATTGGTGATCGAAATAGTGCTAAGTCCTAGTAATTACTGCCGCACTAGAAAAGGAATTGTTTACTGCAAGTAGTACACCACCACCACGGGAACAAATTCCAAAATTTCTTCATTTACGAAGGAATCGTTTAACCATGTTTCAGTGATAACCAGAATATTAAATTGACATGATTAAGCATCAATATATAATTTCTTAAGCTGTCCCCTCATACGGCTTCAATTGTGTTAGAATAGTTTCAATTTATTAGACAGTGTCACTAAATTGGAATTTGTGTAAGAATCGATATAGAATTTGGAATTTAAATTCTGCTGCTCGGCCGAAAAAACTGATTATAATTTTCACGAGACTGATTACCCTCAATTACGCGATTATTTTTGTAATTGTGCAAAAACGCAAGATACAGCCTCACATAATTTAGAATTTTTTCATCTCTAAATTTGGAAAGTGCGTAGGTACAGTCTTCCGTTAGAGATTTCTGAGTGGTTCTTACAATTAGAGGTAAAAGAGGGTTTAATGAGAAATTAGCATTAAGATTATTATAGAGATTCTGAGTCATTCTTATAATTGGAGATAAAAGAGGGTTTAACAAGAAATCAGCATTAAGATTATTATTATTGTTATTGTTATTATTATTATTTTTAGTATTAGAAACATCATTATTTTTTTTATTATTATTATTATTTTTAGTATTAGTAATATTATTATTAACATTATTATTATTATTGTCATTATATTATTAATAATAGTATTAGTATTATCATTATTAACATTATTATTATTATTACCATCATTATTACTATTAATATTATTATTGTTATTATTTTTAGTATTATTAATAATGTTAAAAGAAGCTGGCTTGTAAAGTTTTTGTATTTAGAACTATTAATTGTTGTGTTTTGACTAGGAAATGTTTTTTTTGTAGGATTATTAAATTGAAAGGCAAACGGATTTAAAACAAGTGTTTTTTGTTGAGTAGAAAGTTTATTATTATGTTTTAAGATTGTGTTAGAAGTGTTTTTATTGTCTATGAATTTTTTTATTATAGTGCCTTTTTTCCATCTTTTGTAATTCATTATTTCACAAATTTTGGATTCGGGGACCATAACTTTAAAAGACCTATATTTAGGTTTAAATCTAAGATTTTTAGAAGTAAAATTAGTTATTTGTATTTCAATATAGTTTAACTTAAACTGGTATCGCCCTGTGCTCGAAATTCGAGCTATTTTTGCTTTTAAGTTAACATATAAAATTCGTTTTGTGTAAATTATATTGGACTATGCATAATAAAAATTATGCCAACAGTGTTGTCAACAATTCTTGCGCTTGAAATTTGCTTAAAAAAATTTATAATTTTTCTTAATTATTAAAACGTTGTTAAGTACCGATTTTTGAGTTTTATTTTTATAGCTTAAGCCGCTTTAAAGATAGGATAAATTGGTACAGTTAAATTAAATTAAAATTCTAAATACATATAAATATTATTCTAATAAATACATATTTCTAAACATATACATATATTTATTGAAGTCAAGTCATTTATTTAATATTTCCTACATTTTTTATTGACAAAAATATATTTCTATACATGGTCATGAGCCATGACTCATAAGTTTCTTAAAACAAATAAATATTATTGCTTTTATTCCTTTATGAATACTCTTTTCTACTCTCAACTATTGTCAGCTACTTCAGCCCTTGTAAAAGAGTATATGACAGAGTAGATAAATAATTTCCAGCAGATGGCTTTAATTAAAATTCTCTTGTTAAATCATATTTTTTATTTGATAACCAATAAGCACTTACCCCTTTTCATTTTAAAAAATATTCTTTACATTTATATCAGCAATAAACCTTAATTTTTTCACTTTATTAATATTTAAATACTATTAAATATAATTAACTTCTCAAATGGCAGGTAGTTTTAAAATATCAAATATACATATATATGACGATTAATCTGACAATTATGTACTCCTGAAACAAAAATTAGCTTTCCATTTACAAACTACGCCTATCTAATCTTCATGTACACTTTTTGATATATAAAATTCGTTCGTTTTGTCAAAGTAAAACTAAAAATAGTTTTTTTATTATAAAAAAACATTATTCGATGTTGAAAGTGTGAAATAAACTTTTCAGTTATTAAAATGAAATCAAAACATATGACGTACAATTTTTATACGGCAGTACGTCAATACGTCTGTCTACATATCCATTATCGGTAAATCGATACGCGAAATATGTTTTCCTTTTAGAAATTAATTAAAAACAAGTGGTGATAAAAAACCAAGGGTTTTTAAAAAAGCACATTTTCAAAATAATATAGTGTTTCATACTAAGTATTTTATCGGAATATAAAGTTCAAGCTTCAATATTAACGTTTAAGGAAACATATACGTTGGTGACTAAGCTTACTTATAAAAACAGTAAATTTTTTATTTTAAAGTTCTAATAGCCCTTCAATGGGGAAGGTTGCCAAATTTTTCAAGGACCTAACTTCATCTAACACCCCCTCTCTATTTTTGTAGTTTCTAGGAATTAAACCAAAATTTGGAATTTTACTTAGAATTATTCAATCTAAGCAAAAATGGGTAAAACTGAGAGACACTTTCTTCAATTTAAGGAACCGCTTTTAAATTTAAGAAAAACCTTTAACATATGTTAAAATATAATGTTGGACCTTCAAATTAAGTATATTAATAAAAAAAAAATTGGACAGGTATTCAAGTTACAGGTGGCTAAAAATAGCAAAATTTCAATTTTCGAGCCCTTATAGCTTCTAAACAGGGGACTTGACAAAAAAATTTTGTTAACTGACTCCTAAGAACTTTTGAGGATCTAACTTCTCCTAAAATTTCAAGACCCTATCTTAAACCATTTAAGAGATATGTGGGACCAAAAATTTTGCAAAAATTGAGTTTTGTGTAATGTTAAATTTAAGTACCGTATGGCAACCCTAAATATTTTCCTGTCAAAAATTTATAAAGTTTATGAAACCAGCTATCGTTTGCCGTTTTCAGATTGAAAATATATCTAACAGAACTCTTGTTATAACCATTTAAATATGGCTTGTAACAGGTAAGGCTACAGAAAAAAATTCTTCTACGAAATTATTTTTTTTGCAAAAACTACCCATGGTTAAAATTCCTTTACTCTATTTCAAACGGTGTAAAAGTTTTTGTAAACATACGGACGGACGGACGGACAGAGTGAAGCTATATAGGCAAATTTTTATAAATTTTTTTTGAAAATGTGCTAAAAACAATTTTAATTTATTAATGAACAACTTTATTGTCAAAACTTGATTGATTCTTTATTTAATTTTACAGGTATTTGTATTATAAAAAATATGCAAGGTTTACAATTTTATCTATTTCAACATATTGATTAAGTACATTATTAAATCAATTACATATTAATAATTACAAAAAGAAATGCTTAATTCGCAATTTGAACGTTAATTACTTAATAATAAAATATACTAATATAAATGCAAGATTTGCAATTTTAAGTTTAAATTTAATTTAGTTTATTTTAATTTATAATAAGGGTTTCTGAAAGTATTTTGTCGTGATCTCTATTTTTTAACTTTTCATGGATAATTCTGTAAATTTCGGTTAAAGTCGAATGTAATCTTTCTACAGGTGAATTGCTAGTACTTTGTTGAATGGATGTATGATGAAGTTCTATATCATATTGTTTACAAAAATCTTTAAATATTATAGAAGTGAATTTAGCAGCGGAGTCTGCAATTAATTTTTTAGGTATGCCGTGAAGGCTTATAAAATGTTTAAGAAATTTGATAAATGTAAGGCTATTTCTAGAGATTAAGGTATAAGCGGAAGCAAATTTAGAAAATTTATCAATAACTGTTAAAATTTGTTGATTATTTATACTATAAACATCTATGTGGATTATATCTAAAGGTTTATTAGGGATTTCTGGAATCATATATTTAATTATTTGCAGTTGTCTGTCATATTTCATTGTCTGACAAGTTTCACAGTTGTTAATTATTTTAACAATTTTGGTTTTCATAAAGGGAAAATAGAATTTTCGTTTTAAATGCTGAAGTGTTTCATTAATACCACGATGGTTATTATTTGTATGATATTCGTTAATAAGTTCGTCTTGTTTGTCTGTTTCGGTTATGTCTTTCAATATGTCAGTACATCTAATTAATTTAAATAATTTTGACTGAGAGAAATATTTAGAATAAATATCTTGTATTAATTTAAATATATCATTATTTTTTGTGAAAATTGCGTTTAAACGATTTGGTGCCATATTATCTTCTGAAAAGTTAGTCATTTTAATAGTTCTCCTTTGTTTATTTTTAAAGAGCATTTTTAATTCGTTTGAAGGAGTTTCATTTGTTTCTTCAAAAATTATTTGTAGAGCAAACTCATTAATAGGCCTCTCAGAAATATAAATGCCGTCGCCCATGTCTTCTTGTGCTGAATGTATGGTAGCAGCATCGGTGTTAAATTCGCATTCCTTTGTATTAATTTCTTCAGGTTTTGGTATAATATTCTCAATTCTTATTCTACTTAATGCATCCGCATTTTTATTTAGACTTCCCTTTTTGTAAACAACCTCGTAATCGTATTCCTCTAATTTCAGACGCCACCTCACTAATCTTGAATTTGGATCTTTTAAACTCATTATCCAAGTTAGTGGTTTATGGTCTGTAACGATTTTAAATTGTCTACCGAAAAGATAGGGCCTAAAATATTTTGTTGCCCAAACTATCGCTAATAGCTCTTTTTCAATTGTCGAATAATTTATTTCTGAGTCTATCAATGTTCTACTAGCGTAACAGATAGGTCTGTCACTACCTATTGGTCCTTGGGATAGAACTGCTCCTATAGCATAGTTACTCGCGTCAGTAGTTAATACAAACGGTTTATTGAAATCTGGGTATTGTAATAACGGATCATTACTCAATAAATCTTTACATAATTGGAAAGTTTTAATAAAATTTTCATTGTGTTCGATAATTTTACCCTTTTTTAGACATGAAGTAAGAGGTTTTGTCAGTTTTGAAAAATCTTTAATGAACTTCCTGTAATAACCAAGGAGTCCAAGAAATGCTTTTATATCTTTTTGAGTTTTTGGAATTGGGAATTGTTTAATAGCTCGTATTTTAGAAGGATTAGGTTTTATTCCTTCAGTGGTCACAACATGCCCGACAAATTCAATTTCTTTACGTAAAAATTCACTTTTATCTAATTGCACTTTAAGGTTGGCTTTTTGAAGTGCTTGGAATACTTTTCTAATACTTATTAGATATTCCTGAAGTGATGTTGAGTAAATTATTATATCGTCTAAATAAACGAGAGAGATAGTACCTTGATGTTCTTTAAGAACGTTGTCCATTACACGTTGAAAAGTACTTGGAGCATTTTTAAGTCCAAAAGGCATTCGGACATACTCGAAATGTCCACCTTCTACCGTAATAGTCGTTTTTTGAATATCTTCAAATTTCATCTCAATTCGGTGAAAGCCACTAGCCAAATCGAGAGTGCTAAAATACATACATTTCCCTAATTTATCCAGTATATCAGTAACATTTGGGATCGGGTATTTGTCGCTTATAGTCTTTTCGTTTAACTTTCTGTAGTCTATTACCAAACGCCATTTTTGTTTTCCACTGGCGTCCAATTTTTTAGGGACAACCCACACGGGTGAACTCCAGGGAGAGTATGAAGGTCTTATAATACCTTGTTCAAGCATGTCGCTAACTTGACGTTTGACTTCTTGTTTATGTACGTACGGATATCTGTATAATTTCGTATATATCGGTATATCGTCCAGTTTTGATACTATGTTTAATTTCGTTCGTAAAGCTTAAGTTTGTACCCTCTCTAAAGAATATTTCGTCAAATTCTTTACAGACTTTAATTATTCCCTTTTTTTCTTGCTCGTTTAAATGGTCAGTTCTAATAAGATCTAGTAAATTTTTAGAATTTTCAATTTTTTCGAACTCAGCAGGTTGGACATTAAAATTATTTATTTCAATATAATTTTGTGACAAATAGTTTTCAACTTTTATGGGTTGTTCTAAATAAAGATTTAATTATAATTAATTCATAATTAGTTCATAATTATCTAAATTTACAATTTCAATATTGCTATACCAATTTTTACAAGTATATATTCCTTTAGAAATAATAAGATTTGGTTTTAATTGAATTTTTTGTATGAAAATTTCACCATTTTTAATATCTACAGGTAATTTACAAATAACTTTTGATTTGGCTGGAATACTAAAATTTTCAGATACGAAATTAGGTTTAAAATATTAAGGTAACACGGCATTTTCCATCACGAGAACATGATTTTCTAAGTCAATTTTACAATTTAAAGATTGTAATACATCTAATCCAAGTAAACCGTCAAAATATTTATGAAACCGAAATATTAAAAAACGAATAAATCCGTTTTGTTTAAATCCGTGAAATTTTGGAATTAAAACTTGCTTATTTAATTTATGTTGATTAAATACAGTTGAGATAACTATGTGTTTTGTTTCTATTGTATTAAAGCGGGTGGTAAATTCAGGGTTTATAAAAGAAGTAGAAGCTCCTGTGTCAATTAAAAATCTCAAGGAGCAACCAAATGGTGAAGATATCATAATATAAGGTAACGAATCACCATGTTTGTTTAAATCTATGTATCCGATTAGGTTATAGAGGCTGGTTTGATAAAATTTTTGGAATTATTTTCAAAAGTAGGTTGATACTCATAAAATTGATCTAAATTTTGATAAGTGGAAGTATTTACTTCGATGTCAGGTAGTAATGGTCCAATTTCTTCTGTTATATGAAAAAATTCTTTGCTAGTAAAATTTGGTCGTTCGAAATTTCTTAGGTAACGTGTCGATGGGGGTATGTCCATTGGTTCAGGACGTTGAGTCCCTTTTGGTTGTTGGTTATGGAAATGTCCGAATTTTTGTTGCTGTTGAAGAGGTGACTTAAACTGAAATGAAAATGGTCGGTTATTTGATAGAAAAGAAAGGTTTTGACTAAAAATTATTTGATTGAGAGAAGAAAGGTTTTGACTGAAAATTATTTGATTTTGACTGGAAATTATTTGATCTATTCAAGTGAACATTGTTAGTTCTTACTGGTGGTTTTTATGAATTATTAGATTTATTTATTGAATTGTTTTGAGAGTCGGATTTAATATAAAAGATATTTTGTTCTTTAATACAGAAGGAGAATCCTTCTGCTAAAAAAACTGGTTTCATGGCACGAATTGTTGAACCTAGGGGTTCTCTTAAACCGGTGAGAAATGCATTAAGGCTCATTTTTTCATATAATTTTCGTTTTGCTCGAATAACACTATTATCATTTTCATGGATATTAATATGATTTGTTATACTAGAGAGAATTTCTATTATGTCACTATAAAATTTTTCCACAGTCATACTATTTTGTCTCATTTTGTGCAAATCCCGAATTAATGATGTTTCATTTCTCTTGTCTGAGTAATGGAGTATCAAATTTTCTTTAATGTTATCCCATATCAACGGGGTACCATACATATTGAGTACCTCGTTAGCTTGGCCCACAATTTTATTCCGAATAGCTCTTAAAAGTAATTGTCCATAGCTAGTGCCACTAGTACAAAAAATTAAGTCTAAGATTTCGTCATTATTTCCTAAGAAGTCATGCAAAAGCCGTGGATTGCCGTAAAATTTTGGCAAATTCTTAATAGCGTCAGGGATTCTTAATTAATTATATATATCATTACAAGTGACTTGAACTTGAGCTTGTGGTAAAACAGGAGCAGGTGCTAGACCTGGAAGTCCATTTTCATTAACCATATTTAGATTGCACCAATAGATAGGCGATTTGATAGAATTAAAATCGATAGATATATTTTTATTTGAAATATTTAAAGAATTATCTGGTAAACCGCCAGATATAATTGAATTATTTAAAATATTTTCAAAACTCAAATTATTTTCTGATAAACCATCAGAAATATTTGAACTTGTGTTGATTTCTTGATTAATGTTCAAATTACTACTATTTTTAAAAAGTTTTTCTTTAAGAGTAGCAAAAACAGGATTATTTTTTCTTTTGGGCATATATATATTCTTAATACGTAATAATGTAAGTTAAATATAAAGGAAAATTTAGTTTTTACCGTAAAATTTACTTACAGAACCAAGTTGATGATGTTTTTGTTGTTCATTGATGTATTTTAGGCAATTAAAGGTTGATACCTAAATCGTTGTCTGCTTTATGAATGTTTATGAAACTCCAAGAATTCGAGTTGTTGATCAATAATCCTTTGAAGACTCTTTCCTTTTCACTTTTAGCACAAAACACTCACTTTATTTATTATTTTTTTTATATTATTATAAACTGTGGCTAAGCAGCCTCACCTTAGGTAAAATTAAGGCTTAATTCACAGTTTTATTAAAAAGGTTATTTATTATAAAATAGTTTAGTTTTCGATAGCGATAAACCGTCGCGTATTAACTTTACTATTTTTCAAACGAGGATAGATTTTGCCTATCCTACCGACTGCGCCAAATATGTTTTCCTTTTAGGAATTAATTAAAATAAACAATTTTAATTTATTAATGAACAACTTTATTGTCAAAACTTGATTGATTCTTTATTTAATTTTACAGGTATTTATATTATAAAAAATATGCAAGGTTTGCAATTTTATCTATTTCAAAATATTGATTAAGTACATTATTAAATCAATTACATATTAATAATTACAAAAAGAAATGCTTAATTCGCAATTTGAACGTTAATTACTTAATAATAAAATATACTAATATAAATGCAAGATATGCAATTTTAAGTTTAAATTTATTTTAGTATTTTGAAATTTACAAAGCTTATTTGAGTTTATTGATTTTAATAAAAATATATTATATATTATAAATAATATAATGTTGACGTGGTTGTGTGCTGGTCGTATAACTCGCGCGTACAATATTTAATTTATCAAAAACATTTATTTGAATGTTTTAATTTAGTACCTACAAAAAATATTTTTAATTTCATATTATAAATATTTTGAATATAAGATATTTTTTAATAAAAATTATTGTAAAAAAATATTATTTTTAAAACATAATATTAGAAATATAAGAAAAACAAATAATAATATTTTTATACATTTTGTCAATATTTGTAAATTTTAAAAATCAGAGATGCAGTACATTGCGTTACGCGCATTTTCGCTGCTCTAATGTAAATTTATGTACCTATTTATTTCTCAATTTTTTGACAGAAATTATACGCTGTACGCTTTTATTTAGGTTAGGACCTAAGGAACAAATAACTTTTTTTGAGAAAGATAATTTTTTTAGTTTTGCAAACATATTGTACTATTGGTATTTTCAATTTATTTGAATATTTGTATGTTGTAAACTAAGTTATTTAAAAAAAATGTTATTTTAAAATATTTCATTTTTAAAATTTAATCGCAGCAGTATAAGAAAAAACAATTACAATATGTATTTTTATACACTTTGTCAATTTCTAAATTTTAAAACTCTGAGGTACTGCACGTCGCGTATGCTTTCATGTAAATTTTTTTACATAACTAATTATTTCAAATTTTTTGACAGAAACTGAATGCCGTACATGCTGATTTTGGCTGATCCATAAGAAATAAATCATTTTTCTTAAGAAATATTATTTTTTTTTTTAAGTTTCTGCATATTTCAGAAGTCGGTTTTTAATTTTACAAAAAACTTAACAAAAAGCAACAACAATTTACGATTTACAAAAAATTTTTTTTTTGGTACCTACTGTATTATAATAAATTACAAACAAAAACAAAATACAGTACTTTTCGGTTATAACGACCATGATGAGACGGAAAATATTCGTCGTAATAAAAGAAAAAATAAAACTTTAGAGGTCTAAGAGGGATACTGAACCACCACTCCAATTGATCTCAAATTAGGGGGACACGCAAGGGATAGTAAAGAACACCCTTGTGCCATATTTGAAGCTTCTACATTTTTTTAAGTTGTCATCTTTATTAATTTTAAAGATATGCTTTAAGGTCTTCGGAAATGTATGGCTGGTCCCCAACCCACTACTCCAATGGGGCCCAAATTTCAAAGACATTAAGGAAATAGAAAGGGACACCCTGATACAAAATTTGGAGGTTCTATCTTCTTTGGTTTCGGAATTATACTCGTTTGGCGTAAATTCGATCAAAAAGTTCTAGGTTCCGAACCCATGGTCCAATCCCGAACTTACGCAATCCCCGAAGTAGTTTCATTACTAGTAACCTACAGCACAAATTTGATGAAGAAAGCGTCATTTGTTGTTGAGTTATTGTGATTTTTTATATATGATCGTTAGCCCTTCGATCGATTAAAAGGTCCAGAATCCGAACCAATGGGCCGATTTCGCCCATATGCAATCCCCGCCGTACTTTCAGTCCTAGAAACCTACAGTTAAAATTTCATCAAAATAGCTCTATTTTTTTTTGAGTTATCGTGCCTACGGACGGACATGGCTATATCGACTCAAGAGGTCACGCTGATCACAAATATATATACTTTTCCATATCTAGCTCGCTTCCTTTAGGTGGTTACAAACACCATACCAAAGTTAATATACCCTTTTACCTATTCTATAGGTGTAGGGTATAAAACGACTTAGAAATACCTTACACCTATTTGGTTCAAATTTAATGGGAAGTCCATAAGTTATTTTAAAATCATAAAAGCTGTTATTATTTTGATCGTAAGACAAGGTTAACCAAATTTACTTTATAATACTAAAAACATTTTCTAATTATTTTATCAATTCAAAAGTATTAGCAATTCTTACCAATTTATCTATTTAAAAATATTAAGCAACTAATAAAGTTGAGATAAATGGATTCGTAAAATGCAATTACAAAATTACATATTTAAAACTTTTATCTTTGTGCATTTACTGTTGAATGATTTAGTACCTTGGTTAATTATTTTCAATAATTTTGAAATTTATTCTTTTAATTTACTTAATTATTAATGTTCTGTATAATTAAACTCAAAGTTATTCGAAAGAAATATTAATTTGAAATAATATAAATATAAAAGTTTATATAATTTCATGGTTTTTAATGTTTATGATAGTTAGCTTTTTGTCATAAAATTTAATAATCAAAATATGCAATAAATGAATTTCTAAAATACAATGATAAATATAGAACTGTTCATATAATAATTTTTATACAAAAATCAATTTTACAACTTAAGTAGGATCGCAGGATGGAGAAATCGTTTCTGTCAAAAAAAAACCTGAGATCAAAAGAGCTTCTAAGCAACGATTACTCAAATTGGGTTAAAGGAGAAACTATTAACATTCAACATAAGCCTAAACTGGGCAAAGTAGATGAAGAACCTAAGCATTTAAGTACATAAGACAGTGGGAAATGTTTTATCAACCCCATGGTTCTACCAATTGTTAGATTAACAAAAAAAGCAATCGAGTCTGGTGAAAATACGTATGCCTTATTTAGATTAAGATAACATAGAACTTACAACAATGTGAGATTATTTTTATC
The DNA here is from genome assembly GCA_963082915.1 of Dolichopus griseipennis. Classification (NCBI taxonomy): domain Eukaryota; kingdom Metazoa; phylum Arthropoda; class Insecta; order Diptera; family Dolichopodidae; genus Dolichopus; species Dolichopus griseipennis. Next base: position 76,879,691 of record OY720442.1, on the reverse strand, counting down.
ATATTTTCATGATAAAGAAGATATTTGTTATGATGGTATTTCGCAAACAAGTCTAAAAGTACTTATTCATCAAGAAGGGTTGCCAAATAGCTATGTTGAACTCAGTAATTTATATTTTGCTTATCATAATAGCACCGGAATATCCAAAAGTGAAGTACTTAAAGGCTTAGCTTATTTTAGTAGACATATTGATAATAAATACAAAGAGCACTTACAAAAAATTAGAGTGTCTTGGCAAAATTATATGATTAGTAAACCATGACACGTAACAAACACAATAATATAAATATTGTGCATTTTAATGTTAGAAGTTTAAGGAAAAATATGACTGAAATCGAACTTTTTGTTAAAGACAGAATAGATATTTACATTATTATGATTGGTGAAACGTGGTTTTACTCAGATGAAGAAACATTTTTTAATACACCTGGCTTCTCTGTATCTTTTCTAACAATGAATCAAGAGTAGGTGGAACCGCTATTTTTATTAAGCATAATATTCGGTATACGGTCTTAGAAATATTTGAGCAATTCAATACTATAATAATTTCGTTAAATTACACTTCTCCATCTTTAAAAATAGCAGTTACCTGCAAAAAACCAAGTGATAACAATTGCGATTTACTAGCATGTTAATTTTTAAAAAATTCAAGAATATAGTTCTGATGGGTAATATTAATATTGATTAATTAACAGACACAGAGCTCTCCAGATCTTATAAATTGTTGTTAGAAACTAACGGAGTTACCATAAAAAACGAACTTAGTTATGAATCTGCTATTAGAGTGACTGAAAATTATTCTACGATCATCGATCATATTCTGACAGACCTAGAAGTTTTGACTTTGACATTAAGCTTCACGATATAGTTAATCTGGATCATAAAGCGATTAGTGTCAAATTAAATAAAGTTTTAAGAAAGATTGAACCTATTTTTAAAAGGGAAATCTACAACTCAAGTTTTAAGGAATATAAAGAAAATGTTAGAAAGTTATTTGAAATGTTTCTACAATTAAAATACTCCGAAGAGTCAGAAACAATAACATGACAAAGAAATTTTTAAATATGATCAAAAAGAGGAATAATTGTTTAAAAAGTTGAAAAAGAAGCCTAGCAATATAGATATTAAAGCTAGTTTTAAAAATGTAAAACACAAGATGACGTATGAAATAAATAAAGCCAAACAAAATTATTTTAATGATAAACTACAATTAGCTGTTTTTTCCCAAAAATTTGGGAAGTTCTAAATAATCTCATCTTAAAAAAATCTATTGACTCGAGCAAGGTTATCAAAGAAATATACGGTAATGGAATCAGAACATGTGATAGCTTTCAAATTGCAAATTTTTTTAATTCTTACTTCAGTTCAATCGGTAGCAAACTAGCAGATAAAAATACTGATGCTGAAAAATACGTAATAAAAAATAGATTCGTTGAAAAGTCTATTTTTCTTAAACCTACAGATGAAACAGAAATATATAAGATAATCATGCAATTAAAAATAGTTCTCTTGGAGGTGATAAAACAGGTTGTACTTTAATAAAACCTATAAATGTATGCTTGATTAATAGATGTCTAAGTACTGGTATATATCCTGAGTATCTTCAATCAAGTATAGTGGTACCTATCTTTAAACCTAGGTCAACATTGGATGTATAAAATTACAGACCAATTGCTCACTCAAGTTCTATAGGAAAAGTATTTGAAAAGGTTATAAATTCCAGAATACTAAAGATCGTGCAAAAACTTGTAGGATTTGATTCAAATCAATTTGGTTTTCAAAAAAAAATTGGAACAGAATCTGTAATTCTAGAAACCACCAACTCAATTGTAAATAAATTGGATCAGGGAAATTATGTATGTTCAAAAATTACCAGAAAAACTATTACATCATTACCAGAAGAAACAATATTCATAATAACAATACAAGAAGGCTAAACAATTTAAATGATGCCAAATCAAGAATAGAATTATCACGAAATAGTTATCTCTCGTCATCAATAAGGATTTATAATAAACTGCCGTTGGAGTTAAAAAGAAGTTCAAATTTGGATATATTTATCAAAAAACTGAAGCATTCATTAAAGAATAACTCTTCATTTGTGGATGTATATATATGTGCACAGGGCCTGTTAAAGCCACTTGAAGGCCCGGGCCAATCAACATACGTGGCCCCTATGTAATGAAAAAAATGGTTGTTTTGGCAAAAAATTTATTAAAGCAAAAAATGTATAATTCATAATTCAAAATATAAAAAAAAACCAAATTTAATGAAAAAAAATTAAAATAATGCTTTTCGTGCCCTTAGAGCTGCAAATGAAGCTATTAATTCAGAATAGTCCAAATTCTTGCAATATCCCAATTAATATTTAGTGTAGTCAGACCATTTACTCGATTCTGCACCATTGTTGAGAAATTTAAATTCTTTCACAATTTCTTCATTAATTTGATTTTTATATTTTTTCTTCAAAATAATTGCTTCTGCAACTAAGCTCTTCTCATCCATCTCATCAAAACTCCATAGAACTTCAAATAAGTTGCATATAGAGGAAACAGCTTTAAATCTTCGCGTAAGTCCATCTATTAATGATTCAATGATCTTATTAAAAATGTCGTTGTGAAAATATACTTCTGCAGATATTTGATCTTTTATTCGTCGATTTGTTGTAAATTCTGTAACAGTTTCATTAGCTGCAGCTATTTGTTTTGATTCGGAAAGAATCGAAGACCATGCATTTTTAATTTCCTTTATATCTTCAATAAGTTTGTCAATATTAATTTTTTCCGTTGTCAATGTTGATTTCCGTGCTTGGAGAATTCGATTTGTTTGATTCAATAAAAGCAGAACTTTCATCCAATTGAATACATTAATACACTTTTAAATGATAACAGATATTTTTTAAACGATTTAATCTAAGCTTGAGCGTCAGCCGGAAGACTATTTTTAAATATTCTTGCAGACCATCTAGTTTTTGAAATGTTGTGTAAAGAAATTCCGTGAAGATGTTTTTTTAAAACCTCCCATCTTTTTGGACTACTAGTAAAAAAGTTATATACTTGTTGAATAGTTCCGAAAAATGTTATTGCTTTTTTACAGCATTCTGCTGAGTCAGCTCCAACGAGATTTAAAGTATGATTTCCGCAGCTGCTGAACTTGCAATTTGAATTTTCGAGCAAAAGGAGTGCTTGATCGCCGTTATATTTTCCTGCCATATTAGCACCATTATCATATCCTTGCCCGACACAGTTCTGGAAATTCAAGGTTAAATTTTTTAAGAGACACAATAAGCGACCATCAATTTCTTTGCCGGTTTTTTCAGAAAAATCATCAAAACATATAAAGCGTTCTTCAATTGAAAAATCCAATTCTTTTAATTTAACATAACGAATAATCAATGTTGTTTGCTCCTTATGAGATCTATCTGCAGTTGCATCAGCAATAATAGAAAAATACTTAGCATTTTTAATTTCATCAATAATTTGTCTTTGAACAAATGAGCCACATAGGTCGATAAACTCTTTTTGAATTTTATTTGAAAGATAATGAACTTGCAATATTTTTTTTTCTTCTTGTGATGCTCTAACTTTTGGAACATGCTCTGATAATATCGGATCATATTTACTTATATATTTATTTATTATCAATAATCAAAGACACAAAAAAAATTACCAGTTATTTTTAATTTTATGAACTTTAAAAAAATCACTATAGAATTCAATAACACTTTAACAATAGAAAAAAACACTTTAACAATATTTTTAAGTTTTAACCACCTCAAAGACAGACCACTAAATACTTAATAAAATTTTATTATACAAATTTGAACTCATGTAACAACGCAAGTCCTACTACGATTTTTTATTTTATAATAAAAATTTGAAAATTTGAATTTTAAGATTGTTTTTCTTGTTCCCTACGTAAAAGTTTGAAATAAACATTTTAATCGTTTTGTGTAGTTTCAAATATGTAGTGTTGTTTGGAGGCCCCCTGAATTAAGAGGCTCACGACCCTCGTGACTCCCCCTTTTCCAGGGCCTGTATGTGCATATATATGTAAATATATTTAATTTCAAATAATTTACTTTGTTGAATAGTATTAGGAAGTAACTGCGATGTTTTATACCAAAACTATAAGTTTTGTTTACATCACAGTTAGAAAAAAAAAACAAAAATAAATGTTAAAGTTTAAGAAAAACAATTAAAGAAACAGTCAGTCGGTGCAACCGACTTAGAAATACCCTACACCTATTTGGTTCAAATTTAATGACATATCCATAAGTAATTTTAACATCATAAAAGCTGTTATTAATTTGATTGTAAGACATAGCTAACCAAATTAACTTTATAATACTAAAAACCTTTTCTAATTACACTATCTCTTAAAAAATATTACAAATTCTTACTAATTTATTTATTTAAAAATATTAAAAAACAAAAAAACTTGTTATAAATGGAAATATATTTATTCCAATTCAATTACAAAATGAAAAAATTCTAGTTATTAAATTTTGTGATAAAAAGCTAATCAAAGCATAATATATTTAATAATCTAAATTTTTCAAAATTGCAATTATTTTAAATGGCTAGTTAATATACCTAATAGCTATATATAATAACCACTATATTATATAATAACCACTACAATTAAGTCTAAATTTCGGGGACACATAGGAAATAGGAAATATATTCTTTGGCTTCGAAATTATACTCGTTCGGCCTCAAATCGATCAAAAGCTCCTAGAATCCGAACTCATTGGCCAAACTCGACCAGAACCAATTCCAGTTGTACTTTCATTACTAGTTAAGATATATGTTTGTTAGCCCTTGAACTTTTCAAGGGTTCCAGAACCCGAAATTATGGTGCGATTTCGCCCATAGGCAGTCCCCCTCATACTTTCCATACTAGTTAACCCTTGTACACAATGGGAACCTTCTTTCTTAATTTTAAGTTACTAGTTTTATTAATTTCGATGATAAACTTTTACACATTGGGAGGTCTATGAAAGGTACAAAATTAGAGGGACACGCAGGAAATAGTAAAAAACACCCATGTGCCAAATTTAAAGCTTCTACATTTGTTTCAAGTTACTATCTTTATTAATTTCGAAAATATGCTTTAAGGTCCTCGGAACTGAGTGGCTGGTCCCCACGCACTACTCCAATTGGGTTCAAATTTCAAGGATACTAAGGAGATCCAAAGCGACACCCTGAAACCAAATTTGGAGGTTCTATCTTCATTGGTTTCGGAATTATGCTATTTTGGCCTAAATTCGATCAAAAAGTTCTAAGTTCCGAACCCATTGTCCAATCCTCACCGTACGCAATCGCCGCCGTTGTTTCATTACCAATAACCTACAGCACAAATTTCATGAAGATAGCGTCATTAGTTGTTGAGTTATCGTGATTATTTATATATGTTCGTTAGCCCTGAAACCGATTAAAAGGTCCAGAATCCGAACCCTTGGGCTGATTTCGCCCTTATGCAGTCCACGCTTAACTTTAAGCACTAGTTAACCCTTGTACACAATTTGATCCCAAATTAGGGGGACACGCAAGGGATAGTAAAGAACACCCTTGTGCCAAATTTGAAGCTTCTTAATTTTTTTTAAGTTGTTATCTTTATTAATTTTAAAGATATGCTTTAAGCTCTTCGGAAATGTATGGCTGGTCCCCGACCCACTACTCCAATGGGGCCCAAATTTCAATGACATTAAGAAAATAGGAAGGGACACCCTGATACAAAATTTGGAGGTTCTATCTTCTTTGGTTTCGGAATTATGCTCGTTTGGCCTAAATTCGATCAAAAAGTTCTAGGTTCCGAACCCATGGTCCAATCCCGAACTTACGCAATCCCCGAAGTAGTTTCATTACTAGTAACCTACAGCATAATTATTCTATATGTGTAGGGTATAATTACTAAATTAATCATCAAGCACCATTATTAGATATAATAAGTTTAAATACATTTTAGGTAAAATTTAATTCTTTGGCAAAAAGTGTAACGTTTATTATAATTAAAATTGAACAGAGTTCGTTATAAATGAAAACTATTGTATAAACCAAATGTAGTGCTTTCATTTCGAACAGAACTCATTTTTTTTCACTGGAGTTTTAGAGAGATAAAGAAAAAAAAAAACAAAAACAAAAATAAATTTTAAAAAAGTTTCAATCATAACATTTGAACTAAACAAAAAAAAGAAAGACATAAGTCGGCGCATATAATAGTTTGATTGAGCTGCGAGTTACAACCGAAAATGAATTACATTTACACAGAAAGTCGGCGCATAATATTAGAGTCATAAGCCTCAACTTTTAACAGCGTGACCGTTAAATTCAAATTTACGTTAAATTAAAGACGGGTTTTCACCTGAAAAAACGCAATATTCTAAGAAATATCATTGTCCTATGAAAACAAAGAAAACCTTTCTTATTCATTCATTCACCATTTTCTTTGACTGCTTTTGAATTCTCCAAGAATGAAATGGATTTTGAATCTACAACATCTTGTGTCAATTTACTTGAATATTCAACCGTTTTTCAATTAATCGGGTTTCGGAAATTTCAGAACAGTTAGCGCTGTCACATTTGATTGACTCCATTAATAAAAACAACAATAACAATAATTATATTCTAGATGGTTGTAACATATCAATTCAAAAAAAAGATTACCATCTGATCAACTTAATAATACAATAACAAATACAATGAAAGAAGTTATTCCAAAGTTTATTAGTAAAAATACTGTAATGAAATTCTACTCTCTATATAAAAAAAGATTGTTAAAAAAATCAGAGTTAATGAACGATATACCCAAATTTCACAAACAAAGATATTTTGGCAGAGTTGGACATTACTCGGACCAACTTTTAAAGTGGACCAAATTTTTTTTTATTTTATTTTTTTTGCGTGACTGTGTTAAATTAGTTTATTTTTTTTAATATGACGATTATCTTAAAGTTGACCAGGGCAACTATAATTCTCCTTAAAATTAGATATACATAATGTTTATTTGTATTTCTGTTGTGATATATTTAAGTTTTTAAATCAAGAAAGCAAAGCAGATTTTTATTCCAAACGCAAATTAATCACACTCATATATAAATCTAGTTATTTAGAAAATTTGCAAATAAAAAACTGGTGCTGCATTATGCAAATGCAAATGAAAACCAGGAAGAGTGTAGTAGAGTAGACTGTGTCAACTCTGGGATACCCGAATGTTATATAAACATTATATCATTATTATTATAAACATTATTTATTTTTGGCAAAATTTCAAACATACCAGCTTTATTAGGTGTAGTGTAATGCTCATATAAAAGAAGGAGTTGTATGGCAGCTACTCGAACCCTCTGCAGTAGGCCAACCAAATTTTGCAGTAACTTTGGCCATTACACTTAACTATTTTTGGCAAAATTTCAGACACCCAACTTTGATAGGTATAGAGTAATGCTCATATAAAATAAGAAGTTGTATGGCAACTACTCTACTCACTGCAGCAGACCATACCAAATTTTCCAGAAACTTTAGCCATAAAACTAAACTACTTTTGGTAAAATCTCAGACACGCAGCTTTAGTAGTACAGTGTAATGCTCATATAAAAAAAGAAGTTGTATGGCAGCTACCCAAACCGATGAACCAAAATGGCTGGATTTAAATTGCGATGACGGCTATTGCAAAAAAACGAATTTGCGAAAATTTCAAGATCCTAGTTCTTTTAGTTTTTGAGTAATTGTGCGGACGGACGGAAGTACATACATAGCTAAATCGATTTGTTTTTCGATTCTGATCCGATCCATACACTTGAGTCTATATCTACCCCCCTATTTCTCTGCGTCACAAACTTAATGGCAAATTTATTATACCATTTGACCTATAGTCATACATAAATGCAAATAAAATACTTATTAAAAATTAGCGGTATAATATGCTCTTTGTACCTAATTCTTATTATGATTGAATTTAATAATTATGTATATATAATGTATAGAAACGAATAAAAATTAAATTTTTATAAACATATATTTTACAAACCACAATTGCAATATTACCAATATTACCAAAAACATTTAAATTTTAGTTTTTGCGTAAACGAAATTGAAAAACTTTAAAAAAATCACTATAGAATTCAATAACACTTTAACAATAGAAAAAAACACTTTAACAATATTTTCAAGTTTTAACCACCTCAAAGACAGACCACTAAATACTTAATAAAATTTTATTATACAAATTTGAACTCATGTAACAACGCAAGTCCTACTACGATTTTTTATTTTATAATAAAAATTTGAAAATTTGAATTTTAAGATTGTTTTTCTTGTTCCCTACGTAAAAGTTTGAAATAAACATTTTAATCGTTTTGTGTAGTTTCAAATATGTAGTGTTGTTTGGAGGCCCCCTGAATTAAGAGGCTCACGACCCTCGTGACTCCCCCTTTTCCAGGGCCTGTATGTGCATATATATGTAAATATATTTAATTTCAAATAATTTACTTTGTTGAATAGTATTAGGAAGTAACTGCGATGTTTTATACCAAAACTATAAGTTTTGTTTACATCACAGTTAGAAAAAAAAAAACAAAAATAAATGTTAAAGTTTAAGAAAAACAATTAAAGAAACAGTCAGTCGGTGCAACCGACTTAGAAATACCCTACACCTATTTGGTTCAAATTTAATGACATATCCATAAGTAATTTTAACATCATAAAAGCTGTTATTAATTTGATTGTAAGACATAGCTAACCAAATTAACTTTATAATACTAAAAACCTTTTCTAATTACACTATTTCTTAAAAAATATTACAAATTCTTACTAATTTATTTATTTAAAAATATTAAAAAACAAAAAAACTTGTTATAAATGGAAATATATTTATTCCAATTCAATTACAAAATGAAAAAATTCTAGTTATTAAATTTTGTGATAAAAAGCTAATCAAAGCATAATATATTTAATAATCTAAATTTTTCAAAATTGCAATTATTTTAAATGGCTAGTTAATATACCTAATAGCTATATATAATAACCACTATATTATATAATAACCACTACAATTAAGTCTAAATTTCGGGGACACATAGGAAATAGGAAATATATTCTTTGGCTTTGAAATTATACTCGTTCGGCCTCAAATCGATCAAAAGCTCCTAGAATCCGAACTCATTGGCCAAACTCGACCAGAACCAATTCCAGTTGTACTTTCATTACTAGTTAAGATATATGTTTGTTAGCCCTTGAACTTTTCAAGGGTTCCAGAACCCGAAATTATGGTGCGATTTCGCCCATAGGCAGTCCCCCTCATACTTTCCATACTAGTTAACCCTTGTACACAATTGGAACCTTCTTTCTTAATTTTAAGTTACTAGTTTTATTAATTTCGATGATAAACTTTTACACATTGGGAGGTCTATGAAAGGTACAAAATTAGAGGGACACGCAGGAAATAGTAAAAAACACCCATGTGCCAAATTTGAAGCTTCTACATTTGTTTCAAGTTACTATCTTTATTAATTTCGAAAATATGCTTTAAGGTCCTCGGAACTGAGTGGCTGGTCCCCACGCACTACTCCAATTGGGTTCAAATTTCAAGGATACTAAGGAGATCCAAAGCGACACCCTGAAACCAAATTTAGAGGTTCTATCTTCATTGGTTTCGGAATTATGCTATTTTGGCCTAAATTCGATCAAAAAGTTCTAAGTTCCGAACCCATTGTCCAATCCTCACCGTACGCAATCGCCGCCGTTGTTTCATTACCAATAACCTACAGCACAAATTTCATGAAGATAGCGTCATTAGTTGTTGAGTTATCGTGATTATTTATATATGTTCGTTAGCCCTGAAACCGATTAAAAGGTCCAGAATCCGAACCCTTGGGCTGATTTCGCCCTTATGCAGTCCACGCTTAACTTTAAGCACTAGTTAACCCTTGTACACAATTTGATCCCAAATTAGGGGGACACGCAAGGGATAGTAAAGAACACCCTTGTGCCAAATTTGAAGCTTCTTAATTTTTTTTAAGTTGTTATCTTTATTAATTTTAAAGATATGCTTTAAGCTCTTCGGAAATGTATGGCTGGTCCCCGACCCACTACTCCAATGGGGCCCAAATTTCAATGACATTAAGAAAATAGGAAGGGACACCCTGATACAAAATTTGGAGGTTCTATCTTCTTTGGTTTCGGAATTATGCTCGTTTGGCCTAAATTCGATCAAAAAGTTCTAGGTTCCGAACCCATGGTCCAATCCCGAACTTACGCAATCCCCGAAGTAGTTTCATTACTAGTAACCTACAGCATAATTATTCTATATGTGTAGGGTATAATTACTAAATTAATCATCAAGCACCATTATTAGATATAATAAGTTTAAATACATTTTAGGTTCGTTATAAATGAAAACTATTGTATAAACCAAATGTAGTGCTTTCATTTCGAACAGAACTCATTTTTTTTCACTGGAGTTTTAGAGAGATAAAGAAAAAAAAAAAACAAAAACAAAAATAAATTTTAAAAAAGTTTCAATCATAACATTTGAACTAAACAAAAAAAAGAAAGACATAAGTCGGCGCATATAATAGTTTGATTGAGCTGCGAGTTACAACCGAAAATGAATTACATTTACACAGAAAGTCGGCGCATAATATTAGAGTCATAAGCCTCAACTTTTAACAGCGTGACCGTTAAATTCAAATTTACGTTAAATTAAAGACGGGTTTTCACCTGAAAAAACGCAATATTCTAAGAAATATCATTGTCCTATGAAAACAAAGAAAACCTTTCTTATTCATTCATTCACCATTTTCTTTGACTGCTTTTGAATTCTCTAAGAATGAAATGGATTTTGAATCTACAACATCTTGTGTCAATTTACTTGAATATTCAACCGTTTTTCAATTAATCGGGTTTCGGAAATTTCAGAACAGTTAGCGCTGTCACATTTGATTGACTCCATTAATAAAAACAACAATAACAATAATTATATTCTAGATGGTTGTAACATATCAATTCAAAAAAAAGATTACCATCTGATCAACTTAATAATACAATAACAAATACAATGAAAGAAGTTATTCCAAAGTTTATTAGTAAAAATACTGTAATGAAATTCTACTCTCTATATAAAAAAAGATTGTTAAAAAAATCAGAGTTAATGAACGATATACCCAAATTTCACAAACAAAGATATTTTGGCAGAGTTGGACATTACTCGGACCAACTTTTAAAGTGGACCAAATTTTTTTTTATTTTATTTTTTTTGCGTGACTGTGTTAAATTAGTTTAATTTTTTTAATATGACGATTATCTTAAAGTTGACCAGGGCAACTATAATTCTCCTTAAAATTAGATATACATAATGTTTATTTGTATTTCTGTTGTGATATATTTAAGTTTTTAAATCAAGAAAGCAAAGCAGATTTTTATTCCAAACGCAAATTAATCACACTCATATATAAATCTAGTTATTTAGAAAATTTGCAAATAAAAAACTGGTGCTGCATTATGCAAATGCAAATGAAAACCAGGAAGAGTGTAGTAGAGTAGACTGTGTCAACTCTGGGATACCCGAATGTTATATAAACATTATATCATTATTATTATAAACATTATTTATTTTTGGCAAAATTTCAAACATACCAGCTTTATTAGGTGTAGTGTAATGCTCATATAAAAGAAGGAGTTGTATGGCAGCTACTCGAACCCTCTGCAGTAGGCCAACCAAATTTTGCAGTAACTTTGGCCATTACACTTAACTATTTTTGGCAAAATTTCAGACACCCAACTTTGATAGGTATAGAGTAATGCTCATATAAAATAAGAAGTTGTATGGCAACTACTCTACTCACTGCAGCAGACCATACCAAATTTTCCAGAAACTTTAGCCATAAAACTAAACTACTTTTGGTAAAATCTCAGACACGCAGCTTTAGTAGTACAGTGTAATGCTCATATAAAAAAAGAAGTTGTATGGCAGCTACCCAAACCGATGAACCAAAATGGCTGGATTTAAATTGCGATGACGGCTATTGCAAAAAAACGAATTTGCGAAAATTTCAAGATCCTAGTTCTTTTAGTTTTTGAGTAATTGTGCGGACGGACGGAAGTACATACATAGCTAAATCGATTTGTTTTTCGATTCTGATCCGATCCATACACTTGAGTCTATATCTACCCCCCTATTTCTCTGCGTCACAAACTTAATGGCAAATTTATTATACCATTTGACCTATAGTCATACATAAATGCAAATAAAATACTTATTAAAAATTAGCGGTATAATATGCTCTTTGTACCTAATTCTTATTATGATTGAATTTAATAATTATGTATATATAATGTATAGAAACGAATAAAAATTAAATTTTTATAAACAAATATTTTACAAACCACAATTGCAATATTACCAATAATACCAAAAACATTTAAATTTTCGTTTTTGCGTAAACGAAATTGAAAAATAAATACAAAAATTAAAAAACTATTTATATACAGGGTGTTCCCGACTCGATGGTCTTCCTTCAAATGGGTGATCGGGCATATCGAGCAGAACAAAAAATTGTATGGGAGGGGGGGGTCTATTTTCATTAGTTTAGAAGTTATGGGGCCTTAACTGTTTTTCGACCATAATTTAATTTTATTTCGATAAAATTGGAACCAAATAAGATAAAACAAAAATAAGTATAGCATTTAAATGCTTATAATGCTTATTAATATAAGTACTGTCAAACATTACTCTAAAGTAATTAACAAAATATCAATTAAATCCCTTTTATCAAGAAAATAACGGTATTAACATAACAGTTTTTTTACTTCAAAATATTAACCTTCTCTTTCCCTGCATTTTGAGTATACTAGCACTTTTATAGCTCAAAAACTTTGAAAGTTATAAAGTAAAAACTTTTTTGTGATACCTGAAATTTAACTAAATTTGAATTTTTTTCAAAAATTATTAGCCAATATATTCAAAAACAATTTTTATTTAATTTATTTTAATTTCAGAGAACAACAATTGCTTAATATTTTTGAAGTGGTTATTTCTACATTGGAAAGTAAATTAAAACGAATTGACAATCTTGATAAAGCTGTTGAAAACCTCATAAGGCGAGTCGAAATACTTGATAATCGCGTTGGAGATAATATTTTAAAAACCGAATCTGTTATATCTAAATTAAGATCTCTAGATAATAAAATTTCATCTGATTCGATTGAAATTAAAAAAGAAAGTGCACCTTCTAATAACGTTGAAACAAAACACTCGATATTATCTCAACCAAACCTAGACAGTCGCTTAGTAACACTCGATCAAAAAGTAACTGATATAGATTCAAAACTAGAAGGTTTAAAAAGCCAAATAGATAATAATTTTTTACAAATTGATGATTTCAATGCTGAGGCAAGTGAAAAAAAACCAATTAGCATGAATGTAATAGAGATTACAAAAGCAATGAATGCAGAAGTGATGAATCATATGACAAATGAATTAGGTCATCTAAGAACCACAACTGATAATATTGATAAAAAACTACAATTTCATATTAATATTGTATCAGACAATGTTGGTCGAATGTTACAAAGGGTAGATGAAATTCATGAAGCCGTTGTTGACCATAACGAACTTTACAATAACTTGAATATATCCTCAACTACTACATCGTTACCTCTAATAAAGTCTAGTAAAATTGAAGCGCTGGTTAAACAAATTAAGCCAATAATGTCAGTTTCAGAAAAAATGGATGAAGTTTGGAATGTTGTTGTAGGCACTAAATCATCAGTGGATCACTTAGTGCCCAAGTCCGATGAACTTCTAACACAAACCCAACGTCAAGAACGAGCAATTGGTGAAATTCATCATGATTTGAAAACTAAAACCAATTTAATTATAACAAATTTGGATATGGTTGAAAAACGTTTAAAAAAACAAGAAGATGATGTGTCAATGTTAGCACAAAGACCCGCTCCTGCTGATTTATTCATGGATCCCACTATTGATCGCCTAATTGAATACGATCCTAACAAGTAATTTTATTATTATTAAAAAAAATCTTTTTATTGTAATTAATAATACTCGTACTCGTATACATAATATTTTAAATAAACATTTTTTTTTATCTATCAAAAACAGGTATTCAGTAATTGAAGATTTTACGGAACCAGTTTTCGGAGTAACATTTCCAACACCTTCTTCAATATCTTCTTCCACAATAGCAACATCCACTGTAAATATGACAACACCCTCCTCAATCTTTCACTCAATTAGTTCATCTGCTTCAACAGTAAGAACTTCCACACAAGGAACAAATCAATTAAATATTACAAATGTTGCAGCACCAGTATCACCAACCCTAAAAACTGTATCACGCAAGGGTGGTATAATATTTCCAAGTGTTAAAAATAAACCTTCAGTACAAAATAATTCAACTTTTGCAACGGATATCTTATCACTCAAGGATGTAAAAGTAAGTTAGTAATTTTGTTTAATTTCAGCAGGAGGGATGGGACAGGTAGATATAGGCTCAAAGATATGGATCGGATCAGAATTGAAAAGCAAATCGATCAGCCATCCGTTCGCACGAAAACTAAAAAAATAAAAAAGCTATCAGAATACAAAATTTTCACAAATTTGTTTTAATCCAATAACCGTCATCGCTATTGAAATCAAGCCAGTTTGTGCTGCTTGTTAAAGTAGCTGCCATACAGTTTCTTTTTTTATATGAGCGTGAATCACTCTATAAATTTGTCAATAGAAGCTAACCAAAAAAAATTTTTTTTTTCTTTTATATACTTATATATATATATATATATATATATATATGTATATATAATAATTTATTTAATTTCAGATAATTTTACAATATAATTTTAAAATTATGTAAAAGAAATCAAAATTTTAATACAAAATAATTTTACTTATCTCTAATTTACTTTTAAATATAATTTTAACTAATTTAATTTCTAAAATTTTTAATATATTTTTTTAAGTTTATTTTTAAATATCTCCACATTTTGACAATTTTAAATTTCCGTTTGTAAAGAGTTGAAGAGTTTAATTTCACTACATTTTAAGCTTTTTTGTTGTTTGGATGTTCTGGCTTTAGATATTTCAATAATTTTTCTATGTCTACTAAAATACTTATGTACATTTTCCCTATTCATTAGAATTAATTTTGATTAAAAAATGACTATTTAGTATATTATAAATGTATTTACATTTATCAAAATAAATTAGTTGATTTATATCAAGTAAATTAGTTGCTTTTTATAATTCCCTAGTACTAGTTTTAGGATTTATTTTAAATAAAATTTTTAATGCCTTATTCGTTACAGTTCCAATAGAATTTACGTGAAATTTTGAACAGTGACTCCAGCTGCATATATTATAAAGATAAAATTTGTTCATTGTAAAAAGGTTTAACTGCATGATTCGGAATGCCACCAATTCTTTTTATAGCCATACATATAGGGACCATTTTTTTCTTAATTTTTTTAATGTGCTTGTCCCATCTTAAATTTTCATCAATTATCATTCCTAAATATTTTACACTATTCACTCTTTGAATTATATTATTTTTTATCTTCAGAGTAATATCATCATATTTTTTATTCTGGGTTTTAAATATTATGTAATTAGTTTTTTTGAGATTTATACTTTGTTCATTATATTCCAGTTCTTTCATTGTTTTAACTTTTGCAATCAGGTTGGTGTCATCCGCATAAACATTGTAATTTGACATGATATTATTTTTTGGTATGTTCATTATATATGGTAAGTATAAAAGCGGCCCAAAAAGAGACTCTTGTGGTACATCTGTTTTTATTAATAGTTCATTGCCCAAAATTTGGGTAATTTTAACGCACTGTGTCGTATTTGTTAAATAAATTTTTAATAAAATATTACTATTTCCTCTAATTAAAATTTCATGTTCTCTAACTAAGTAATCTGGAATGATTAACCAAGTCAAATCCTTTTGTTAAATCAATAAATACCTTATCTACATAGAATCCATCATCTAATGAAAAATACATTTTTTCCAATGTTGCTATAATGGCTAACTCTGTCCCATAATTTCTAAGTAATCAAAGCCAATTGTTTGGTAATAAAATTTCTAATTCTAATATTAATAGCTTTTTCATGTATTTTCGATATAAATTTGAGATTGGTCTATAATTATTATAATCTTCTTTTAACCCAGATTTATGTACAGGAACTATAAAGGCTTTTTTATTTTGATCTGGAAATATTCCTTCTGTAAAACTTTTATTGATCACTATCTCTAAAGGTTGTTTTATAACATTAACCAATTCCTGCAAGTCTTTTACTGTTATTTTATATAATACTGGAGTTGCATTTTTATTTAATTTGAGAGAAATTTGATAGATTTCAGCTTATTTAACTGGTTTAAAAAATAACGATTTACTATTATATATTTTATAGTCAGCATTATTAACTGTGCTAGAATTTCGACTCTCAGTTAGAATACATTTACTTATTTTATTAAACAATTTATTAATAGTATCTGCCATTTCATTTTCATTAATTATTTTCTCGCCATTTTTTTTTGAAACGTAAGTAATAGTTTCGGTTTTTTATTATTTTTTATAGTATTACTAGCAGATTTACCCGGCGTTGCCCGGAAGCTTGCAAATTGTAAAAAAGCTAGTTTCAGCCAATTTTTTGAAATACTACTTTGCTTATAAATGAAGCCACAAAAAAATATTTGTGGAGTTCCGTTAACCCATCGTGGCCCAACAGCTTTTTATAGGTTTTTTCGTTACTTTGTTATATATTAGAAATGATTTAACCAATTAACTTTAAATTTTGTATATGTGTTCTTCTTTGAAAATCAAGTTCAATTTACTAATAGACTTGGAGGTTGTTAACCCCTGCCGACCCGACGATTGTTCAAAAAAAAATGTGTAAGTAAATTACGTCCAATTTTTGAAAGAAGGTACAACTTCTTTGAATTAGGCGAATACTTAAATCGATTGCGAAACAAAAACTTTAAAAAACAGTTTGCAAAACAATTTGAACGATTATCTCTAATTTTTCTATACATGGTGCTTCTTGACAATTTGGTGCTCCTTGATCATGGTTTAGAAAAGGTTTAAAAATTTGCTTTTCAACTTATATTTTGTTAAGTACTCACCTGAAAGTTGTAATACGCTCTTCCTCGTTTTTTTATGATTTGATGAGGGAAATGTAGGCTTATTTTATGGAAAAACTGTTTTAAAATACTATGTCTTTAAGGATAATATATATGAAATTGAATTTTTTGATTTTTAGATTTCATTTGAAGAAAACTGAAAATTTCATGGAATCTTTGTTCAAAACGCACAAACAGGTCAAAACCAAATTAACCCTGTGGGTTTTAATTAAAATGCTGCTACAAAATTTTCAATAAAATACTTTTGATCGTATAAGAAAATAAAATTTATAGAAAACTTCATAGCGTCGTCGTGGAAAACGGGTTAATCGAACTTAACTAAAACTTTTTGCAGCCTCTCTTTTAGACTACAAAATCAACCTGTAAAATTGGACACAAATCGAAAACACAAAATTTTTTGGAAGCCCGCCAGGCCGAAATGGGTTAATTTATTCGAACCAAATTTATACAACTAATCGGTTGCTAAGATGAACGTTTGTGCAAAATTTCAAGTCAATCGGTCAAACCGTTTTGACTCGACATCCAAAAAACGAAAAAGCTTAAAACAGCTCTGGAGCCCCAACCTGTTGACTTATAAAAATGTAACATAGCCTATGTCACCCCTCGGGCTCTCAGAATTATTCCTTTAAAATTTTGTGACAATCGGACCAGTGGTTTTCACGTGAATCCTGGAGAAACAAATAAACAAACAAACAAACAAACAAATTTTCTTCTTTATACCCGTGCATACATATATGAACATCGGGTATATTAAAATTACTCCTCCGTTTGTAACGCATCGAAATATAAGAACTAGATATAGTGTCAAGGGTACGTATCGAATCAGCATCGAAAAGTGAATCGATCTAGCTATGTGTGTCCGTCCGTCAGCACGATAACTCAAAAACTAAAAGGGCTAGAGTCTTGAAATTCACACCAAGTCATTTTTAGACAATTTCTAGGTTCCCTATTGTTTTTGGTTAAAATCGGACCAAGGCTTCGGGGAGCTGCCATACAACTTTTTTGAACCAATATGAATTTCTTCAAAACTATTTATACTACGGGGATGAAAATTACACACTGTTAGTTTTATAATGACTCCGGCACTTATATGAAGTTTCAAAATGTTAGGGCCCCATTTTCGGGGGGCTGCCATACAACTTCCTTGCACCAATATGAATTTCTTCAAAACTAATTATACTACCCGGATGAAAATTTCACACGGTTAGTTATATAATGAATCGAGCACTTATATGAAGTTTCAAAATGTTTGGGCCCCATTTACGGGGAGCTGCCATACAACTTTTTTGCACCAATATGAATTTCTTCAAAACTATTTATAATACGGGGATGAAAATTACACACGGTTAGTTTTATAATGACTCCGGCACTTATATGAAGTTTCAAAATGTTAGGGCCCCATTTTCGGGGGGCTGCCATACAACTTCCTAGCACCAATATGAATTTCTTCAAAACTAATTATACTACGCGGATGAAAATTACACACGGTTAGTTATATAATGAATCGAGCACTTATATGAAGTTTCAAAATGTTAGGGCCCCATTTTCGGGGGGCTGCCATACAAAGTTTTCGATTCAATAACTGTGAATCTAATAAAGCTACAACGTTAAAATTAAAATTGGGCAGGTAAATTAATAGGGCAAGTTACTTGGCAAAGTTGGACATCACTCGGACCATCGGACTTTTAGGGTGGGCCAATTTTTTTTTTTTGTTTTTTTTTGTTTTTTGTTTTTTTGTTTTTTTATTTTTTTTTAAGCTAAAGTTATGGGACAATGAATGAAAATTTTGTTTTTTTTTTTTGTGATATTTTTTTTTTTGTTAATTTTTTTTTTTTTTTTTTTAAGCTAAAGTTATGGGACAATGAATGAAAATTTTGTTTTTTGTTTTGTGATTTTTTTTTTTTTTTTGTTAATTATTTTTTTTTTTTTTACGTCAAAATTATGGGGTAATGAGTTAAATGTATAAGGGAAGTAAATTACGGTTTATTTTATACACCATAGTGGGTATGCACGGGTATCTAAAAGTTGACAAGGGCAACTATAATCTTCCTCGTTATATATTAGATTTAATAACTTCTATAGTTTTCTAGAGTAATTACCTGTTCTTTCAATACTTTTGATAACATGTTTATTATACCCGTGCATACATATATGAACATCGGGTATATTTAAATTACTCCTCCGTTTGTAATGCATCGAAATATACGAGCTAGATATAGTGTCAAGGGTACGTATCGAATCGGCATCGAAAAGTGAATCGATCTAGCTATGTGTGTCCGTCCGTCAGCACGATAACTCAAAAACTATAAGAGCTAGAGTTCTGAAACTTTCACAAAGTAATTTTTAGATAATTTGTAGGTTCCCTATTGTTTTTGGTTAAAATCGGACAAAGGGTTCGGGTAGCTGCCATACAAATTTTTCGAAATTATATGAATATTTTCAAAATTAATAACTAAATAGAAACCAAATATAAAAACAAACAAAATGTAGTTAAATTATTAATCAATTCATGGTGTAGTGGTTAGGACATGTTACTTGTAGCCAAAATGTCTCGGTTCGAATTCAGGCTAAGGAAAATTTTTTTTTTTTTTTAATTCAGTTTTTGTTATCTATTTTCTTTATAAAGAATTATATAAAAATATATGTATTTATTTTATGTATGAAAAATTTTATTTTATAGAAAATTTAATATAATTTCACAATAATTAAACCAAGTTACACTTAAATAACACACTTAATTATTAATTATTAATTTTGTTTTTTATTTGTTTTTTTTTTTTTTTTGTAATGATATTTTAAATAAAACTTTTAAAATTTTTTCATAAAAATAAAAACTTATATGTCAATCTTATAATAAACAATAAACACAAATATCAAACACTATAGCTATCCCTTTTACTCCTATTCAGTCAGCTATTTATCTAGTTGCATGTCAACTTGTTATATATACATATATTGTTACATAATTAAAACTAATGTAAATAGATCCAGTAAATATCAAACTTTAATTCTCAGCGAATATCAAACGATAAATTTAAAATAAAGTTCTTCTCAAACTTTAGTCTGAGAAAAATCTAAATTTAAACTCATAAAATTTTTCTTTATATATAATTTTTTTTTTTTTTCTTTTTAAGTTTTTTATATAAACTATTAATAATTGAAAAGTGTGGGTTCGAATATCGATCAGAGCATATTTTTTTTTTAAATTCATTCTTTTTTAATTCATTTTATTTTTTTATTAATTTTTTTTGTAATTAAATATAAAAAAGCAAATATTTTGAATTTTCTGTCAAATAGTTCAATTGCAATATATGAAATTCTTATTTATTTAATACACGCACGGGTATCTAAAAGTTGACAAGGGCAACTATAATCTTCCAATTGTTTTGATTGCTGTTACGGCTATTTGATGATCAGATAAACTTTTATCCTTTATTGTAAAAGAAACCTGATATTTTCAATTGAAGTTGGTTATTATTTCATCTGTTAGAGTTTTAGGATGAGTATTTGTTGTACTTTGCCTCTAATTATGTATATAATATTCAGAAGTAGCTATCATATCTTTGTTGTTATTAGTAAGTTAGTATTATCAAACAAATTGAAGTTAGTATCAACAAAAATATGGGATACATTAAAGGGTATGTTACCCTTTACAAAAATTGCTGTACCTTCTCCCCTTTTTTCTTTTCTGCAATTATAAACCGCTTTAAAATTTAGGATATTATGTTTATCAATTTTGTTGTCGAATATCCATACCTCTGTTAGTACTACTATATCAATATATTTGAGCTTTGTGATTAAAACTTCTAATTCTAATATTTTATTTCTTATGCTACAGGTTTTTAAGAATAAAATATTAAGATTCATTATATTTGCGTTTTATTATATTTGCGTGATTGATCAGAATCGAATGCTTATCATATCATTTTGCCAGTGTTCTTTTATTTTTTGAAGATACTCCGATATTTATTATCAATGTGATTTCTATTAGTTTTTAGATCCTTTATAACATCCTCATGAGAGATTCCAATATTTACATGATATTTATAATATATTTTACAAAGTTCTTTATAATCTGTTGGTACTTCTTCTTGATCGATTAGTACTTTTATATTTGTTTGTGTCATTCCATTACAACAAATATCAGCTTGATCATAAAAATATGATAAATATATTCTTACTTTGCTATATATTCTGTGATCTGTTAATCTGGAAAGTATATATACGTTATCACCACTTTCAATTGCTCTTTTCGTAAGTTTATATATATGTCCTACGCATTGTTATAAATACGGACCATAAACTTTTAGTTTCAATAATGAATTAATATTTGGAAAAACATTATTCGGTACGGTTGCAAAGAATGAAAATAAAATTGTTTAAATATGACTTAGATATTCAATATATTCCAGGTAACAAAATTCACATATCCGATCTGCTATGAAGAAATTCCGGTTCTGATCAAGAAATTGATTTAAATAATATTATGACAGATGTGGCCCACATCTCTGTTAGTATGATTAAAGACAAAAAAGAATTATTTACGAAAATGACGTTGAAAGATAATAATTTAGTTGAGATAATTAGAGTTTATAAAAATGGTTGGCCAAAATCACAAGCTAAGCTGAATGAAAATATTAAGTTCTATTGGAATATAAAAAATAAAATTTATGTTGAGGACGGATTAGTATTTTTTGAGAATCGTATATTTGGGCTTAGTAATTTAATCAAGGAAACATTAGGAAAGCTGCATGCAGTATGTGGGTCATTTCGGAATAACTCAAACAATACTACGAGCAAAAACATTGTTCTATTGTTCTATTTTCTATGAATCGCGACATTGAAAATGTTATTAATAGGTCTGGAATTTGCGAGCGTTATAGACCAGCAAATATAAAACAGACTTTGAAAGTTCGTGCAATACCAAAATACCCTTATCGAGTTGTAAGAACAGACATTCTAGAATTTAGCGGTGATTCCTTTTTAGTAGTGATTGATACTTTTCAAGATGGATAGATTTAAAAATCCTGTCTGATAAGACTTCTGTTAGTGTTATTAAAGATCTTAAAGAAATTTTTTCTATTAATGGAACAATAAAGTGGAAAAGGTGGTGTTTGATAAACACCCATTTAATTCATTTGAATGTTTAAATTTCGCAAAAAATTGGGGTTTTGAATTAGACTTTTGTAGCCCGCGCTACCCACGCTCAAACGGGTTAGCTGAAAAGGCTGTACATATTTCTAAAATAATGCTAAGAAAGGCAAAGGAGAGTAAGCAGGACATATATACATTTTTGTTAGACTTCTTAATAGTAGATTACTACGAGCTGAACACTCAATTCATAAATCTTTACTGCTTTCAAAATTAGTAATTACGGATATATAGTAACGTATAGGAGGGATGGTAAATGGCAACCTGTAATGATAGAGAATAAGCATTTAAGTCCCAGGTCCTACATTATTAGGAATAGAAATTATCGTATATTACAAAGGAATACTAGTCAATTACGTAGATCGATGAATAAACCAAACTTTAGGACTGAAAATTCGAGTTTAATTGAACCATCGGACTATGAAGAAAAATCGACACAAGATAATAATTTGTCCTACAACAAACAGATAAGTGAAAATAACACAACTCAAAGCAATTCATCAGGTTTGAATAACAAGCAATTTCACTATATTACCCGATACGAAAGAAATGTAAAACAGACTAACTTTTTTAAAATTGGAGTATAAGTTTTTTCAACCTATTCCAATTTAAAATATAACATACTTAATGTAACTATTTTAATTTAAAAATCTAAATATTAAATTTTTCTAATAATTAATCTCACGTTCTTAATTTAACTATTTTAATTTGAAGTCTAAATATTGAAATTTATTAATAATAAAACCTAATGTAAAAACATTAGGTTTTATTATTAAAATAATCGTATATTAAGTAAAACTGATAAAATTTAAAAACATTTAAGGGATTTGAATTAAAAAAAAAAAAAAAAAAAAAGTAAGTGCCATTTAATAAAATCACTTTTTGGAAAAAAGAAAAATGTTGTATGAACCTTAAAAGTATGCATCACTTATACAAAGCTTACTTAATTAATGGACTGATGCTTGTGTAAACGACATGTAATTGATATAAATAAATAACCAATGTAGACATGTAAAAATCAAGAAATCTCCAATTGGTTTCAAATCGAGAACACCAAGGGAATAGGAAGAGACACTCTGACACTAAATTTGAAAGTTCTATCTTTTTTGGTTTCCGGGTTCGGATCAGTTCTAAGATCCGAACCCATAGCCCGATCTCGACCGCACGTAATCCCCGTCGTATTTTCATTACTATTAACCTACAGCACAAAGTTCATGAAGGTAGCACCATTAGTTTTTGACTTATCCATATTTATTTTATATGTTCTTTAGCTTTTAGACCAGTCAAAAGGTCCAGAACTCGAATCCATGTGCCGATCTCGCCCATACGCAATCTCCGCCGTACTTTCAATATTGGTAAGTTACAGCTAAAATTTTTTCAAGACAGCTCCGTTCTTTTTTGAGTTTTCGTGTTTTTTGGATATATGTTCGTTAGCCCTTTAACAATTTCGATCATTTTGTTGTAATCTGTTTTAACTTTGGTTATATTTATCATTGATAAATATAACCAAACCGTGTAAACGACCGTGTAAAACCGTGTAAACGACCGTGTAAACGACATGTAATTGATATAAATAAATAACCAATGTAGACATGTAAAAATCAAGAAATCTCCAATTGGTTTCAAATCGAGAACACCAAGGGAATAGGAAGAGACACTCTGACACTAAATTTGAAAGTTCTATCTTTTTTGGTTTCCGGGTTCGGATCAGTTCTAAGATCCGAACCCATAGCCCGATCTCGACCGCACGTAATCCCCGTCGTATTTTCATTACTATTAACCTACAGCACAAAGTTCATGAAGGTAGCACCATTAGTTTTTGACTTATCCATATTTATTTTATATGTTCTTTAGCTTTTAGACCAGTCAAAAGGTCCAGAACTCGAATCCATGTGCCGATCTCGCCCATACGCAATCTCCGCCGTACTTTCAATATTGGTAAGTTACAGCTAAAATTTTTTCAAGACAGCTCCGTTCTTTTTTGAGTTTTCGTGTTTTTTGGATATATGTTCATTAGCCCTTTAACAATTTCGATCATTTTGTTGTAATCTGTTTTAACTTTGGTTATATTTATCATTGATAATTTATTAGGTATGACTGATTTTATGTGTGCAGAAGTTATTTTATGATCAGAGATGTCTGTGTTTTCTAATATATATGATATACCTTTCTTATTATTGCAATTGGAAATTATATGATCTATCAGTGTATTTTTATTTGATGATTATCTTGTACCTTCAGTTTTATTTATGATGTTATATCCTAAACTTAATAACATATCCATATGCTTTATAGTTGTGTTAGAATTAGAAATTGGCATTAGGCATTATAACTCAAAAACTAATGGAGCTATCTTGATGAAATTTTACCTCTAGGTTACTAGGACTTAAAGTACGGCGGGGATTACATATGGGCGAAATCGGCCCATGAGTTCGGATTCTGGACGTTCTAATTGTTCTAAGGGTCAATGAACATATAAAAAAAAAAAAGGATAACTCAACAACTCAGAAACTAATTATGCTATTTTAATGAAATATACCATGGGAATTGGTTCTGATTGAGGTTGGATTCTAGAAGCTTTTGATCAAATTGAGGTTAAACTAGTATAATTTCGAAACCAAAGAAGATAGAACCTTATATTTGGGGCACAGGTGTTTCTTCTTATTTGTTTTGTGTACGTGAAATTTTGGATGAATTGGAATAGCATTTTGCGTACCACCCTCACTACTCCCAAGACTTGAAAGCATAATATATTCGCAATTAATAAAGATAAAAAACGATTTGATACACTATTTCCTATTTCCGTTCTTATTTAACACTCATAAATTTTTAAAAGGCTTTTTACTATAAAACCTATTATGTATTATATTTTATAAATTAAAAACAAAATATTTTTTTATTAAACGACGAAATTTATTTTTGTTTTTAATTTTTATTATTTCATATCTATATTTTATTGAATTATTACCATAGGTAATATATAATTAAGAAATTCTGTACGATACTTAAGTAGTAAAATTTATTTTTATATTTAAATTTGTCATTGCATTTTAGAAATACATTTATTGCATATTTTGTTTATTAAAATTTTGTGATAAAAAGCTAATGAAAGCATTGATGGTTTTAACTAACATTAAAAACCATAAAATTATATAAACTTTTGTATTTATATTATTACAAATTAATATTTCTTTTGAAAAAAGATAAAATTGAAATCAAGGATACTAAATCATTCAAGAGTAAAAGCACTACAGCTGAAAATCCTGAGTAATTGCTGCATATGTGTAAAATTTTATTGAATTGGATAACAGTTTTAAATATGTAATTTTGTAATTGCATTTTACGAATTCATTTATCTCAAGTTCATTTGTTGTTTAATATTTTTAAATAGATAACTTAGTAAGAACTGTTAATATTTCTGAATTGATAACATAATTAGAAAATGTTTTTAGTATTATAAAGTAAATTTGGCTAGCCATATCTGACGATCAAACTAATAAAAGCTTTTATTGTTTTAAAATGACTTATGGACTTCCCGTTAAATTTGAACCAAAGGTATAGGGTATTTCTAAGTCGGTTGCACCGACTAACTGTTTCTTTACTTGTTTCTTATTAGCTTTGTGTCCGTTAAATTTTATATAAATTGGAATAGTGGTTTGCATACCACCCCCATTATTCCCAAGACCTTAAAGCATATATGTAGAATTGCAGTTTGCTATTGGTCAGGAGATTACAATTTGCCCCTAACGTAAGATAAAATTAGTGTTTGCCGGGAAATTACTATTTGCCCGCAACTCAATATACGGTTAATAATACATTAATTATAAAGCATATGGTTTTGTTTTTTTTTGTTCAAAAGGTCAGTCGATATAGTTAGAAGAAAGCTGATGTTAAAGAAATTATTTAAGTTGGAATCGAGAAAATAAAATTAAAGTCGAGATTATTAATTTTTTGTAATTTTGTATTTCTTTAAATGTTTTTATTAAATGTTTAATTAATTTTAATAAAACCAATAATATTTAATATTTCATTAATAATTTTTACAAAGAATAAATTTAATTGGAGCTATAGTTTAAGTACAAATGTGTTTTTTCATATTTCTAATTCAATTATGAAAAATTTTAATTATTGAATTTTGTGATAAAAAGCTAAACAAAGGACTGAATGTAATCGCATTTTATGAATACATTTTTTTCAAGTTTTTTTGTTTTTTAATATTTTTATATAGATAAATTAGAAAAAATTTTTAATATTTTTGAATTGATAAAATAATTAGTAAATTTTTTTATATGACTATATAGTCAAAGGGTATAATAAATTTGCCATTACGTTTGTGACGCAGAGAAGGAGGGGGGGTAGATATAGACTCAAGTGTATGGATCGGATCAGAATCGAAAAAAAAATTGATTTAGCTATGTATGTCCGTCTGTCCGTCCGCACGATAACTCAAAATCGGAGCTAGAATCTTGAAATTTTCGCAAATTCGTTTTTTTGCGATAGCCGTCATCGCTATTTAAATCCAGCCATTTTGGTCCATGGGTTCGGGTGGCTGCCATACACCTTCTTTTTTTATATGAGTATTTCTCTGTACCTATTACAGCTACGTGTCTGAAATTTTGGCAAAAGTAGTTTAGTTTTGTGGCCAAAGTTTCTGCAAAATTTGGTAGGTCTGTTGCAGTGAGTTCGACTAGCTGCCATACAACTTCCTGTTTTTTTGGGCATTACTCTATACCTATTAAAGCTGGGTGTCTGAAATTTTGCCAAAAATAGTTTAGTGTAATGGCCAAAGTTACTGCAAAATTTGGTTGGTCTACTGCAAAGGGTTCGAGTGGCTGCCATACAACTTCTTATTTTATATGAGCATTACTCTATACCTATTGATGTTAGGTGTCTGAAATTTTGCCAAAAATAGTTTTGTGTAATGGCCAAAGTTACTGCAAAATTTGGTTTGTCTACTGCAGAGGGTTCGAGTAACTGCCATACAACTCCTTCTTTTATATGAGCATTACACTACACCTAATAAAGCTGGTATGTTTGAAATTTTGCCAAAAGTAATTAATGTTTATAATAATAATGATATAATGTTTATATAACAGTCATACGGGTATCCCAGAGTTGACACAGTCTACTCTACTACACTCTTCCTCGTTTAGTATAATGTTAATTTGGGTAGCTTTATGGTTTAAAAATGGTTTTAAAATTACGTATGATCTTCTCATTAAATTTGAACCAAATAAGTGTAGGGAATTTCTAAGTCGACTGGCTCTTTCTTACTTGTTTATATATATTTTTATAAAAATAAATGTTAACCATAAGTTTATTATACCCGTATGACTATATAGTCAAAGGGTATAATAAATTTGCCATTACGATTGTGACGCAGAGAAGGAGGGGGGGTAGATATAGACTCAAATGTATGGATCGGATCAGAATCGAAAAATAAATCGATTTAGCTATGTATATCCGTCCGTCCGTCCGCACGATAACTCAAAAACTAAAGGAGCTAGGATTTTGAAACTTTCGCAAATTCGTTTTTTTGCAATAGCCGTCATCGCTATTGAAATCCAACCATTTTGGTCCATGGGTTCGGGTAGCTGCCATACAACTCCTTTTTATACCCGTATGACTATATAGTCAAAGGGTATAATAAATTTGTCATTACGTTTGGGACGCAGAGAAGGAGGGGGGGTAGATATAGGCTCAAGTGTATGGACCGGATCAGAATCGAAAAAAAAAATCGATTTAGCTATGTATGTCCGTCCGTCCGTCCGCACGATAACTCAAAAACTAAAGGAGCTAGAATTTTGAAATTTTTGCAAATTCGTTTTTTTGCAATAGCCGTCATCGCTATTTGAATCCAGCCATTTTGGTCCATGGCTTCGGGTGGCTGGTATAAATAGGAAAAGTTCGATAATTAAATTGTTATAACAAGAGTTCTGTTTGGTATATTTTCAATCTAAAAACGGTAAAAGACAGCTGGTTTCATAAAATTTATAAATTTTTAAAGACAAATATATAGGGTTGCCATACGATACTAAAATTTTGCATTATGCAAAACTCAACTTTTGCAAAATTTTTGGTCCAACATATCTTCTAAACAGTTCAAGCTAGAGTTTTAAAATTTTGGGAGAAGTTAGTTCCTCAGAAATTGGAAGGAGTCGGTTAACATAATTTTTTTATCTAAACAGGGGGTTAGGACCTGTCAGAGCTCGAAAATTTAATTTTTCCTATTTTTAAACACGTGTAACTTGAATACCTCATATGTAGTATTATCTCATCGAGAATCATCATAAGTTTGCTTAGTATAAATTTGGGAACTTTCCCCATTTAAGTGCAATAACAAATTAAAAATTAAAACTTTTATGTTTTTATAAATTAGTTTCTTATTCACCATTGTATATTTTTCAAAATTAAACGTTAACATTGAAGCTCCAACATTATATTTCGCTGTTCTTAATAGGTTTTCTTGAGTATGTTGGGATTATATTCTAACTATTAAAGTCACCATTAAAAAAATACTCAATATGAAACACTATATAATTTTTAAAACTTGTTTTTTTAAAAACCTTTGATTTTTTTCATCACTTGTTAATTATTATTTTTATAATAATTATTTTTCAATTATTTACAATTATCTGCGTTACTATCACAACAAGATCTTTGCTTTTAACTGTTGTCCGTGAAACTTTCTATTTACAATTATCCATGTTACTATACTATAAAGACAGGATTGCGTTTACTTCTTTTACATTATCAAGTTCATACAAGCTTATACAATTTTATAAAAAAATTTATTATACAAAACTCGAAGGACAGTAGAAAATTTGGAAAATCAAACGTAAAGTTAGGCTTAAATTTATATTGTCCTTGTCTCACGATCCTATCGCCTCCTCTGATGAATAAAAAGGTATGCATATTTGGAAATTAATGTCACAATTTTTTAGCCTCTCTATAATTTTTTTAAATAAGAAGATATCATTATTTTGTTCGTCAACAAAAAACGATTTCGTTATATTCGGTGATTGGTATCTGCAGAAGAACTTAGTCAAGAAGTCAGATCAATCAGTATTGCTAAAATAAAATAAATGAACTTCAATGGGTTGGGGTTTAGTTGAATATTTAAGTGTAAAATGTATAATAAAACTAAAACCAGTTGAAAAAATTTATGTTAACGGAGAACAAAAAATACTTTTCCTTTAAAAGTACATTGACAGTGTTCCCGCCTTTAGAAAAGATTTATAACTTTAAAACATCATATCCTATACTTTTATAAAACCATAATTTCAGATGTGCAGTTAAAAATAGTTTTAATGTATATATATATCTCTTAAAAGAAAAATTCTAAACTAACACCTTCATACATACAATATGAAACAAAATAATATCCTAAAAAGGTTCACTTCATCACAAATATTGAAATTTACAACATGTATGTATGAAACTTTTCCTACAGAGCTGCTCGCAAAAGTCATTGGCAACAATATGCATGGTATCATTATTTGTAGAATTTTAACAACTGATCATCGAAATATTGTTAAAGCTTTTTCAGTTAAATAAAAATAATTTAAACATATTAACTCATCTGTTTTATTTTTTATTTTTATGTTCATTATAGGTACCAAAAACAATTAAATATAACGAACAATTTTTATTCCTTATAATATATGGTCAAGTTATAGATTTACAGTAATTATATATTCGCAGAACTTTTTTAATTTTTTCTTTCTTTGTTTTTTGTTAAATCATCAAAGAATTCATAGAAAATTCAACTAGCCATAAAACAGGTAATGTTATTATATTTTACGACATGATCATTGAACTTTTTTAATTTTTTCTGCACAAAGAGGATGTGTTAAGAATTGGTGTTTTTTTTTTCTTTTTTATTAATATTAATTAATTAAATAATTTTATTATATTGTTATTAATATTATTAACATTTAAAAATTTATTTTGTTTACTACTTTTTCTTGTGCACCTACAACTTTAAACCAAGGAAACATGCTTGTTAATTAAGAGTTAACCTACTTCCGTGGTTGGTTAATTTAGAGTTAACCTACTCCAATATGTCAAGTGGGCGAATAAAGTTTATTATAAAAGAAAAACAAACAAATTATTTTATTTTAAAATGAATTATAATTCTTATTTAAATTTACAATAAAGTTTATTATAAAAAAAACACGAACAAATTATTTTATTTTCAAATTGAATTATAATTATTATTTTAATTTTGTTTTAATCGTAATTTTAATTAAGAAAAATCTTTTTTCTTTTACAAATCAAACTAAACTAACTTAAAACTAAAAATTAAGTTTTTAACAAAAGAAAATCTTATACTTAAAAATCTGAAATAATCGAACTTAATATCGATTTTGAAATCAAGGAAATGAATTAGTAAACCACTTTATATTCACTGTTGTCTTAAAATATTTAAAATATTTAAAATATTTTAAGACAGCAACGAAAATGCAATAACAAGTACAGAAACAGTCAGTCGTTATTAATTTGATCGTAAGACATAGCTAACCAAATTAACTTTATAAAACTAAAAACATTTTCTAATTACACTATCTCTTAAAAAATATTACAAATTCTTACTAATTTATCTATTCAAAAATTTTAAAAAACAAAAAAACTTGAAATAAATGAAAATATATTTCTTCCAATTGAATTACAAAATGAAAAAATTCTAATTATTAAATTTTGTGATAAAATGATAATCAAAGCATAATATATTTAATAATCAAAATTTTTCAAAATTGCAATTATTTTAAATGGTTAGTTTATATACCTAATAGAAAAGCTTATAAACGCAAAATATGCAATAAATGTATTTACAATTACAAATATAATTACAAATTTAGACCTTTTCATATAATTCATTTAAATATAAAAATAAATTTTACATAAATGCAGCAAGTACCTTTGAACATAGCTGAACCTTTTGGCTTCGAAATTAAACGCGACCACAACCAATTCCCATGGTACTTTCAGTACTAGTAACCTAGAGTTTAAATTTCATCAAAATAGCGGCATTATTTTTTTAAGTAATGGTGTTTTTAAGATATATGTTTGTTAGCCCTTGAACTTTTCATGGGTTCAAGAACCCGAAACCATGGTACGATTTCGCCCATATGCAGTCCCCGTCATACTTTCAATACTAATTAACGCTTGTACACAATTGGAACGTTCTATCTTAATTTTAAGTTACTAGTTTTAATTATTTTGATGACTGGGGGGTCTATGAGAGGTACTGAACTACCACTTCAATTGATCCAAAATTATAGGGACACGCAGGAAATGGTAAAGAACACCCATGTGCCAAATTTGAAGCTTCTACATTTGTTTCAAGTTACGATCTTTATTAATTTCGAAAATATGCTTTAAGGTCCTCGCAGCACAAATTTCATGAAGATAGCGTCATTAGTTGTTAAGTTATACTGCTTTTAAGATATATGTTTGTTAGCCCTGAAACAGATTAAAAGGTCCAGAATCCGAACCCTTGGGCTGATTTCGCCCTTATACAGTCCTCGCTGTATTTATAGTACTAGTAAACCCTTGTACACAATTTGAACGTTCTTAAGAAGCATCATAATTTTAAGTTACTCTTTTTAGTAATTTCGATTATAAGCTTTTAAAACTTGGGAGATCTAAGAGGGGTACTGAACCACCAATCCAATTGATCCCAAAATAGGGGGACACGCAAAAGATAGTAAAGAACACCCTTGTGCCAAATTTGAAGCTTCTACATTTTTTCAAGTTGCTTTCTTTATTAATTTTAAAGATATGCTTTAATGTCTTCGGAAATGTGTGGCTGGTCCCCGACCCACTACTGATCCAAGACACTTAGGAAATAGGAAGGGACATCCTGATACCAAATTTGGAGGTTCTATCTTCATTGGTTTCGGAATTATTCTCGTTTGGCCTAAATTCGATCAAAAAGTTCTAGGTTCCGAACCCATGGTCTAATCCCGAACTTAAGCAATCCCCGAAGTATTTTCATTATTAGTAACCTAAACCACAAATTTTATGAAGATAGCGTCATTAGTTGTTGAGTTATCGTGATTTTTTATATATGTTCGTTAGCTCTTCGATCGATTAAAAGGTCCAGAATCCGAACCCATGGGCCGATTTCGCCCATATGCAATCCCCACCGTACTTTCAGTCCTAGTAACTTACAGTTAAAATTTCATCAAATTTATTAGGGTTTTTAATAAAACTGAAAATGAAAATTGACATGTCAGCATTTCATGTGAAGCGTGAAATCATTTAAATAACTATTGCTAACTTTTCTTTCTGGTATGGGTTCCCAGCCCTAAGAGACCCAATACCTACTTGAGCTAACCGTTTATGATCTACAGTAGTTACAGTACCTTTGTTAAGGTGATCTAAATTTATCGCTTTTTATTATTAATTCGAGGGGTCTAGTTCTTTTAAGCCTTATGTTTATGTGACTTTCTAAAGCGTCTTATGTTTTGTTGCATATTTTTTTATTTAATTGCGAACATTAGGAATCTCTAAATCTCTATGTAACTTGGAATTTCGTATGTTTCAAACGGAGCACTAACCATGCTACGTATTACTTATTTTTGAAATGTTTGAACTCGCTACGTATATGTTTGTTTGGCACAACCCCAAAGTTTTATGCCATACCACCAGTAAGGCTTAATTAATGAATTAAAAATTTAATTATTTTTCTTTTCCATATGCTCTTTCCATTTTAGCTTGAGATCCAATATAATTTAAGTATTTTTCCTCGTTTCATGAGGAATATCTACCTAATTTCATTTTACGGAGTATTTTTAATAGGTTTATTTGTGAAATTTATATGCACTGATTTTAGAAATATTGTAGCATATTTGTTTCTCTTTTAGGTCTTTCTCAATTATATCAGTAATTCAATGTACGTGGTCAACAGAAGATTGCTTTTCTCTAAAGCTAAATTGAACGTTGGAATTAGTTTTCTATTCTCTATTATAGGTTCCAACTTTTCAAAAATAGTTTCTCAAAAATTTTGACAAAATTGGTAACAGAGAAATAGGTCTATAAGATTTCATTTGGAGACCTTCCTTGTTTAAGTATCATAATTATTTCCGCCGCCTTCTAAACATTAGGTACATAATAACATATTTATTATATATGCATACTAACATTGTTATCCCTTTTTTGGGAGTTGTTTTAGAATATCGGCAGTAATTAGATCGAAATCTGGTGCTTTTTTTTGACTGGTAAAAGACTATAAAAGCTATAAAAAAAGAAACAAGTAAAGAAACAGTCAGTCAGTGCAACCGACTTAGAAATAACCTACACCTATTTAATTCAAATTTAACGGGAAGTCCATAACTCATTTTAAAACCATAAAAGCTTCTATGAGTTTGATCGTAAGACATGGCTAACCAAATTTACTTTATAATACTAAAAACATTTTCTAATTATTTTATCAATTCAAAAATATTAACAATTCTTACTAATTTATCTAGTTAAAAATTTTAAACAACAAATAAAGTTGAAATAAATAGATTCGTAAAATGCAATTACAAAATTACATATTTAAAACCTTAATTCAATTCAATAAAATTTTACACACATGCAGCAATTACTCCTTTTCCGGATTCTTACTTGTAGTGCTGTTTTTTTTTTTGATGATTTAGTTGAATGATTAGTACATTACAGTTGAATGATTTAGTACCCTTGCTTAATTGTTTCAATTTTCAATAATTTTTAAATTTATTCTGTTAATTTACTTATTTTTTAATGTTCCATATAATTAAACTCAAAGTTATTCGAAATAAATATTTACTTGTAATAATATAAATATAAAAGCTTATAATATCATGGGTTTTGATGTTAGTTAAAACCATTAATGCTTTCATTAGCTTTTTATCACAAAATTTAATAATCAAAATATGCAATAAATGTATTTCTAAAATACAATAATAAATTTAGAACTGTTCATATGATTAATTTTAATATAAAAATAAATTTTACAACTTACGTATCATACACAATTTCTTAATTATATATTATCTATGGTAATAATTCAATAAAATATAGATATGATATAATAACAAGTGAGGGAAAAAACCAAGGGTTTTTAAAAAGCACATTTTTAAAATTATATACGGTTTCTTACTAAGTATTTTATCATTTATTTTTATTAAAATATATATAAAAATAAATGATAATATTATAATTTAATTTTTTCATCAATTTTTTAATTATAACTAATGGTGAAATACTTAGAATATAACCCCAATTCACTCAAGAAAACCTGTTAATAAGTGCGAAATATAATGTTGGAACTTCAATGTTAACGTTTAATTTTAGAAAAACATACAATGGTGAATAAGTTACTGTTTTATAAAAACATAAAAGTTTTAATTTTGAAGACCTGGTAGCCCTTCAATGGGAAAGGTTCCCAAATTTTTGTTTAGAAAACTGGATCTGCCCAATCAAAATTAATTATATGAACAATTGTATATTTATCATTGTATTTTAGAAATACATTTATGGAATATTTTGATTATTAGATTTTGTGATAAAAAGCTAATGAAAGCATTAATGGTTTTAACTAACATTAAAAACATCGAATTATATAAACTTCTATATTTATATTTTTACAAATTAATATTTCTGTCGAATAACTTTGAGTTTAATTATGTAAACATTAAAAAATAAGTAAATTAAGAGAATAGAATTAAAAATTCTTTAAAATTAAAAAAATTAATCAAGTGTACTAAATCATTTAACAATAAATGCACTACGGCTAAAAATACTGAACAGAAGTAAGTGCTGCATGTGTGTAAAATTTTATTGAATTGGATAAAAAGTTTTATAAATGAAATTTCGTAAATCAATTTATTTCAAGTTTATTTGTTGTTTATTATTTTTAAATAGATAAATTAGTAAGACTTTTAAAAATTTTTGAATTGATAAAATAAGTAGAAAATGTTTTTAGTATTATAAAGTAAATTTGGTTAGCCATGTCTTACGATCAAACTAATAAAAGCTTTTATGATTTTAAAATGACCTATGGACTTCTCATTTAATTTGAACAAAATAGGTGTAGGTGTACGGTATTTCTAAGTCGGTTGCACCGACTGACTGTTTCTATTCTTGTTTTTATATATATTTTTATAAAAATACATGATAAAAACCCAGCAAGAAACCCTATATAATTTTGAAAATGTGCTTTTTAAAAACCCTTGATTGAAACCCTAATAACAGTTTCTCAAAGAGTTTTGACATAATTGGTAACAGAGAGATAGGTCTATAAGACTTTGTTTCATTTGGAGGCTTTCCTGGCTTAAGTATCATAATTATTTCAGCCACCTTCCAAACGTTAGGTACATAATTTAAACTTAACATAGCATTCATTATATATGTTAACATTGTTATCCCTTTTTTCGGGAATTGTTTTAGAATGTCTGCAGTAATTAGATCGAAACCTGGTGCTTTTTTTGACTTCAGAGCTTTAATTTCTTCAACCATTTCTATATGAGTAATTAGTTCAATGGCATTTTCTTCTCTTCTGAAATCATTTTCAATGTAGAAGTCTGACTCTATTTCATTGGGCCGAAAAATTTCTTCCAGATGATCTGCGAATGTTTCGGCTTTTTCTTTATTATTTTTTGCCCATTTACCATCCATTTTCCGAATTGCTGGGACTGGCACTACAGGTTTTTTCAAACTCTCTGTTGCTTTCCACAAAGAGTAATTTCTTTCTTTTTTAGCTGATAAATTCTCAACATATTTTTCATATGATTTGTTTTTTATTTCAAGAATTCTTCTTTTAAGATTCTGCATTATTCTATTCAACACAGTTTTATCAGCTGGGTCACGTGTAATAATGAGGTCCTGCTGTCATGTATTTACATTCTTTTGTATTATTCCATGCAGCATTTTGAACAATTTTTTTAAGATTTTCAATTGCTAAATCTTTTTCATCTTTAGTTGTTATTTTAACCCTTAAATTTATATTATTTTCTATCTCTTGTTTAAAGTTGAACCAATTTGTTGATTTATTAACAAGTGTAGGCTTATTTTGTTTCTTAACAATTTTTTCATGCAGGTTTAGTACGACAGCCGAATGGTCTGAGTCTAAATCCTCATTATTTTCTAGGCTAATAAAATTTGGAGATATTTTTTTTGTTATGAAGAAATCCAGTAGATCAAGAGTTTTATTTGTATCAGTAGGCCAATAAGTTGGTTCGCCTGTAGAATGAAAATAGCAACCCAACTCTCTAATAGCTTTCCTTAGCTCTCTTCCTCTTGTTGAGGTAAGTCTTGAACCCCAATCGATATGTTTGGCATTGTGGTCACCTCCTAGGAAGAACCTATCCCCAAGTCGGTTCAAGAGGTCTTTAAGGATCATATTCTTTAAATTGTAATTAGGAGGGCAATATAAAGCCCCAATGTTTAAATCCTGTTTAAGGGACTTAACACGTATTACTGAGAGTTGAAATTCGTCAGTTTCTATTTTACACTCTTCGTGATGTAGTAAAGAGTTTTCACCAAAATTGCACTACCTCCTCGCGGTTTATTATTAGGGTACTAGGGTGTGTAGCATTATAACATGTGTAACCTATTATTTTCAGTTTTGACTGTCTTGTCATATGAGTTTCTGATAGGAGACACACATCGATGTTTTTAGTTTTTAGAAATAGCTCTAATGCCAGTTTTTTATTTAGTACGCCGTTTGCGTTCCATGTAGCAATTTTAATTTTATTTTGGGCCATTATTTAGAAATTTTCTCGGAGTACCACTATAGCTTTTGCTAGAATTGTTTTCTAAATTAGTTATTCTTTTAGATATATCGTTCATTAAATTTAACAAATTTTACATCGTCTGCATTAAAATGTTATTATCAGCTTTAGTGTTAGGTTTATGAATGCTATTTGTACTATGAGTTATATTCCTAACGTTAGTGCGTTTTATTATTTTTTCAGCTGATTTTTCTAATGCTACATTGTTCTGTTTTGTTGCACTAATAGGTTCTTTTGCTCTATTTTGTGATACTTGGGCATACGATAAACCGTCGATGACCCTGCTAGGATTTAAGCTTCTAGATTTAGGGTTAGGTGAATTCGACGCACCTTCTTTGGTATGGTTTGGATTACTTTTTTTTTTTCTCTTTTGTAATTCCTTTGCAACTACGCACCCCCTATAGCTTGCAGGGTGTGCCTCAAGGCAGTTAGCACACTTCGGCGTAGCCTTTTTGTCTTTGTCACAATTCGTTGATAGATGTGACCCTGCACATTTTACACATTTAGCTAGACGCTGGCAAAATTTTTGTGTGTGACCATATCTTTGACATTTTTTACACTGAGGAATCAGATTTGTTTTTTCAGAGCTTCAATTTTCACTCTCATATGCTGAATAAACTCTATTTTATAAATCTTATCAATGTCCTCAGTATTTTCAAATGTTAACATAAAAAGAGGTAGTTTAACTATAGTTTCTTCCTCATTCTTTTTAATTTTTTTTCTTTTGTTTACAATTTCAATGATTTTAAAACCCTTACATTTAAGCTCTTGCTTTATATCTTCAGGGTCGCATGAAGGATGCAAGTTCCTAGCCATAATTTCAATTGGCCTGGTCAACTTGTTTTCATAAGTATGCCATTTTAAATTAGCTTCATTTATAATCTTTGTTAGTTCTCTGTATTCCCCTTCTTTTTCAACATTAATCTTCAGTTGATGGTTATTCATCATATTTATTTTATAGTTAATTTGTACATCTTCCAGTATTTTATTAATTTTGGGGTATTCTACAACATTACTTAAGATAACTGGAGGAGGTTTGTTTTTTCTTGTAATGATGGGTTTATCAATTGCAATTTTTGGTTTAATCACCTTTAATTTTTCTACACTATTTTCTTTGTGTATTTCTGGTGAGTGCTCTGCTTTTCTTTTTTCCCCTGTACGGTTTACAATCCACTCGGTTTCCCGAGATAGTTCTTCTTCATCTGTACAGTATTCTACTGCACTTTTAGTTAATTGCTTTTTCTTTAGCATTTTATTTTCTTCGGTTAGATTGTGAATCTGACTCATTAAGTCGCTACACATATTCTCTAGTTCACTTATTCTTAAATGAAACTGTTACAAATAACAAATAATAGAAATAATAATATTAAAAATAAAAATACTAATAACATCAACAATATAAAATCTATCAATAACATTACAAATCGCAATTAATCGAATTGTGTTAAAGGTGAAACACTCAATCCTCAAAAAAAAAGTTGAAAGAAAGACCATTTTGTCACACTTGAACCACCAATAGTAAAACTAACAAGTAAAGCAGTCGAGGAAGGTGACAGTATCTATGTGCCTTTGCGCATGAGGTACTACAGAATTTACAATAATGTCAGGCTCTTCCTTTCATAATTTTATGATCATTCTGATATATATTTAAAGGTCTTAATAAATCAAGATGGATTACCAACAAAATACAAAGAACTTTGTCAAATTACCATGAAAAAATAGGACTTTCCAAAGAAGACGTCAATAAAGATTTAATTTCATACAGAAGCCATATTGATAATAACTATAGAGACTACATTCAAAAAGTTAGAGAAAGTTGGAATAAATATATGACACCCATCTCAAAATGATGAACTCTATAAATATAGTTAATAAAAATAAATCAATAAATATTTTGTATGTTAATATTAGAAGTATGAGGAATAAAATTGATGATCTAACTTTATTAAATAAATCATACTCTGCGGGTATTGTTATATTAAATGAAATATGGATTTATTCATCTGAGCTTGCATTTACGCATATTTCTCAATTTTCATCCAGCCATTACTTTAGAGAAACAGGGGAGATAGAACAGCAAATTATATAAAAAACAATATTTAATTTCTTTTGCATTACCAAACTCTATAAATGAAAAATTTTATACGTTTGGAATAGAACTACTAAATTGTAAGCCTAACGTTAAAATTATTATAATGCTCCTGATAATAATAAAAACGATTAAATCGATTCAATGGGTATTCTCCTCAAGGCGTTTAGTAAAATCCGAATTATAGTAGGTGGTATCATCGTAGATTTGGTATCAAATAATGAAAATACTTATACATATGTTAATATAGTTGAATCATACAACTTTAACATATTCAATGATACCACTGTAACGGAATTACTCGTCAAGCGGTAAATTGCAGTTGCCAGTCTGATTGTAATCGTAAAAGCATCCTTGATCACGTAAATTTTAAAACATTTACCATAAAGATCAAATTGTCGGATAATCCTATTAGTGACCACAAAGGTTTGGACATAAATATTGAAAAATGCGATATCACACTTGAACAAATGACTAGAGTAACTATTGTAAAAACTAACTGGAATGCATTTCAAAACTTCGTTGCGCAAAAAATTCAAATGTGTAACTCTTATGATGAAATCACGGAATGTATAAATGTAAGTAAAGCATTAGCTTCTGCAATAAGAAGAATTAGATGACGGAAACAAAACTACTGGGTTACTCCTTTTATTCTTAAAGTAATCAAAATCACGAAATAAACTTTATGCTAAGGTTCGTAAAAATAAAAATAACCGTGATCTGCTAAATAGGTATTAAAAAAATTAAAAATTATAAAAGAAGCAAAGGATAACTACTTTAACTACCAAATTAGTAGAAGTTGCAACCCTCTACAGCTAGGGAAAGTTATTAATAAGCATTTAAATTTAAAAATTTCTGAAGATAATTCGACAATACACGTAATGAAGAACATAGGTGAAATTATAGACCAATATCTTTGTCACAGGTGAAAGCACTACTTTTTTTTTTTTAATAATTCTTTAATTCAAATTCTATATTACTTCTGATTTAGAACCAGCTAATATTCTAAATTATCATTTCGCTACAATCGGAAGCAAGTTAGACAAAAATTTCATCAACCAAACAAACAATGTAATAAGTACACAGGATCACATAAACCAGAACTCAAAATATTTTAATCCAACAGATAGTAATGAAATAACACAAATTTTAAACGCTCTAGAACCAGATGGCATTACAATAAAACATATTAAATCAATTAGGCTCATAATATCAAACAAGTAATAAATTAAATTTTATCGACTGGTGCTTTTCCAAATAGGGCCAAAGAATTTTACATTACAATTTTTAAATCAGGAAAAAAAATAGATGTTAACCAATATTATAGACCAATATCTTTGACAAATTGTCTATCCAAGATTATTGAAAAGGTTATTAAACGTCGTTTAATTGCATTTTTTACTAATTCAAATCAAATTGATGACCACCATTTTGGGTTTTTTACACGGTAGTTGCACAGAATCAGCGGCGCTTGTAGACAAAAATAATTATGTAGTCGCCATTCTTTTAGATCTAAAAACAAGTAAAGAAACTGTCAGTCGGTGCAACCGACTTAGAAATACCCTACACCTATTTGGTTCAAATTTAATGACATATCCATTAGTCATTTTAACGCCATAAAAGCTGTTATTAATTTGATTGTAAGACATAGCTAACCAAATTAACTTTATAATACTAAAAACATTTTCTAATTACACTATCTTTTAAAAAATATTACAAATTCTTACTAATTTATCTATTTAAAAATATTAAAAAACAAAAAAAAACTTGTTATAAATGAAAATATATTTATTCCAATTCAATTACAAAATGAAAAAATTCTAGTTATTAAATTTTGTGATAAAAAATTCTATGCTAATTTTAAATTTATTGCTAATCAAAGCATAATATATTTAATAATCCAAATTTTTCAAAATTGCAATTATTTTAAATGGCTACTTAATATACTTAATAGAAAAGCTTATACGCAAAATATGCAATAAATGTATTTCTAAAATACAATTACAAATTTGCACCTTTTCATATAATTCATTTAAATATAAAAATAAATTTTACATAAATGCAGCAAGTAACTTAGAACATAGCTGCACCACTACAATTAAGTCCAAATTTCGGGGACACATAGGAAATAGGAAATATATTCTTTGGCTTCGAAATTATACTCGTTCGGCCTCAAACCGATCAAAAGCTTCTAGAATCCGAACTCATTGATCAAACTCGACCAGACCCAATTCCAATGGTACTTTCATTAGTAGTAACCTAGAGTTTAAATTTCATCAAAATAGCGGCATTATTTTTTGAGTTATGGTGTTTTTAAGATATATGTTTGTTAGCCCTTGAACTTTTCAAGGGTTCCAGAACCCGAAATTATGGTACGATTTCGCCCATATGCAGCCCCCGTCATACTTTCAATACTATTTAACCCTTGTACACAATTGGAACGTTCTATCTTCATTTTAAGTTACTAGTTTTATTAATTTCGATGATAAACTTTTACACATTGGGGGGTCTATTAAACTTTTACAAATTAGGGGGACACGCAAGGGATAGTATAGATTTTAAGTTGTTATCTTTATTAATTTTAAAGATATGCTTTAAGGTCTTCGGAAATGTATGGCTGGTCCCCGACCCACTACTCCACTGGGGCCCAAATTTCAAAGACATTAAGGAAATAGGAAGGGACACCCTGATACAAAATTTGGAGGTTCTATCTTCTTTGGTTTCGGAATTATGCTCGTTTGGCCTAAATTCGATCAAAAAGTTCTAGGTTCCGAACCCATGGTCCAATCCCGAACTTACGCAATCCCCGAAGTAGTTTCATTACTATGTAGTAACCTACACCACAAATTTTATGAAGAAAGCGTCATTGGTTGTTGAGTTATTGTGATTTTTTAAATATGATCGTTAGCCCTTCGATCGATTAAAAGGTCCAGAATCCGAACCAATGGGCCGATTTCGCCCATATGCAATCCCCGCCGTACTTTCAGTCCTAGTAACCTCCAGTTAAAATTTCATCAAGATAGCTCCATTATTTTTTGAGTTATCGTGCCTACGGACGGACGGACGGACGGACAGACGGACGGACAGACGGACGGACATGGCTATATCGACTCAGGAGGTCACGCTGATCACTAATATATATACTTTTCCATATCTAGCTCGCTTCCTTTTGGTGGTTACAAACACCCATACCAAAGTTAATATACCCTTTTACCTATTCTATAGGTGTAGGGTATAAAAATACTTTGACACCGTAAATCATGATATATTAGTAAATAGTCTTTTTAACATGGGTATAATAGGAGTTGCAGTACAAAGAGTTCATTATGTACAAAGGTAAAAACAAGAAACAACTGGAACAAAATTTTAATAATGATTTATACAAAGTTAGTGGGTGGTTAAATCATAAGAGATTAACAATTAACGTCTCTAAAACTGAACTCATCATATTTAAACGAAAAAATAAAAAAAACATTAACGTATCAATCAATATTAATAATCAACAAATACAAAGAGTAAAATCGCCGAAATATCTAGCTTTACTTATTGATGGAGATCTATCTTGGAAAATACATATAGATAATTTAAAGAAAACCATAATGTCATTAACTGGTGCAGTTGGAAGATGCCGTAAACTAAGAGAAGATGTAGTTAAATTGGTTTTCCACGCCCACATTCAGTCTAAAATAAGGTATTTAATTCCAGTTTGGAGTCATAGTTGCAAATACGTCTTTAGTTCAGTTAGCGTTATTATCAACAGAGCTATAAAAATTTTATACAGACTGTACTACCCAACTAAATAATTGAAAAATAAATAAGAAAATGAAAAAAAAAATTATAAAATACAAAAAACCATAAAAGAAAAACAAAACATAAAAAAAAAAAAAAAATTAAATGTATCAAGATTTCAAACTCTGTATAAAATTTTTATTAATATTTATTATAATTTTAAATATTAAATTAGTTGTAAGTCAGTTTATAAAAGACATTTATCCAAGTTTTTACTGTCTATCTCAATTCTTTAATAAATAAAAGCAAATAAAAAAATAACATAGTACTATCGCATGTTTAAATTGTACGTGGAATTCATTTTGATCACTTCTAATATATGAATTTATGTACCCTGTTCCGACATGCACTTATATAGTCCAGACTGTTTAGCCTACCACAGTGAACAGTTAGCAGGTAGAGGTGCCGGCAAAAAAAAAAAAAGATTTAATTTAATAAAAATTTAAAAAAAAATTAAAACTTCGTCGTTTATTAAAAAAATATTCTACATAATATGCTTTATAATAAAATTCTTAACCTCTTAAAAACATAAAAGTGTAAAATAAGAACGGAAACAGGAAATAGTGTAACAAATTTGAAGTTTATTAATTCCTAATCTTTATTATTTTGAATATATGCGTAACAGTCTTGGGAGTAAAGGGGATGCTACGCAATCCGCTATTCCAATTATCCAAATGTGATATCAAATTTAGAGGTTCTAACTTCTTTGCATTCGGAATCATGCTCGTTTCGCCTAATTTCGATCAAAAACTTCTAGGATCCGAAATCGTGGTCTGAATTCTACCACACGCAATTCCCGCCATAGTGTCATTACTAGCAACCTACAGAACAAATTGCATGAATGTAGCGCCATTAGTTGTGAGTTATCCTAATTTTTTTATATGTTCGTTAGCCCTTAGATTTATTAAAAGGTCATGAATCCAAATCCGTGGGCCGAATTCGCCCATAAGCAATCCCCGCCGTACTTTAAGTCCTAGTTACAGTTAAAATTTCATTAGTTTTTGAGTTATCATGTGTGCCTACAGACGGACGAACGGACATGGCTATATCGACACAGAAGGTCACGCTGGTCACAAATATATGTACTTTTCCATATCTAGCTCGCTTTCTTTAGGTGGTTACAAACACCATACCAAATTTAATATACCCTTTTCCTATTTCATAGGTGTAGGGTATAAAAAATGTCGAATTTCAATGCTGAACAATAAATGTTTCAACATTTTTTTTAAAAGTAATATATTTATATTCTCTGATTGTACACACTATTTCTTTTTTAAA
Organism: Dolichopus griseipennis; assembly: GCA_963082915.1. NCBI lineage: Eukaryota > Metazoa > Arthropoda > Insecta > Diptera > Dolichopodidae > Dolichopus > Dolichopus griseipennis. Next base: position 76,835,461 of record OY720442.1, on the reverse strand, counting down.
GATTTTATTTATTCTTATATTTTACTTTCATATTTTTAAAAGGCTAAGAATTTTACTATAAAACATATTTTGTATTATATTTTATAAATTAAAAACAAAATATTTTTTAATAAACGATTAAATTTTTTTATACATTTGATTGACTATTGTTTAGGTAATAATATAATTAAAAAATTGTGTACTTAAGTTGAGTTCAAATGTAGTTGCCGCAAGTAAGTATTATTTATTTTTATTTTTAAATGAATTATATGAAAAGTTCTAAATTTGTCATTGTATTTAAGAATAACATTAATTGCATATTTCATATTCAACATTTATTTCAAGTTTTTTCGTTTTTTATTATGTTTAAATAAATAAATTAGTAAGAATTTTTTATATTTTAGAATAGATAAAATAATTAGAAAATGTTTTTAATATTATTATAAAGTTAATTTAGTTAGATAGGTCTTACGATCTTTTTGGTTAGATAGGTCTTTCAAGATTTTATTTTTAACATTCTTCGCTATTCGACATTTTTTTTTCTATTTTATTTTTTTAAGATTTTTTTTGGAAATAAAATAGAATTGCTAATTTGACTCAATTTTCATTGTTTTTAGTATTTTCGATTTGACTTTATTTTATTTATTTTATTAAAAAAAAGTGTCAATTTTTTGGAAATGAGATAGAATTACTAATTTGACTTTATTTCCATTTTGATAGCCCTATAACTATTAGTCAAAATGATATACTAAATTTGCCATTAAATTTGTGATGCAAGAAAGATTTAGCTATTTCCGTCCGTCTGTCCGTCCGTCCGCACGATAACTCAAAAAATAAAGGAGTCAGGATTTTCAAATTCTCACAAATTCGTTTTGTTTTCTGAATGTTTGAAATTTTGTCAATTGTAGTTAACTTTAATGGCCAACGTCTGAATAAAATAAAGTTGGTGTAATGGAAGAGGTTGAGCTGCCTTTCAACTTATATTTTCTTTTGTTTACAACTTAAAGCCTAATAAGTTGTGTATTTTGCCAAAAATTAACAGGATTGTATAATGTTTATATTACGGTCATACGGATATCCCAGAGTTGACATAGTCTACTCTACCACACTCTTCCGTGTTTGGTTTCATGTCGCTCCAGAAGTTAAAAATAGCACCGATCAACACAGTTTTTCCAACTTTGGTAAAGAGATTCATTAATCAACTTAATTGTCCATGCTTGTTTAAAGAACAGATACAATTATTTCCATTTTATTATTTATTCTTCAACTATTTCATTCCTGTGAATGCCTACCGTTTGAATATCATATCATAACTATACAAAAAATTGTTAATTTTTTCTGAAAAATTTTAGTAATATATTTATATGTGTATGTACCTATTTTAATAAGGGTTTTTATAGGTGCAAGGGTTCCCGGTTTTAAACAATATGGTTTCAATTTTTTTTAAGCAGAGTGTGTCAACAAGTCGAGCGATTGATCGATAACCTTATTAAGTTTTTTCATTTTAATTCCTATGGCTTAAAGAGTGCAATAAGTTGGTACAGCAATAGCACAAAAAAAGTTAAAATGTTAAAGAGTTAAATTCTCGATTTTTGAAATTTCAAAAACATCGTCATTTATCAAAAAAGCTTTACTTCCAAAAATTTTATTTCCATTTTCATTCATAATAATATTCCATAACAATTTATTATTTGATTTTAAATTAAAATTTGATACATTGAAATTACATCTATGATAATTACCGAAGCGTTATTTATTTTATGAGCAGCAGAACTATTGACTTTAAGGCTTGAAGTAGAAATTTCCAAACGCGAAATTGAATTTTAAAAAAAATATTATGCAAAGTTTTTCCACTTTGTAATACTACTTCCTACAACATATGTATCAAATTTGAATTTATGAATAATTGGATTTTGAATAAAGCTTTTTCTACCTGCCAGAAGTTAAACAAAAAAGCATTGCAACCAGAACTGAATTGTAAGACTTTATCGACAATATTACATTTTTCGTTATTGGCGAAATATATTTATTCAAATAATAGCCCTTCTGCTATAGGACTAAAATATTGATTTTATTATATTGAAATATTGACCAATGATTTGATTCTAATTAAAAATTGGAGCTTGTAAGCCTGTTATTAATATTTTCTCATTTTCTCATAAGAAAATTTTTATATAAGAAGTATTTAAATTCATTCTGAAGTAAAAGTAAAGTACCTTTTTAAATTCATTCAACCTGCAAATGAAACTAAATAACTGTCGTAAATAAAATGGGCTTTATCGGTTTCATTAAAACAATCCCGCCATTCATTTCAATTAGTAGATATTCATTAGCTATAAATGTTATTTTATGTTTGCAAATGTTCAATTGATGTTGCACTTGAAACGTGTTATATAAACTGTTTGGAATGGAAAAGTTAAACACTTAATAGCAACTGTATCCAATGAAATTACTCGTATATACCATGAAATAACTTTACCATTAGCACGCATTCTTTCCCTTTAGATTTTACTTTGTGGGGTGACACATACTCTTCGAAACTTCGATAGGATGTTTCGAATTCAATAAATTATTAACAGAAAAGTCTTGCTGTTTGAATTGAAAAAATGTTATTTTTGTACGTTGAGAATTATTTACGATTTGCTCTTCATTTTCTTTTCTAAACCAAATAACGATTCGTTAAATGGAAATCAAGTCAAATTATTTTATGCGTTTGGTATTGCATTCATATTCAAATATATGGCAAGTAGATTCTGTTGAACAAATATATCTTTACCATTTAAAAATGGAAAAATTTCATCTTACCTAATCAACATTTTCTTTAGAAAAGCGTACGGTAAGGATTGCAGTTACCAGTCTCTTAATCATTTTTTGAGATTGGAATCCTTGTAAATAAATTATTTAACAAATGAAACTTTGAGGTTGAAAAATAACTTTTAATTTTAAAATTATAAGGATTATGTTATAATAAAAGTGAGTTTAGTGTCATTTTAACCTATTCCAAGCCTCCTGGTGCCTAACTTAAGCCTTTTAAGGCCTATTAGCCAGACGGTTGTTAAATACAAATACAATTTTATTAACACAATTTTAATTTAGTGTAAATTGAGAATATATGTAAAAAAAATAAGTTTTTTATTTTAATTAAATTTAAATGTAATTTTAATATACTTTTTTTAATTTTATTTTAAATTAAGTTTCAGAAAGTTTAAAAGTAGAGGTTGGTATGGAAAAGTTTGTTTATAATTTTTATATATTATTAGCTTAAGTCTGGGTAACGCATCTTTAATAAATTACCTATATGTACCTAAAACCCAGCCGCCAATAAATTAATAAATTACAAATATTTTTTTGAATTTTTTAAAGAAAAATTACAAAAATAAACTAATTAAAAGAACATAAATTTAATTAATTTACCGAATTATTTTTCGATATATTCACCTTTTTCTCATTTATATTCACTAATGATTTCCTTAAGAATTCAACGAATAAAATTCGATATTAATACCGCTTACATAAATCAACTTTTTTTTTTATATCAATGAAATTTATCTTTTTGTCTGCTGTACCGATCTGAAATCAATCAAATATCGAAAACTGTACTTTTTCCAAACATTTTTAGTGCGATTAAAATTGTGGTAATGTAATATGTATGCCTGGTATTATGTAGCCAATTTAAAACTAGAACAATAAAATAAGTTTTAAAAAAAAATTGTTTAACCTACCAAAATTCATAATAAAAGTTAAAAGATAAGGTACCTATTATGTTATATTAAAGGGTAGAAATCGAAAAGTAAATCGATCTAGCTATATATGTCCGACCGTCCGTCCGTCTGCGTTGTTGTCACCTGGAGGATGAACATATTCTCAAGTAGGTTCAAGAAGTCCTAATAAATACATTCTTTATATTATGTTTTTTTGGGACATTATTAGAAGAGGGGAACACATTAGATGGAAGCATTTTCCACATCTTAGCAGTTCTCACGACAAATGAGTTTCCATATCCAGTTTTAAACCATCTTGGAATTTCCACGGTGTAGAAATGAATACTTGCTGCTCCTCTGGTGTTACGTTGGAATTGTTTAAGAGGGGCATAATTGACTTTAGGTCAATAGAGCAAGTGTCATTACCTACAAGACATCTATCAAACAGAGAAATCGCTCCAATATTTCGACGAGAGCTAAGAGGAGTAAGTGTTATTGTTCGACAGGGTCGCCTATTAGGCGTAAGGCACGATTTTGAATTTTGTCGAGGTAATTCAAAGAAGTTTGGGATGCGCCAGCCCAAATGTGGGAGTTATACTTAGGTCTTAGGTCGAATATAGGCTTTATAGATATTAGACAGATCCTTAGGAGAGAAATATGTTTTGCAACGTGACAGGAAACCCAAGCATTTGGCAGCATTCTTAGCTATATCAAAAATATGCTCATTCCAAAGCATTTTTTGATTTAGCTGCAAACCTAAAATGCTTTGATTGTCTGATCGTTTAATATTTTCACCTTGGAATCGCAGAATCGGGTTAAACTGATTTCTCATGCAAGAAATCAGGCAGCTTTGTGTTTCTGAAGTATTAAACTCAACTCTATTACTTTTACCCCTATCAGCTATTTTGGTTAAGTCATGGTTGACTAAACTAACCATTATATTTCTTTTTAAACTGATTGCGGAAGGTGTGACATTCGATTTCTTAAGGAAATCGTAGGATGCCACTAGAGTGCTGTCGTCAGCGAAGCTATGGATTGGATTGAGGGAAAAAAGTAATAGACGACGTTGATAAAAGTCAAAAAAAGAGTTGGTGATAAGGCGGAGCCTTGTGGGACGCCAGCGTTAATTTCAAAAGTGTCAGACATAATACTGTCGACAAGGACACGAATTCGACGGTTCGAAAAAAAATCCTCAATCCATTTACAAAAAGGAATACCAAGACCAATAGCTCGGGATTTATTCAAAAGAGCAGAATGCCAACGCGATCAAAGGCCTTTGAGATATCCAGAGCAACAACCTCAGATTCACCGGAACAGTGAATACTGGTGTTGAGCTTTTCGCTGAGGTATGTCAAAAGATCACCTGTACATCTTTGGCTTCTGAAGCCATATTGCCTGTCAAGTAAAATACCTCTGCAGTCAAGGTATCTCATCAATCGTTTGTTAACAAGAATTTCCATAACTTTGGAAATGACCGATATAATGGCTATTGGCCGGTAATTGGAGGGGTCGCTTTTGTCACCTTTTTTTGGGATAGCAGAAACATGAGCAATTTTCCATTGACTGGGATATCGACCAGTCGAAAATGATAATTAAAAAAGATTGCGCAGAGGTTTCGAAATGGGAAAGGCAATATGTTTAAGAACCATTGCAGGAATTCCATCAGGACCAGTGGACTTTCTAACATTCAGATTTTCGGGCACTTTCACTACAGAACGTGTTCTAAAGTACACCCTATGAAGAATTTTAACCCTAGTGGGATCAACAGAGGGCAGTACTGGTGGAGTTTGTACTGTAAGAGGGAGCGTAGAATTTGCCGCAAAGGATTTTGCAAACAAATTGGCTTTAGCAACTGAATCTGATATGATAGAATTATTTTTATCAATCAGCGGCGGAAAGGATGATTCGCAAAAGTTATTCTTTACACTTTTCGCAAAAGTCCAAAAAGAACGATTGCAGTGCGGTAGATTGATTATTTTGCATTTCAATCTTTGGTTATAAAGAAACTTTTGCTGATTGATAATTCTCTTGCAATTGTTCCTGACAACTTTATAGTTAGCAAATGATGACTCAGACGAATTTTCTCTGTACATTTTGAAATGCTCTTCCTTGGATTGAATTGCTTCCCTGCAGATGTCATTAAACCAGGATTTGGAATGGGTTTTTACTGATTTGTATGAGCTAGGAATAAAAAGTTTCATTCCTAGCATAATTGTTTTACTAATGGCATCAGCAGCAAAGTCAACGTTCCTATGATGGAAACACATTGACGAATCGAAACCTCTCAAAAAACTATTCAGACCTACCCAGTCAGCCCGGTTATAGTGCCAGACTAACCTTTTAGGAATAGAGTTTCGATTGGGCGATGAACCCATTGAAAAGCTGGATTTGACAAGGCAATGGTCGGAGCCGCCAATTGGGGAACTAACAGAAATATTGTATTTTTCTGGGTTTGAAGTCAAGAACAAGTCCAAAAGGTGTTAATTTTGATCGTCTCGGTCTAGAATTCGAGTTGGGCTCTTTACAAGTTGAGAAAGTTGAAATAGGTTTGAAAATAGTTCAACCTGTTTGCCTTCCGGGCTATTGTGACTTGACAAATGGAGCCAGTTTTTGTTGTGGACATTAAAATCATCTGCGACAGCTATCTCACATTCGGGATTCTTTTCCAGAATTTTATTGATAGTGTCGGATAGTTCTTCAATGGCCACAGCAGTTTCCAGCTCACTGGCTTGGGGGGATCTGTATAAAAAACAGAAAAATATTGAGGCATTTTCAACACGGAGTTTGACCCAGAGATAATGAAAAATCGGGTTGGAGCTCTTAAGATCATGAAGGGTGTTGAAAGCAACATTAGATCGTATATATAAAGCGGCTCCTCGATGAGGGATGAAAAGCGGAACAAGTGTATGGCCGTTGATATTATAATTAGTATCATTACGTACCAGAATTTTATTGATATTGTGTCTCGCTTAGCGCAAGCATAGCTGGTCTTTCTGAGTTAAGATGGGCTTCAAATGATAGGAAATTACATGCTAAGCCTCTTATATTACTAAATTGTAATAGAAAATTGTTCTCCATTAACTACAACTTGCGAGCGGAATTGGAGGGAAATTTGAAAATATTTATATTAAAATTTCAGAAAACATGCATCACGCATTAAACATACACAGTAATTAAAATTAAAAAAAAAAAAAGAAAAAAGAGGAAAAAATTAAGTTCAAGTAAACCATATAATGGTAGTAATAATAATAATATAATAGTGCCAACACCAAAATAGTGGAGAACATTACAAACGAAAATCCAAGTACAACAGTTTTTAATACCTTATTGTACCCAGAGATTGTTTGCAAAATTCACCACTAAATTAGTGCGGACACGAACCTTTTCAAAACATTATGTTTCTTTATCCCACGTATACAGAAAGCATATACAAGAAATTATAAAAAAAACGAAATAAAAATTTAACAGCATTAATTAATTTAAATGAAATAGAAAATTGAAATGAATAAAAAAAAAAAATTAAAAAAGATGCAATATGCTATTAAAGTATGAGATAGAAAAGGATGGTTTAGTTAGCGTGCATTGCTATATTTTAGTTTTGAAAATTACAAAATATAATGTAAACAAAAATCAAAATTTAAGCTTATTGTAATTTTATAAAGAATTAATTAAATTAAAAAAAAAAAACTAAATTATTACTTATTAAAAATAGTGCAAAATTACTTAATTGTAAAAAAAAAAATTGATTTTTTGTTTTTCAATAAATGTAAAATTATACAGAAAGAAAAAAATTAATAATTTAATATACAAACAAATAGTGATTTCGTTTTTGAAATTATTTGTTTTTAAAAGACAAAAAAAAAAACTAATCAAATTTAAATTATTTAAAATTATTTATGTTTAAAAAAAAAAAAAAAAAAAATTGAAGTGTAATTATAAATTTGTTGTTCGAATCGCATCCAATGTTGTCGGGGTAAGATAGAAACAAGTAAAGAAACAGTCAGTCGGTTCAACCGACTTAGAAATACCCTACACCTATTTGGTTCAAATTTAAGGACATATCCATAAGTCATTTTAACACCATAGAAGCTGTTATTAATTTGATCGTAAGACATAGCTAACCAAATTAACTGTATAATACTAAAAACATTTTCTAATTACCCTATCTATTAAAAAATACTACAAATTCTTACTAATTTATCTATTTAAAAATATTAAAAAATTTATTTATTCCATTTATTCCAATTCAATTACAAAATGAAAAAATTCTAATTATTAAATTTTGTGATAAAAAGATAATCAAAGCATAATATATTTAATAATCCAAATTTTTAAAAATTGCAATTATTTTAAATGGTTAGTTTATATACCTAATAGAAAAACTTATAAACGCAAAATATGCAATAAATGTATTTCTAAAATACAATTAAAAATTTACAATTTTCATATAATTCATTTAAATATAAAAATAAATTTTACATAAATGCAGCAAGTACCTTTGAACATAGCTGAACCACTACAATTAAGTCTAGATTTCGGAGACACATAGGACATAGGAAATATATTCTTTGGCTTCGAAATTAAACTCGACCACAACCAATTCCCATGGTACTTTCATTACTAGTAACCTACTGTTAAATTTCATCTAAATACCGGCATTATTTTTTGAGTTATGGTGTTTTTAAGATATATGTTTGTTAGTCATTGAACTTTTCAAGGGTTCCAGGACCCGAAATTATGGTACGATTTCGCCCATATGCAGTCCCGTCATACTTTCAATACTAGTTAACCCTTGTACACAATTGGAACGCTATATCTTAATTTTAAGTTACTAGTTTTATTAATTTCGATGACAAGCTTTTACACATTGGGGGGTCTAAGAGAGGTTCTGAACCACCACTCCAATTGATCCCAAATTAGGGGGGCACGCAAGAAATAGTAAAGAACATCCTTGTGGCAAATTGGAAACTTCTACATTTGTTTCAAGTAACTATCTTTATTAATTTCGAAAATATGCTTTAAGGGCCTAAGAACTGAGTGGCTGGTCTTCGATCCACTACTCAAAAAGCCCAAATTTCAAAGACACTTACGAAATAGGAAGGGACACCCTGATACCAAATTTGGAGGTTCTATCTTCATTGGTTTCGGAATTATGCTCGTTTGGCCTAAATTCGATCAAAAAGTTCTAAGTTCCGAACCCATTGTCCAATCCTCACCGTACGTAATCACCGCCGTAGTTTCGCTGCCAATAACCTACAGCACAAATTTCATGAAGATAGCCTCATTAGTTGTTGAGTTATCGTGATTTTTTATATATGTTCCTTAGCCCTGACATCGATTAAAAGGTCCGGAATCCGAACCGTTGGGCTTATTTCGCCCTTATATAGTCCGCGCTGTACTTATAGTACTAGTTAACCCTTGTACATAATTTACATTGTACGGCCTATCCTAATTTTAAGTAACTATTTTTAGTAATTTCGATTATAAGCCTTTAAAACTTGGGAGGTCTGAGAGGGGTACAGAACCACCACTCCAATTGATCCCAAATTAGGGGAACACGCAAGAGATAGTAAAGAACACCCTTGTGGCAAATTGGAAGCTTCTACATTTTTTCAAGTTGTTATCTTTATTAATTTTAAAGATATGCTTTAAGGTCTTCGGTAATGTGTGGCTGGTCCCCGACCCACTACTCCAATGGGACCCAAATTCACAAGACACTTAGGAAATAGGAAGGGACACCCTGATACTAAATTTGGAGGTCCTATCTTCATTTATTTCGGAATTATGCTCGTTTGGCCTAAATTCGATCAAAAAGTTCTAGGTTCCGAAACCATGGTCCAATCCCGACCTTCCGCAATTCCCGAAGTATTTTCATTACTAGTAACCTACAGCACAAATTTGATGAAGATAGCGTCATTAGTTGTTGAGTTATCGTGATTTTTTATATTTGTTCGTTAGCCCTGAAACCGATTAAAAGGTCCAGAATCCGAACCCATGGGCCGATTTCGCCCATATGCAATCCCCGCCGTACTTTCAGTCCTAGTAACCTACAGTTAAAATTTCATCAAGATAGCTCCATTATTTTTTGAGTTATCGTGCCTACGGACGGACGGACATGGCTATATCAACTAAGGCGGTCACGCTGATCACAAATATATATACTTTTCCATATCTAGCTCGCTTCCTTTAGGTGGTTACAAACACCATACCAAAGTTAATATACCCCTTTACCTATTCTATAGGTGTAGGGTATAAAAAGAAATATCACTGGTTAAATGGCTGCCACGGCTAGATATCCAGTTGCTGTTTATTTGCTGTTTATTTTTTATTTTTTTTTTCTGTGTTTTAGTTATTATACCCTACACCTATAGAATAGGTAAAGGGGTATATTAACTTTGGTATGGTGTTTGTAACCACCTAAAGGAAGCGAGCTAGGTATGGAAAAGTATATATATTTGTGATCAGCGTGACCGCCTTAGTCGATATAGCCATGTCCGTCCGTCCGTCCGTCCGTCCGTCCGTCCGTAGGCACGATAACTCAAAAAATAATGGAGGTATCTTTATGAAATTTTAACTGTAGGTTACCAGGACTGAAAGTACGGCGGGGATTGCATTTGGGCGAAATCGGCCCATGGGTTCGGATTCTGGACCTTTTAATCGTTTTCAGGGCTAACGAACAAATACAAAAAATCACGATAATTCAACAACTAATGACGCTATCTTCATCAAATTTGTGCTGTAGGTTAATAGTAATGAAACTACTTCGGGAATTGCGTAAGGTCGGGATTGGACCTTGGGTTCGGAACCTAGAACTTTTTGATCGAATTTAGGCCAAACGAACATAATTCCGAAACCAATAAAGATAGAATCTCCAAATTTGGTATCAGGGTGTCCTTTCCTATTTCCTAAGTGTCTTTGAAATTTGGGCCCCATTGGAGTTGGGGGTCGGGGACCAGCCACACATATCCAAAGACATTAAAGCATATCTTTAAAATTAATAAAGATAGCAACTTGAAAAAATGTAGAAGCTTCAAATTAGGTGTTCTTTACTATCTCTTGCTTGCCCCCCTAATATGGGATCAATTGGAGTGGTGGTTCAGTACCTCTCTCAGACCTCCCAAGTTTTAAAAGCTTATACTCGAAATTACTAAAAATAGTAACTTAAAATTAAGATAGAACGTTTAAAGTTTGTACAAGGGTTAACTAGTACTTAAAGTACAGCGCGGACTGTATAAAACCGAAATCAGCCCAAGGGTTCGGATTCTGGACCTTTGAATCGGTTACAGGACTAACGAACATATGTAAAAAATCACGATAACTTAACAAATAATGACGCTATCTTCATGAAATTTGTGCTGTAGGTTATTGGTAATGAAACTACTGCGCCTATTGCGCACGGTGAGGTTTGGACAATGGGTTCGGAACTTAGAACTTTTTGATCGAATTTAGGCCAAACTAGCATAATTCCGTAACCAATGAAGATAGAACCTCCAAATTTGGTATCAGAGTGTCGCTTTCGATTTCCTTAGTCTCCTTCAAGTTTGAGCCCAATTGGAGTAGTGGGTGGGGACCAGCCACTCAGTTCCGAGGACCTTAAAGGATATTTTCGAAAATAATAAAGATAATAACTTGAAACAAAAGTAGAAGCTTCAAATTTGGCACATGCGTGTTCTTTACTATTTCCTGCGTGTCCCTCTAATTTTGGATCAATTGGAGTGGTGGTTCAGTACCTCTCTTAGACCCACAAATGTGTAAAAGCTTACCATCGAAATTACTAAAACTAGTAACTTAAAATTAAGATAACACGTTCCAATAGTGTACAAGAGTTAACTTGTATTGAAAGTATGACGGGGACTGCATATGGGCGAAATCGTACCATGGTTTCGAGTTTTTGAAACCCTTGAAAAGCTCAAGGGCTAACAAACATATATCTTAAAACACGTCATAACTCAAAAAATAATGCCGGTATTTTGATGAAATTTAAACTCTAGGTTACTAGTAATGAAAGTACAATGGGAATTGGTTCTGGTCGAGTTTAATTTCGAAGCCAAAGAATATATTTGCTATTTCCTATGTGTCTCCGAAATTTTGACTTAATTGTAGTGGTTCAGCTATGTTCAAAGGTACTTGCTGCATTTATGTAAAATTTATTTTTATATTTAAATGAATTATATGATAAGGTCTAAATTTGTATATGTATTTTAGAAGTACATTTATTGCATATTTTGCGTATAAGCTTTTCTATTAGGTATATTAACTAGCCATTTAAAATAATTGCAATTTTAAAAAATTTGGTTTATTAAATATATAATGCTTTGATTAGCTTTTTATCACAAAATTTAATAACTAGAATTTTTTCATTTTGTAATTGAATTGGAATAAATATATTTTCATTTATTTCAAGTTTTTTTGTTTTAATATTTTTAAATAGATAAATTAGTAAGAATTTGTAATATCTTTTAATAAATAGTGTAATTAGAAAATGTTTTAGTATTAAAAAGTTAATTTGGTTAGCTATGTCTTACGATCAAATTAATAACAGCTCTTATGGTGTTTAAGCGACTTATGGATATGTCCTTAAATTTGAACCAAATAGGTGTAGGGTATTTCTAAGTCGGTTGCACCGACTGACTGTTTCTTTACTTGTTTTTTCATTTAATTCGATATAATAAAATTAGATTTAATAAAATTAGTTTTAGTTAAGAAAAACAAAAACACCGGTAACAATTTGTTAAGTTTTTGTTGATCTTAAAATTCTGCTTAAGGGACTTAACACGTATTGCTGCTAGGCTGTGTAACCGTATAACTTGTGAAGTTTACTATTTTTAGTTTTGCCTATTTTGTATGATGTTTACTACATCAATATTTTTAGTATTTAGAAACAGTTCTAATGTAAGTGTTTTACTTAGTACGCCGTTTGCGTTCCATGTAGCAATACAAATTTTATTTTGGTCCTCTATTTAGATCAGTATAAGATCTGGGGGCTTTAGTGCCTACAGAACTTTTTTATAACAGTTTTAATATATGGCTAACTGTTTAAATATATTTTATATATATATTTTTGCGTCTTTGGAGAACTGTACCTCCATAACAGATGGGGCTAAAGAAAGAATTATCCTATTTAATATTTTTTTTTTTGTGAAAGAAACTGTGAAAAAGCTTTATTAAGATATGGACGGAAAAAGGGACAGATGCAACTTTATTTATTTATTTTGGTCTAAATCTTTTTGTACTAGCTGTTGGCCCGTCAAAAAATGACGGAATTCATTATATTAAATTAGATTTTATTTTTAAAAACATTATTTCTTGGAATTTCTGAATAATGTATAATATGTACGTTTTCAAATAATCGAGTAAAGAAAAAGGAATTATTTGTAATTTATATACAAAAAATATATCCCTCGAATTTGCAGGTCAACATGTCGAAATCAGATACTCTTATAACTGTATTTTGTAATCAGCTAACTTAAGTTTATAAAAGTTTAGTTAATTATAAAAATATAATTTTTAAATAATTTTTTTTTTAAATTTTTTAGTAATATTAACTATTTTGGAATTAGATTAATTAACTTAAATTTAAAAAAAATTTATTAAACAAAATATTTATTATATAATGAAAATTTAACATAACATGTTTTTTATATGTTATTAATTTTGTTTTATTTACTTTATTAATTTATTTTTAAATTTTACCAGCCAATATACAAATTGTCTGAAATTTTTTAAACTTTTGCTCAAATGGTGTTTAGACTTGTTACATTTTAAACTTATGTTCTATAAAAAAATTATAATATATATTTGTATTTCAAGTAGGGTGGCTGTTCCCAAAATAAATCGCAATAAATTTTTTTCTGTTTGAGTAATCTTCTCCATTTCTTTTTTTTTCTTACAGATTGTTATTTAAAATTACAGGTTATGGGGGATTGGGATTATAGAAAAGAGAATTTGGATAGTGCGCCGCTTTCACGCGCTGGAGTCCGTAATACGCGTTAAAAAGGAATATAGGCGCACATTCGGTTGCAGACCTCCTAGCAGATGGACAATAATTAGGCTTGTGAATAACTTTGCCGAACTTTGCCGAAGGCCTTATCATCGGGATCCCTCAGTTAGTACGCAGGATACTATCGGTGTTGTAGCCGCTGCCATGCAAGTCAATCCTCGAGTTTTGACAAGGAATTCGTCTGCTCAAATGAATATCAGCAGACATTTATTTCCATTTAAATTGCAACTAACATGTAAACTAAACCCAGCAGACTTGCCGATTCGCTTGCAATTTTGCCAGAAAATGATTCAAATGGTGGAACAGGACGAAAACATCCTAAACTGCATTTTTATGTCTGACGAGGCCCATTTTGACTTAAATGCCAATATTAATAAACAAAACTGTAGAATATGGAGAAATTCAAACCCACAGATACTCCATGAGATGGAATCGCATCCACTTCGCGTCACAGTGTGGTGTGCAGTTTTATCAAGGTGCATTGTCGGGCCTTACTTTTTTGAAGAAGACGGTAATATTGTTACGGTCACTGGAGACCGTTGCTTAAAAATGTTTAGAGAGTTTTTCTATCCAGAACTACGCCAAAAGAGAATTCCTTTCAACTCTGTTTTCAACAAGATGGTGCAACTGATTATAAACTGATTTCAAGAACTCCACATTCCGTTGAACCACTAACCACTGATAAGAAGTCGTAGTTGCATCACTGAACGTGGAGGCCATTTAAATTCAATAATATTCAAAACCTTTATTTTCAATTAAAAATCAAATGTAATTTATTAAATTCAAAATACAGGAAATCCGATGTTAAAATTACTTATAATCTGCATGTCACTTTTTTTGTCATTATACCCGTATGACTATATAGCCAAAGGGTATAATAAATTTGCCGTTACGTTTGTAACGCAGAGAAGGAGGGGGGGTAGATATGGACTCAAGTGTATGGATCGGATCAGAATCGAAAAATAAATCGATTTAGCGATGTATGTCCGTCCGTCCGTCCGTCCGCACGATAACTCAAAACCTAAAGGAGCTAGGATCTTGAAATTTTCGCAAATTCGTTTTTTTTCAATAGCCGTCATCGCTATTTAAATCCAGCCATTTTGGTCCATGGGTTCGGGTAGCTGCCATACAACTCCTTTTTTTATATGAGTATTACTCTGTACCTATTACAGCTGCGTGTCTGAAATTTTGCCAAAAGTAGTTTAGTTTTATGTCCAAAGAGTCTGCAAAATTTGGTTGATCTAGTGGAGTGGGTTCGAGTAGCTGCCATACAACTTCTTATTTTATATGAGCATTACTCTCCACCTAATTAAGCTGGGTGTCTGAAATTTTGCTAAAAATAGTTTGGAGTAATGGCCAAAGTTTCTGCAAAATTTGGTTGGTCTACTGTACAGGGTTCGAGTAGCTGCCATACAACTCCTTATTTTATATGAGCATTACACTACACCTAATGAAGCTGGGTGTCTGAAATTTTGGCAAAAATAGTTTAGTGTAATGGCTAAAGTTACAGGAAAATTTGGTTGGTCTACTGCAGAGGGTTCGAGTAGCTGCCATACAACTCCTTCTTTTATATGAGTATTCCACTACACTTAATAAAGTTGTATGTTTGAAATTTTGACTAAAATAATTAATCGGATGATATAATGTATATGATACGGTCATACGGGTATCCCAGAGTTGACACAGTCTACTCTACTACACTCTTCCTCGTTTTTTATTATTTTTATATATTTTTTTTATATAATATTTTAAAAATTGTAAAAAGAATATTAAATTTGAAGTTAATTTGTCAGGTTCTGTTGTAATTTTGTTGTCTAAACCTTTGATGCATATACTATATTACAAAATAATTTGCATCTTCGTGCAATATTCACTTTAAATTAGTGGTACTGTTATAGAGTTGGATTTTATCAACTAATTCAGTTCAAAAACGAGGAAGAGTGTAGTAGAGTAGACTGTGTCAACTCTGGGATACCCGTATGACCGTAACATATACATTATATCAGCCGGTTAATTACTTTTGGCAAAATTTCAAACATTCAGCTTTATTAGGTGTAGAGTAATGCTCATATAAAAGAAGGAGTTGTATGGCAGCTACTCGAACCCTTTGCAGTAGACCAACCAAATTTTGCAGTAACTTTGGCCATTACACTAAACTATTTTTGGCAAAATTTCAGACACCCAGCTTCATTTGGTGTAGTGTAATCCTCATATAAAAGAAGGAGTTGTATGGCAGCTACTCGAACCCTCAGCAGTAGACCAACTAAATTTTGCAGTAACTTTTGGCCATTACACTAAACTATTTTTTGCAAAACTTCAGACACCCAGCTTCATCAGGTGTAGTGTAAAGCTCATATAAAAGAAGGAGTTGTATGGTAGGTACTCGAACCCGTGGACCAAAATGGCTGAATTTAAAACTCGATTCCGTTTTTTGCATAAAAACGAATTTGTGAAAATTTCATAATCCTAGCTCCTTTACTTTTTGAGTTATCGTGATGACGGACGGACGGACGGACATACATAGCTAAATCGATTTATTTTTCGATTCTGATCCGATCCATACACTTGAGTCTATATCTACCCCCCCTCCTTCTCTGCGTTACAAACGTAATGGCAAATTTATTATACCCTTGGACTATATAGTCATACGGGTATAACAAGTAAGGAAACAGTCAGTCGGTGCAACCGACTTAGAAATACCCTACACATATTTGGTTCAAATTTAATGGAAAGTTAATAAGTCATCTTAAAACCATAAAAGATTTTATTAGTTTGATCTTAAGACATGGCTAACCAAATTAACTTTATAGTACCAAAAAACATTTTCTAATTACTTTATCTATTCAAAAATATTACAAATTCTTACTAATTTATCTATTTAAAAATATTAAAAAACAAAAAAACTTGAAATAAATGAAAATATATTTATTTCGATTCAGTTACAAAAGTTAAAAAATTTGAATTATTAAATTTTGTGATAAAAAATCAAATCAAAATATATTTAATAATTCAAATTTTTCAAATCGATCCGAACTCATTGACCAAACTCGACCAGAACCAATTCTCATGATACTTTTATTACTAGTAATCTACAGTTTAAATTTCTTCAAATAGCGGCATCATTTTTTGAGTACATAAATGCTATTTTTAAAATATATGTTTGTTAGCCCTTGAACTTTTCAAAGGTTCCAGAACCGGAAACCATGGTACGATTTCGCCCATATGCAGTCGGCGCTGTATTTTAAATACTAGTGAACCCTTGTACACAATTGGAACGTTCTATCTTAATTTTAAGTTACTATTTTTAGTAATTTCGATTATAAGCTTTTAAACCTTGGTAGGTCTAAGAGGGGTACTGAACCACCACTCCAATTGATCCCAATTTAGGGGGCCACACAAATAGTAAAGAACATCCCTGTGCCAAATTTGAAGCTTCCACATTTGTTTCAAGTTGCTATTTTTATTAATTTTATAGATATGCTTTAAGGTCTTCGGAAATGTGTGGCTGGTCCTCGACCCACTACTTCAAAAATCAAGTCCAAAAACAAAGGACACTAAAGAAATAGGAATGGACACCTTGATACCAAGCTTGGAGGTTCTATCTTCATTGGTTTCGGAATTATGCTCGTTTGGCCTAAATTCGATCAAAAAGTTCTAGGTTCCGAACCCATGGTCGAATCTCCCAGTATACCTACATGACCCTTACCGACCCAGTATACCTACATTATTCTTTATTCTTAATGAAACAAAATGAAGACTATCATAAAAATTTTTATTTACAGCAAGTAGTAATTCTGCTAATGCAAAAAGTAGTAGAAAGCGTAAAAGGCATTCCGAATTGCTTACAAAGGTTAACTAGTATTAAAGGTATGGCGGGGACTGCACATTTCATTAAAGGTATGGCGGTGTCGGCATCAATTCAATTACAAAAGTAAAAAAATTTGAATTATTAAATTTTGTGATAAAAAGCTAATCAAAGCGAAATATATTTAATAGTTCAAATTTTTTAAAATTGCAATTATATTAAGTTGTTAGTTTATGTACCTATTAGAAAAGCTTATAAACGCAAAATATGCTATAAATATATTTCTAAAGTACAATTACAATTTTAAAACTATTCATATAATTCATTTAAATATAAAAATAAATTTTACATAAATGCAGCAAGTATCTTTGAATATAGCTTAAGTATTGTACACAATGTCTTAATTATATATCACCTTTGGTAATAATTCAATAAAATATATCATACGATTAACATTAAAAAAAAAGGAATTTAACCGTTTAACAAAAAAATATTTTGTTTTTAATTTACAAAATATTATACAAAATATGTTTTATGGTAAAATTCTTAGCCTTTCAAATGGCCCACAACCCACTACTCCAATTGGTGCCAAATTTCAAGGACACTAAGGAAATAGAAAGAGACACTCTGATACCAAGTTTGCAGGTTCTATTTTCATTGGTTTCGGAATTATGCTCGTTTGGCCTAAATTCGATCAAAAAGTTTCGAACCCGTTGTACATTACCCACGTACGCAATCACCGCCGTAGTTTCATTACCAGTACCCTACACCACATTTTATGAAGATAGCGTAATTAGTTGTTGAGTTATCGTAATTTTTTATAAATGTTCGTTAGCCCTTGGACTGATTAAAAGGTCCAGAATCCGAACCCTTGGGGTGATTTCACCCATTTGCAATCCCCGCCGTACTTTCAGTCCTAGTAACCTACAGTTAAAATTTCATTAAGATAGCTCCATTATTTTTTGAGTTATCATGTTTACAGGCGGACGGACGGCGGACGGGCATGGCTATATCGACTAAGGAGGTCACGCTGATCACAAATATATATACTTTTCCATATCTAGCTCGCTTTTTTTAGGTAGTTACAAACACCATACCAAAGTTAATATACCCCTTTACCTATTCTATAGGTGTAGGGTATAATAATAATTATAATAATATGTATTCTGTCAAAAAAAATGCCCTAATTAATAATCCCACAAATCTATTATCATTAAACTTTAGGTGCTAATTCGCGTGCCCTAATCTAATGATCAAAAGTATTATTTAGCAAACTTTATATAAGAAGTCAAGTGATTGGGTGATTAAACCGGTGTATTCTAATTTGTTTTATGGTTGTAAGGCGTAGATTGTATTCAACTCAAATCTAGGGAAAAATTTGTTTTTTCGTAAATGCAACTAAATCCAATTTTAAAAGAGAAAGACGTATTTTCATGTACAAATATCATGAAATCTATTTCATGAAAGTAAAATTCAATATATAAAATTTTAACAGAATAAATTTTGCCCCTGTCGTACGACGGTCTTCTTCTTAGTACAATATACATATATTTGTCTCCCTAGTACAATATACTTATAAATTTGTTTTGCAGGAGTTTGGGAACGTCACTACTGCAGCTCCTACTCTGTTAAGGTTAATTTTTGTTTAACATATATGTGGCTAATTAAAAATATTACTCTTATTATATTTT
This sequence comes from Dolichopus griseipennis, assembly GCA_963082915.1. Classification (NCBI taxonomy): domain Eukaryota; kingdom Metazoa; phylum Arthropoda; class Insecta; order Diptera; family Dolichopodidae; genus Dolichopus; species Dolichopus griseipennis. The sequence continues at coordinate 76,816,285 of OY720442.1, read as the reverse complement.
TTTTTAAAAGTCCATTTATTAAATTTATATTGTTTGACAATTTATTTATTATTTAAGAGACGTTGTTTGCGCTCGGTTAACAATTATTGACTGACTGAATCTAACATATTAAAATCAATCAAGGTATGTTTTTACATCTGTCAATAGAAATAAATATTATATATGTGATAGTAGATCTCACTGACAGTAGATCGCTCGTTTAGTTACACAGAACAACGAAAATCAACCACCAAAGAACTCCACCACCACAATCGGTTATCCTGACAGGACGTTCGCCCTCGGGCATCGATGTAGTTATTATTTCTTTTTTTTTTTTTTTTTTACATACTAACAAAACTTTTACATATTCCCTATTTTAGCGGTTATCCATACTTTTCCCTATTTTAGCGGTTGTTTATTGTTTGATATAGGTACCTAATACTCACTTTTTTTTTTTTTACTTTGCTGGGCACAGTGGTTTTTTTTTTTTTTTATATGCTATAATTATAATAAAGTAGTCTAAGTCGATACTTAACACTATTATTTCTAGTTGAATAGACAATACCTTTCAACTATTTTCTTTAATTTTTAATTTAATATAATTTCAATACTTTACGTATCCTATTTCCATTATTTAATTGTTAAATTTTAATATAATATTTCTGTTTTATTATTTAGTGTAAGTCAATACTTATCACTTTGGTTTTTAGTTGAATAGACAACACCGTTCAACTATTTTCTTAATTCTAATTGAATTATAATTTACATACTTATGAGATTTTCAGTTTCAATTATTTAACTGACAAATTTTAATATAATTTTTTTTTAATTATTTAGTGTAAGTCGATACTTATCACTTTGATTTTTAGTTGAATAGACAACACCGCTCAACTATTTTTTTAAATTCTAATTGAATTATAATTTACATACTTATGAGAATTTCAGTTTCAATTATTTAATTGTCAAATTTTAATATAATTTTTTTTAATTATTTAGTGTAAGTCGATACTTATCACTTTGATTTTTTCAATAGACAATACCGCTCTACCTTTATAATTTTATATCTTATATTATTTTCAAGCTTGAATTATTCTTAAAAATATATTTCTAATACTAATCAATATTCAATTCAATACAAACAACTTAAAAGAATAAAATAATAAAAAAAATTAAATGTTATTTAAATGATTTTATCTTCTTATTCTATGCTCCCTATGGTTTCATAGACTAAGCTGTCGTTGTCGTTTCATGAGAACCCTTGCCAATAATCTTCTTTACTTGGTAATGATGACCTACTCGTTTGACCACTTTGTAAGGACCTAAAAATATTTTATGGAGTTTAGACCCCTAAGTGTATTGTGTCTTCTTGATTGCTATCACATCTCCAATTTTATAATTCATTTCAGTTTTGCGTTTCTTATTATAATAATTTACATTTTCTCTCTGAACTTCCTCGATTTTATCAGAAGCTTTTTTCCGTATTTCCTGTTTTTGATTAATAAACCCCGTCGTTATTTCTCTTTCGACCATAATTCTTAAGTCGTCTAATTTATTATTCATAATTTATAATTTTTTTGCATTACCTTTATTTTTTCTGTTACTCCTTCTTCAACCTCGACCACCATTATATGTCGACTGAGTGCATCTACATGCTTCATGCTTGTATTATTTTTATGCTCAACTGTAAAATTGAAGTTAGCTAATACCATCGCTCACTTATTTATACGTTAAGATACTATTTCCTTTTTCTCAATAGATTGCTTGAAAGCAACACAGTCGGTTACTATTTCGAAAGAAACTCCTTCTAGATACACCCTAAAGTTTTTAATAACTTGCACTATAGACAATACTTCGAGTTCATAGCTCGTATATCTTTGTTCTATTTCTGATGTTTTCTTACTCAAATAATATATTGGATGAAAATCATTCTTGTCGTCGCACTGCATCAATATTGCTGCTAAGCCTAATTTTGTAATTCCATTTTCTGACCCGGTTTATACAAACTTAGTACCGGCTCGTTGCATAATATATTTTTAAGTTTCCTTATCGCAAATTCCTGATTTTTCCCTATGAAAAATACTGCATTTTTTTTCTTCAAATCCGACAGTGGTTTGGCCATTAAGGAATAGTTACGGATAAATTTCCTAAAATATCCCGTTAAACCTAGGAAGCTTTCTAATTGTTTCATTGTTTTAATGTCTGAAAAATTTCTTATAGATTCCGTCTTCCTTGATGATGGACGAATTTTCCCATCAGTTATTTCAAAATCCCAAATATTCTATTTGCTGCGTTAATATTATACTTTTCTTCCAATTTATCTGTTGATTATTTTGGGCGCTTGTTAACCAAGACTACTGGACTAGCATAATTGGATTACGACTCTGTAATTACCCCTTCTTTTAGCCACTGTTCAATTTTTTTTCAATAATTTTCTTATCTGTTATCGACAATCTTCTTGCTGATTGAAACACTGGACTATTATCTGTTAATATTATATTTAATTTTATAGGGGATTCTTTTTCTTTCCTCGGAATTGTTTTGTAGTTATTGTATAGGTTATAAACTGTTCATATACTGATTGGGTTCACTGTTTGAATATTCAACTCATCTTCTTCCTTTATCGTTATATTCAGCAACTACAGTTTTTCTAGCGAGGGCGTCATTATCATTTTCGATTGATGCAGTAACACAGAAACATTATTGATAAAATCGGTACCTAAAATTACTTTGTATGGAAATGAATTATCTAATACTGTATGAAATACGGCATTGTAATTATAATTATTTAATTTGAATTTTAATTCTACTCTCTCTATCGTTTCTATTTCCGAATTTGCCAATCCGCTTAATTTTATTTTATTTGGTTGAGGTTTTTTGGCCGACTCCATTCTTTCCACTGCAGATTGTTATATATATTAAGGCGCTCAAACTAATATTATTTTAAAAAATGATTTCTTTTCTGTATTGCTTAGCGTTTTCTGTAAAATTGGCTTCTTTGGCTACCGTTTGTCTGGACGTACAGTTTTTTGCTAAGTGTCCATACCGATTACATTTGCTACATTTAACTCATTTGCCAGCATTCACTTGAAAAATGGCCACTTTTGTTACAAACACATGTTTGCGGCTTTCTGTAAAAATTATTCCTTTTATAAATTTGTCTCCTATTTGCTCTATTGGTAATTTCTTTTAAGTTCTGCCCTACCACGTTGAAACTATTATTGTTGTCCAGGTAAAATAAAAGTTATTGTTATTAAACATGTTCAGTTAAATAATTTAGAATATATTTTTTCGCTGAATGTCCTATATGTATTATATATCTTCTTTTTAAAAAAAATCGTTCTCCCTTTGATAATTTTCGCTGTCTTTCTATCTATAATTTTTTAAAACTGCCCTCCTTATTTTTATACCCGTATGACTATATAGCCAAAGGGTATAATAAATTTGCCATTACGTTTGTAACGCAGAGAAGGAGGGGGGGTAGATATAGACTCAAGTGTATGGATCGGATCAGAATCGAAAAATAAATCGATTTAGCGATGTATGTCCGTCCGTCCGTCCGTCCGCACGATAACTCAAAAACTAAAGGAGCTAGGATCTCGAAATTTTCGCAAATTCGTTTTTTTTCAATAGCCGTCATCGCTATTTAAATCCAGCCATTTTGGTCCATGGGTTCGGGTAGCTGCCATACAACTCCTCTTTTTATATGGGTATTACTCTATACCTATTACAGCTGCGTGTCTGAAATTTTGCCAAAAGCAGTTTAGTTTTATGGCCAAAGAGTCTGCAAAATTTGGTCGATCTAGTGGAGTGGGTTCGAGTAGCTGCCATACAACTTCTTATTTTTTATGAGCATTACTCTCCACCTAATTAAGCTGGGTGTCTGAAATTTTGGCAAAAATAGCTTAGTGTAATGGCCAAAGTTTTTGCAAAATTTGGTTGGTGTACTGCAGAAGGTTCGAGTAGCTGCCATACAACTCCTTCTTTTATATGAGCATTACACTACACCTAATAAAGCTGGGTGTTTGAAATTTTGGCAAAAATAGTTTAGTGTAATGGCCAAAGTTACAGCAAAGTTTGGTTGGTCTACTGCAGAGGGTTCGAGTAGCTGCCATACAACTCCTTCTTTTATATGAGTATTCCACTACACTTAATAAAGTTGTATGTTTGAAATTTTGACAAAAGTAATTAATCGGATGATATAATGTATATGATACGGTCATACGGGTATCCCAGAGTTGACACAGTCTACTCTACTACACTCTCTCCATACACTCTCCATAGCTCCATTATTTTTTGAGTTATCATGTTTACAGGCGGACGGACGGCGGACGGGCATGGCTATATCGACTAAGGAGGTCACGCTGATCACAAATATATATACTTTTCCATATCTAGCTCGCTTTTTTTAGGTAGTTACAAACACCATACCAAAGTTAATATACCCCTTTACCTATTCTATAGGTGTAGGGTATAATAATAATTATAATAATATGTATTCTGTCAAAAAAATTGCCCTAATTAATAATCCCACAAATCTATTATCATTAAACTTTAGGTGCTAATTCGCGTGCCCTAATCTAATGATCAAAAGTATTATTTAGCAAACTTTATATAAGAAGTCAAGTGATTGGGTGATTAAACCGGTGTATTCTAATTTGTTTTATGGTTGTAAGGCGTAGATTGTATTCAACTCAAATCTAGGGAAAAATTTGTTTTTTCGTAAATGCAACTAAATCCAATTTTAAAAGAGAAAGACGTATTTTCATGTACAAATATCATGAAATCTATTTCATGAAAGTAAAATTCAATATATAAAATTTTAACAGAATAAATTTTGCCCCTGTCGTACGACGGTCTTCTTCTTAGTACAATATACATATATTTGTCTCCCTAGTACAATATACTTATAAATTTGTTTTGCAGGAGTTTGGGAACGTCACTACTGCAGCTCCTACTCTGTTAAGGTTAATTTTTGTTTAACATATATGTGGCTAATTAAAAATATTACTCTTATTATATTTTTTTTTAAAAGTCCAATTATTAAATTTATATTGTTTGACAATTTATTTATTATTTAAGAGACGTTGTTTGCGCTCGGTTAACAATTATTGACTGACTGAATCTAACATATTAAAATCAATCAAGGTATGTTTTTACATCTGTCAATAGAAATAAATATTATATATGTGATAGTAGATCTCACTGACAGTAGATCGCTCGTTTAGTTACACAGAACAACGAAAATCAACCACCAAAGAACTCCACCACCACAATCGGTTATCCTGACAGGACGTTCGCCCTCGGGCATCGATGTAGTTATTATTTCTTTTTTTTTTTTTTTTTTACATACTAACAAAACTTTTACATATTCCCTATTTTAGCGGTTATCCATACTTTTCCCTATTTTAGCGGTTGTTTATTGTTTGATATAGGTACCTAATACTCACTTTTTTTTTTTTTACTTTGCTGGGCACAGTGGTTTTTTTTTTTTTTTATATGCTATAATTATAATAAAGTAGTCTAAGTCGATACTTAACACTATTATTTCTAGTTGAATAGACAATACCTTTCAACTATTTTCTTTAATTTTTAATTTAATATAATTTCAATACTTTACGTATCCTATTTCCATTATTTAATTGTTAAATTTTAATATAATATTTCTGTTTTATTATTTAGTGTAAGTCAATACTTATCACTTTGGTTTTTAGTTGAATAGACAACACCGTTCAACTATTTTCTTAATTCTAATTGAATTATAATTTACATACTTATGAGATTTTCAGTTTCAATTATTTAACTGACAAATTTTAATATAATTTTTTTTTAATTATTTAGTGTAAGTCGATACTTATCACTTTGATTTTTAGTTGAATAGACAACACCGCTCAACTATTTTTTTAAATTCTAATTGAATTATAATTTACATACTTATGAGAATTTCAGTTTCAATTATTTAATTGTCAAATTTTAATATAATTTTTTTTAATTATTTAGTGTAAGTCGATACTTATCACTTTGATTTTTTCAATAGACAATACCGCTCTACCTTTATAATTTTATATCTTATATTATTTTCAAGCTTGAATTATTCTTAAAAATATATTTCTAATACTAATCAATATTCAATTCAATACAAACAACTTAAAAGAATAAAATAATAAAAAAAATTAAATGTTATTTAAATGATTTTATCTTCTTATTCTATGCTCCCTATGGTTTCATAGACTAAGCTGTCGTTGTCGTTTCATGAGAACCCTTGCCAATAATCTTCTTTACTTGGTAATGATGACCTACTCGTTTGACCACTTTGTAAGGACCTAAAAATATTTTATGGAGTTTAGACCCCTAAGTGTATTGTGTCTTCTTGATTGCTATCACATCTCCAATTTTATAATTCATTTCAGTTTTGCGTTTCTTATTATAATAATTTACATTTTCTCTCTGAACTTCCTCGATTTTATCAGAAGCTTTTTTCCGTATTTCCTGTTTTTGATTAATAAACCCCGTCGTTATTTCTCTTTCGACCATAATTCTTAAGTCGTCTAATTTATTATTCATAATTTATAATTTTTTTGCATTACCTTTATTTTTTCTGTTACTCCTTCTTCAACCTCGACCACCATTATATGTCGACTGAGTGCATCTACATGCTTCATGCTTGTATTATTTTTATGCTCAACTGTAAAATTGAAGTTAGCTAATACCATCGCTCACTTATTTATACGTTAAGATACTATTTCCTTTTTCTCAATAGATTGCTTGAAAGCAACACAGTCGGTTACTATTTCGAAAGAAACTCCTTCTAGATACACCCTAAAGTTTTTAATAACTTGCACTATAGACAATACTTCGAGTTCATAGCTCGTATATCTTTGTTCTATTTCTGATGTTTTCTTACTCAAATAATATATTGGATGAAAATCATTCTTGTCGTCGCACTGCATCAATATTGCTGCTAAGCCTAATTTTGTAATTCCATTTTCTGACCCGGTTTATACAAACTTAGTACCGGCTCGTTGCATAATATATTTTTAAGTTTCCTTATCGCAAATTCCTGATTTTTCCCTATGAAAAATACTGCATTTTTTTTCTTCAAATCCGACAGTGGTTTGGCCATTAAGGAATAGTTACGGATAAATTTCCTAAAATATCCCGTTAAACCTAGGAAGCTTTCTAATTGTTTCATTGTTTTAATGTCCGAAAAATTTCTTATAGATTCCGTCTTCCTTGATGATGGACGAATTTTCCCATCAGTTATTTCAAAATCCCAAATATTCTATTTGCTGCGTTAATATTATACTTTTCTTCCAATTTATCTGTTGATTATTTTGGGCGCTTGTTAACCAAGACTACTGGACTAGCATAATTGGATTACGACTCTGTAATTACCCCTTCTTTTAGCCACTGTTCAATTTTTTTTCAATAATTTTCTTATCTGTTATCGACAATCTTCTTGCTGATTGAAACACTGGACTATTATCTGTTAATATTATATTTAATTTTATAGGGGATTCTTTTTCTTTCCTCGGAATTGTTTTGTAGTTATTGTATAGGTTATAAACTGTTCATATACTGATTGGGTTCACTGTTTGAATATTCAACTCATCTTCTTCCTTTATCGTTATATTCAGCAACTACAGTTTTTCTAGCGAGGGCGTCATTATCATTTTCGATTGATGCAGTAACACAGAAACATTATTGATAAAATCGGTACCTAAAATTACTTTGTATGGAAATGAATTATCTAATACTGTATGAAATACGGCATTGTAATTATAATTATTTAATTTGAATTTTAATTCTACTCTCTCTATCGTTTCTATTTCCGAATTTGCCAATCCGCTTAATTTTATTTTATTTGGTTGAGGTTTTTTGGCCGACTCCATTCTTTCCACTGCAGATTGTTATATATATTAAGGCGCTCAAACTAATATTATTTTAAAAAATGATTTCTTTTCTGTATTGCTTAGCGTTTTCTGTAAAATTGGCTTCTTTGGCTACCGTTTGTCTGGACGTACAGTTTTTTGCTAAGTGTCCATACCGATTACATTTGCTACATTTAACTCATTTGCCAGCATTCACTTGAAAAATGGCCACTTTTGTTACAAACACATGTTTGCGGCTTTCTGTAAAAATTATTCCTTTTATAAATTTGTCTCCTATTTGCTCTATTGGTAATTTCTTTTAAGTTCTGCCCTACCACGTTGAAACTATTATTGTTGTCCAGGTAAAATAAAAGTTATTGTTATTAAACATGTTCAGTTAAATAATTTAGAATATATTTTTTCGCTGAATGTCCTATATGTATTATATATCTTCTTTTTAAAAAAAATCGTTCTCCCTTTGATAATTTTCGCTGTCTTTCTATCTATAATTTTTTAAAACTGCCCTCCTTATTTTTATACCCGTATGACTATATAGCCAAAGGGTATAATAAATTTGCCATTACGTTTGTAACGCAGAGAAGGAGGGGGGTAGATATAGACTCAAGTGTATGGATCGGATCAGAATCGAAAAATAAATCGATTTAGCGATGTATGTCCGTCCGTCCGTCCGTCCGCACGATAACTCAAAAACTAAAGGAGCTAGGATCTCGAAATTTTCGCAAATTCGTTTTTTTTCAATAGCCGTCATCGCTATTTAAATCCAGCCATTTTGGTCCATGGGTTCGGGTAGCTGCCATACAACTCCTCTTTTTATATGGGTATTACTCTATACCTATTACAGCTGCGTGTCTGAAATTTTGCCAAAAGCAGTTTAGTTTTATGGCCAAAGAGTCTGCAAAATTTGGTCGATCTAGTGGAGTGGGTTCGAGTAGCTGCCATACAACTTCTTATTTTTTATGAGCATTACTCTCCACCTAATTAAGCTGGGTGTCTGAAATTTTGGCAAAAATAGCTTAGTGTAATGGCCAAAGTTTTTGCAAAATTTGGTTGGTGTACTGCAGAAGGTTCGAGTAGCTGCCATACAACTCCTTCTTTTATATGAGCATTACACTACACCTAATAAAGCTGGGTGTTTGAAATTTTGGCAAAAATAGTTTAGTGTAATGGCCAAAGTTACAGCAAAGTTTGGTTGGTCTACTGCAGAGGGTTCGAGTAGCTGCCATACAACTCCTTCTTTTATATGAGTATTCCACTACACTTAATAAAGTTGTATGTTTGAAATTTTGACAAAAGTAATTAATCGGATGATATAATGTATATGATACGGTCATACGGGTATCCCAGAGTTGACACAGTCTACTCTACTACACTCTTCCTCGTTTTTTTTTTGAAATTCTCTACTCTCTATTAAAATTCGATATATTTTTTTTTAATCAAAATATGTATTTTCTTTATTTAAAATTATTTTGTAACGAAAATCTATAATAATTTAAAACTGTTCTTTCATTGAAATTATAAACTGTCTTTTCCAATTTGTTCTTGTTATTTTTTGTTCGTTAACAATCAAAATATTTTTTTTGTTTATATTTAAAATTATTTTCTTACTAAAATTTTAAACTGTTCTTTCGTTGAAATTTTAAACCAACTATTCAAATTTGTTCTTGTTATTTATTTTTTTGCATTAACAATCAAAATATTTTATTTTTTTCTTTTTTATATTTAAAATTATTTATCCAAAATATATAATAATGTAAAACTGTTCTTTCGTTCAAATTTTAAACTGTCTATTCAAATCTATTCAAATCTATTCATGTCTATTTATTGTTGTATGTACTTTTTTTTCACATTTGGTTTTCGATACAATTAAATAAAATAGTATATCGTTGTGTAAAATTTTATAACAAATAAAACAAATTTTTATTTCAAATTTTGAAATTAAAAAAAAATAGTAAAATTAAATGTAATCAGCGAATAGTGAATTGTCAATTGTGCCTGAATATAGATTTCATCCCTTTTTTTTGTAAATGATTCAAGAATTATTTTATATATGCGGTTATTTAAAATATCACACTTCTGACACCATATTTGTGGCTAATTAAAAGCATTACTCTTATTAAATATTTTTTTAAAAGTCCATTTATTAAATTTATATTGTTTGACAAGTTTTTATTATTTAAGAGACATTGTTTGCGCTCAGTTAACAATTATTGACTGACTGAATCTAACATATTAAAATTTAAAAGCAATCAAGGTATGTTTTTACATCTGTCAATAGAAATAAATATTATATATGTAGATCTCACTGACAGTAGGCAGCCGATCGCTCGTTCAGTTACAAAGAACAACGAAAATCAACCACCAAAGAAATCCACCACCACATATATATATACAGAAAAAAATTTAAAATGGATATAAATTATTTTAGTTGATTAAAAAACCTTAAAACCAATATAAAAAATATTTCTATTTAATTCCAAAGTTGGAGTAAAGCCAAAACGGTGAATTTGGATTATATTTCAGGTAACATTTGAAATTGCTTTGATTGTTTTATTTGATTTTATAATCAAAGCAAGCAAAGCACCAAAGCGTACATTGTGCCATCACTTTCAATTCAGATTTTTACTGAAAGCAATAAAACTTACTATAAAACTTATCCTGTTTTAATATTGTTATAAACCAAGTGACAACCAAGTAAACCAAGATCACCAAATTACATCTTTAAAAACACATTTCGATTTAATTTCAAATATTCCTATAATTTATGTTATAGCAATACATAAATAAAGAAACATATATATCATCCTATTTCTCTCTTGTGGGAATTTCCATAACATAATGGTTTTGAAACGAAGTAACATATATTCTACCAACTTTTACTAATTGATTTTTTTTTGTTTAGGTAGTTTAAAAAATACATTCTTCTTTTTCGTCAGATGCCTGTCCACTGCTGGATGTCTGCATGTTATTTTATGTTAAGGTGGCTACAATGTTAGAATATTCTGTTCTAGTTTTGGCCGTATGTATCAGGTCTTCGATTGTGTAAAGTCCCTAATAATTGTCAGCAATTATAGTTACTTTCTGCCTACACCTCGTCTTCCTATTCTTCCTTCGACACTAAGCTGTAGTTATTCATATTTTATTATTCGCATTATATTACCCAAACCGGCTCTTTTTCTTTTTTTATATATGCATACAAGTAAATCGTAATACCTATGTTAATACGATTATATTCATACAAATTTCTTTAATTTTACCATGTGAGTGGTGTATACAATTTTTTACCATAGAAGAAGTGTTTTAATCAATGGTTTACTTCGAATTCTGTTTTTATATTTGTTTATATATTACGTCTTTACTGGAGACTGCGTACTTGGAAAATTACTTTTTTCTGTAATTGCGATATTGAAAATATATAGGTTCATTCAATGTTCGTAATCAAGATTGGAAATAATAAATAAAATAAATCGAAATATTTTTATGTAAACAATATTAAGTGTTAGAAGTTAATTTTTAATTTCAAACAATATTTTAGATTAATATGTTTTTTTATTGAATTAATTTTTTTTGGAGACGTTTTTATTCAAAATAAAACAATAAATTTTAAATTTATATCACTATTTAAAACAAAATATAAAATAAAGTAAAAACCTTACAACAAAAATATTATTATTCTTTTTAAGGGATTTTCATGTATAGATTTATTAAATGTTGGTATGCGACAATCAGGAGTTTTCTATCTACAAATTCGTGGCACAACATATTGGTTTTTAAAAGTTTTTTGTGAACAGGGAATTGCTGAAGGCGGGTGGACGGTTTGTTAATAATTATTTAATTGAAGTTACAATTATAAATAAATCTTTTAAATTTTAGGTAATACAAAGAAGAGACGATTTCGGTGAACCTCGAGAAAATTTTAATAGAGATTGGTCAGACTATAAAAATGGTTTTGGAGACCCCGCAAAAGAATTTTGGCTTGGAAATGAAAATATTTATATGTTAACTAACAATGAGGATTATGTATTACGAGTTGAGTTGGAAGATTTTGAAGGAAATAAAAGGTAAAATCAAAAACTATATATATACAAGACATTGAATGTGAAACAAATTTTTTAATATAGAAAATAAAAATTAGGCTATGTCCCAAACGATCGCGAAATGAAGATGAAATAGGAAATATGGAAAACCTATGGAAACCTATGAAATAGGAAAGGGTATATTAACTTTGGTATGGTATTTGTAACCACCTAAAGGAAGCGAGCTAGATATTGAAAAGTATATATATTTGTGATCAGCGTGATCGCTTTAGTCGATCCATAGCTATATCCGTCCGTCTGTCCGTAGGCAAGGTAACTCAAAAAGCTATCTTGATGAAATTTTAACTATAGGTTACTAGAACTTAAAGTCCGGCGAGGATTGCATATGGGCGAAATCAGCTCATGGGTTCGGATTCTGGACCTTTCATCGTTCTAGCGTTTAACGAACATATAAAAAAATGGTGAACTTCATGAAATTTGCGCTGTAGATTACTAGTAATGAGACTACTGCGGGGATTGCGTATTGTCGAGATAATTAATTTAGGCCAAACGGTGTGCCTCTTCCTATGTCCTTAGAGTCCTTGAAATTAAGGAAAATTGGAGTAATTGATTGCACAGACTTTTTTTTTTAATTTGAAATATAAACGATCAATTTGTATTTAAATTTGTTTCGGTTTTGTCCTTGAAAATTATAATGTATTTAATAATTAATTAATACTTTTTAATTTTATGACTGAATGACAATAACACAATAAATTCTATTTAATTACATAAATAATACAGTACTAAGGCAGTATGGACATGTGTAAATAATAATGTTAAATTAACTGTGTAGAGGATATCCTGAATTATTATACAATATTTATGACACAAGAGACAACATCCTTACTATTTCTCCAAGTTTTAAATATTTTTTTTTTTTTTTGAGTTCGTTCTATCAACAATATTTTCTGCAATGACTATTATGAGATTAAAATTAATTTATTTTATTATTTTTCTTTCGTTTGGTTTTAAAGACAACGTCATTTGGTTCACATATGTTTTCCAGCAACATTATTGTTACATGTTTCAACTTTTATGTATTATTTTCATAAAATCCCAACAATTTTACATAATAAACATAATAATAAATATAATAAAATCATTTATTTTAAATTTTTTTTTCGTATTACCTTTGCAATTTTTATTTGTTTTTCAATAGTTGTTTTAACATTGTTTTAAAAATTTTAAAAATTTATATTTTTACATTTATTAGGGTTTAGAAAATCTCATCTTGTTTTAATGTTACGGTTAAATATTATTTGAGCTCTGTTTTAGAATGAATGGAGATTGTGTAGTCTAATGAATAGGATTGCAGTTAGTGATTAAAACTATTTCTATTTTTGTTCGGATTATTGTTTAATACTTTCATTAATGCTAATTTCACGGATTTGACACCGTTTTCTGCTAGTCCATTTGTGAATGGATTCCGAACTGGAATTTTTGAATATCGACTTTCGTTCGCGTTAAGAATATTCCACTTTTTAAATTAATGACATACAACTAATGACTCTTACGATACCACGAAAAAATATTTATTAATTCTTCGATTGTGACTGCTTGTTATACTTTTTCCCTTGTCTATACATTCTAGCTATATCGGTTTGTAGGGTCAAATGATCTTTAGGTCTAGTTGTTATTTTTTTACGTTCGACAACATTAACTTTAAAAAAAAAAACAAAAAATAACGCAAATTCGGCAGTTTTACATTATATTTATGAATTTTATAGAATGAATATAAATTTGTAAATTAAAGTTAAAATGTGCAATAAGAAAAATAAAAATTAAAATATACTTTATTTGTTGCTGTTGTTTTAGCTTCTATTACAACTTCAGGTGTAGAACTTGAAGTTGACTCAGTTAACGTTACATTTGGAGGTTCATACAGAACTCCTCCTCCGGTAGAGATGAAATTCTCCCGAATTTCTTTATTTACAATTTCTATTTTGGTTCCTTTGTTTTTTAAATATAATGTTATAAAAGTAATACTATAACTAAAACTGCAATAATAGATATATTTATCCCATATTAAACGGTTTTTTGATATTTTAATTCGTTTATTTCTTTAATATTTTCATAGTTTTTTAAGACAATATCGTCAAAATTAATTGGTTTTACATAGGTATAATTAAAATTATGAGTAGGTGAAAATATTTATCTTGAATAATTTTCTTTTGGTTATAAAATATTTCATTCTCTATTTTAATTTCGCAATTATAAAAATTAATAGTTTTTGTTCAATTTTAAATTTCTACTGCCACAATTTTGTATTAATACGATTTTTCTAACATTTTTTATTAATAAAGTTTCATCATCTAATATTTTAATTTTAGTTTTATTACCATACCGAAATTTAAATTTATTATTTAAAATACAGTTTTTACTAGAATCTTTTAACATAGCATCATCTTGATAAGTTGAAATTTTATTTTTAATTTCTACTACATACTCATTGTTTTTGTCAATTTCTATATATTCTTTATTAGACAAAGGAGTCTTGAATTTAGTTTATCTTAATTTTTTAAAAATCTTAATTTTATTTTTTGACCTAAGTATAACGAATATCCTACAATTTTTTTATTGTTTTCTTTTATTTCATTAAAGGTTTCTGTCTTTTTAATTCTGTTTTTTTCTATTGTCTGTTTAAAATTTTTATAGTGAATTTATTGAAATTTGTTGTGAATTTATTTAGTGTAGTAATAGCGTTGTGATCGTTTTCTTCAATAATTTTTAATTTGGCATTATAGATCTGATTTTTTGTTCTTGTATAGTATTTTCTATTTGTGTAAGCAAATTATCTATTTCTTTTGGGTTTATGATATGTAAAATTGTACTAGTTTTATTTACTCTTTCTACCTGTTGAAGTTTTATTTGAATATAACCGGCTTCCTCGTGAATGTGATTGACTTTAAGAAGACCTCCAGTCAGTTGTGTTGTTAAACTTATTGACAGCAATATTATTATGTTGAAAATCTAAATGTTTTAAAGGTCTCTTAATATTTGCATAATATATATTTCATTAAGGTTTATGCTTGTAATATGGTTCGTCCTATGTATAAGTCTCTTATAATTTCTAATAGCTCCTACTGATCTATTTTCTATTACAATTTTTTTTTATTTATGATTTTAGTTTTAATTTAATCTATATTAATTTGCAATTTACTAACATCTAAATTTTCTTATGTTCTCTAGGTGTGTATTTTATTGTTAAATGATAGCGATCGTTATAGTTTCATATAGCCATTTGTTTCTTCATTTCAACTGAAAGTTCGCTATCCTCAATCCCTATTATTTTTTCTAAGATGGTTGAGTGTACTCTCTCTACATCAGCATTTCCAATTTGATTGTTTGATTTTGTTATTAAACATAAGATTTCAACATTTTCATGATAAATTCATCAGAATTTCAACATTTTCACTATTTAAATACTCAATTAGTTGTTTAGCCTAAATTCATTGTCCATAATTATTTTTGGTTTTCCAAATTTTGCAAAAAAATCATTATAGCTGCTTTCTTTGCTCTCCTGTTGCGATCTGCTGTACCATATGCTGAGGCAAATTTTGTTAATTTATTAATTACTGTAACAAATGATTGTTTTTTAAAATGAAATATACGCAAATTTTAGGTGTTTCTTTAAATGCAAATTTAAGTTTTAGTGGTTTTCCATTATATTTAATATTTTGACATTTTACACAATTATTTATAATTAAATTAATGGGATCTTTTAACTTGGGAAAATAAATTTTGTCTTTTAAATTGTGGTAACATTCATTTATTCCACTATGCATAGACTCTTTAGTGTGGTAAAGAGATAGTTGTTTATGTAATTCCTCTTCAGTTTTTATTTCTTTAGAACTTTTTGTACTTCGTATAAATTTTATTTTTAAATCAAATGAAAGCAACTTTATAAAAATTAGTTCTATTTAGATAGTCAGTATCAGATACTTCCGAATAAATGCTTGGGTATCCTTTCTAATATAACATTTTAAAATAACTTTAATTAAATTTTTATTTTCTAACGGTTTTATTTCAATAATTCATTTATTGTGAAGTGTTATATTCTCTTCAGGAGTGTAAGTGAGTATAATTAGTGTTTTATATTTGTTTAATATATCCTTTTTTATTCCTATGTAATCTAGTTGATTTTCATCTGCAGAATGTATAGTATCATGAGATAATTCTAAATTGGATGTTGTATAATTTTCTTCAATAATTTTTAAACCCTACACCTATGAAATAGAAAAAGGCTATTTTAACTATATCCTAAAGGGTATTTAACTAACTATTTAGGTATGGTGTTTGTAACCACCTAAAGGAAGCGAGCTATATATGGAAAAATATATATATTTGTGATCAGCGTGACCTCCTGAGTCGTTATAGCCACGTACGTCCGTCCGTAGGCACAATGACTGAAAAACTAATGGAGCTATTTTGATGAAAGGTTACTAGGACTTAAAGTACGGCGGGGATTGCATATGGGTGAAATCGGTTCATGGGTTCGTACTCTGAACCTTTTAATCGTTCTAAGGGCTAACGAACATATAAAAAAAACAAGTAAAGAAACAGTCAGTCGGTGCAACCGACTTAGAAATACCCTACACCTATTTGGTTAAAATTTAAGGACATATCCATAAGTCATTTTAACACCATAGAAGCTGCTATTAATTTGATCGTAAGACATAGCTAACCAAATTAACTGTATAATACTAAAAACATTTTCTAATTACCCTATCTATTAAAAAATACTACAAATTCTTACTAATTTATCTATTTAAAAATATTAAAAAACAAACAAACTTGAAATAAATGAAAATATATTTATTCCAATTCAATTACAAAATGAAAAAATTCTAATTATTAAATTTTGTGATTAAAAGATAATCAAAGCATAATATATATTTTAATAATCCAAATTTTTAAAAATTGCAATTATTTTAAATGGTTAGTTTATATACCTAATAGAAAAGCTTATAAATGCAAAATATGCAATAAATGTATTTCTAAAATACAATTAAAAATTTAGACCTTTTCATATAATTCATTTAAATATAAAAATAAATTTTACATAAATGCAGCAAGTACCTTTGAACATAGCTGAACCACTACAATTAAGTCTAGATTTCGGAGACACATAGGACATAGGAAATATATTCTTTGGCTTCGAAATTAAACTCGACCACAATCAATTCCCATGGTACTTTCATTACTAGTAACCTACTGTTAAATTTCATCAAAATACCGGCATTATTTTTTGAGTTATGGTGTTTGTAAGATATATGTTTGTTAGTCCTTGAACTTTTCAAGGGTTCCAGGACCCGAAACCATGTTACGATTTTGCCCATATGCAGTTCCCGTCATACTCTCAATACTAGTTAACCCTTGTACACAATTGGAACGCTCTATCTTAATTTTAAGTTACTAGTTTTATTAATTTCGATGATAAGCTTTTACACATTGGGAGGTCTAAGAGAGGTTTTGAACCACCACTCCAATTGATCCTAAATTAGGGGGGCACGCAAGAAATAGTAAAGAACACCCTTGTGGCAAATTGGAAGCTTCTACATTTGTTTCAAGTTACTATCTTTATTAATTTCGAAAATATGCTTTAAGGGCCTAAGAACTGAGTGGCTGGTCCCCGATCCACTACTCCAATAGGGCCCAAATTTCAAAGACACTTACGAAATAGGAAGGGACACCCTGATACCAAATTTGGAGGTTCTATCTTCATTGGTTTCGGAATTATGCTCGTTTGGCCTAAATTCGATCAAAAAGTTCTAAGTTCCGAACCCATTGTCCAATCCTCACCGTACGTAATCACCGCCGCAGTTTCGCTGCCAATAACCTACAGCACAAATTTCATGAAGATAGCCTCATTAGTTGTTGAGTTATCGTGATTTTTTATATATGTTCCTTAGCCCTGATATCGATTAAAAGGTCCGGAATCCGAACCGTTGGGCTGATTTCACCCTTATATAGTCCGCGCTGTACTTATAGTACTAGTTAATCCTTGTACACAATTTGAACGGTCTATCCTAATTTTAAGTAACTATTTTTAGTAATTTCGATTATAAGCCTTTAAAACTTGGGAGGTCTGAGAGGGGTACAGAACCACCACTCCAATTGATCCCAAATTAGGAGAACACGCAAGAGATAGTAAAGAACACCCTTGTGGCAAATTGGAAGCTTCTACATTTTTTCAAGTTGTTATCTTTATTAATTTTAAAGATATGCTTTAAGGTCTTCGGAAATGTGTGGCTGGTCCCCGACCCACTACTCCAATTGGACCCAAATTCACAAGACACTTAGGAAATAGGAAGGAACACCCTGATACTAAATTTGGAGATTCTATCTTCATTGGTTTCGGAATTATGCTCGTTTGGCCTAAATTCGATCAAAAAGTTCTAGGTTCCGAACCCATGGTCCAATCCCGACCTTACGCAATTCCCGAAGTAGTTTCATTACTAGTAACCTACGGCACAAATTTGATGAAGATAGCGTCATTAGTTGTTGAGTTATCGTGATTTTTTATATTTGTTCGTTAGCCCTGAAACCGATTAAAAGGTCCAGAATCCGAACCCATGGGCCGATTTCGCCCATATGCAATCCCCGCCGTACTTTCAGTCCTAGTAACCTACAGTTAAAATTTCATCAAGATAGCTCCATTATTTTTTGAGTTATCGTGCCTACGGACGGACGGACGGACGGACGGACATGGCTATATCGACTAAGGCGGTCACGCTGATCACAAATATATATACTTTTCCATATCTAGCTCGCTTCCTTTAGGTGGTTACAAACACCATACCAAAGTTAATATACCCCTTTACCTATTCTATAGGTGTAGGGTATAATAAGGATAACTCAACAACTAAAGGCGCTACCTTCATGAAATTTGTGCTGTAGGTTACTAGTAATGAGAGTATGGGGGGATTGCGTGCGGTCGAGGTGGGATCAAAGGTTCGGGTCCTAGAACTTTTTGATCGAATTTAGGCCAAACAAGCATAATTCCGAAATCCATAAACTTTCGAAGACCTTAAAGCATATTTTCGAAAATAATAAAGAGAGTAACTTCAAACAAATGTAAAAGCTTCAAACTTGGCGCAAGGGTGTTCTTTACGGTTTCCTACGTGCTCCCTTAATTTATGATCAATTGGAGTGGAGTGGTGCTTCAGGAAGCTCTTAAACCTCCCAAGCTATAAAGGCTTATCATCGAAACTATTAAAAATAGTAACTTAAAATTAAGATAGAACGTTCCAATTGTGTACATGGGTTAACTAGTATTGACAGTATGACGGGAACTGCGTATGGGCGAAATCGTACCATGGTTTCGAGTTCTGGAATCTTTGAAAATCTAACAAACATATGTCTTAAAAACACCATAACTCAAAAACTAATTACTTACACTTTATACAAATACATTTATTGCATATTTTGATTAAATTTTGTGACAAGAAGCTAATGAAAGCATTAATGGTTTTAATTAACATTAAAAACCATCAAATGATATACACTTTTACATTTATATTATTACAAATTAATATTGCTTTCGAATAACTTTGAGTATAATTATATAAAACATTAAAAAATAAGTAAATTAAGAGAATAGATTTAAAAATTATTTAAAATTGAAATAATTAATCAAGGATATTAAATCATTCAACAGTAAATGCACTACAGCTAAAAATCCTGAAAAGAAATAATTGCTGAGTGTGTGTAAAATTTTATTGAATTGGATAAAAATTTTTAAATATGTAGTTTTATAATTGCATTTTACGAATCCAATTATTTTATTTGTTGTTTAATATTTTTAAATAGATAAATTAGTAAGAATTTTTAATATTTTTGAATTGATAAAATAATTAGAAAATGTTTTTAGTATTATAAAGTTAATTTCGTTAGGTATATCTTACCATCAAACTAACAAAAACCTTTATTGTTTCAAAATGATTTATGAACTTCCCATTAAATATGAACAAAATAGGGTATTTCTAAGTCGGTTGCACTGCTTCTTTACATGTTATACCCTACACCTATAGAATAGGTAAAGGGGTATATTAACTTTGGTATGGTGTTTGTAACCACCTAAAGGAAGCGAGCTAGATATGGAAAAGTATATATATTTGTGATCAGCGTGACCGCCTGAGTCGATATAGCCATGTCCGTCCGTCCGTCCGTCCGTAGGCACGATAACTCAAAAAATAATGGAGCTATCTTGATGAAATTTTAACTGTAGGTTACTAGGACTGAAAGTACGGCGGGGATTGCATATGGGCGAAATCGGCCCATGGGTTCGGATTCTGGACCTTTTAATCAGTTTCAGGGCTAACGAATAAATATAAAAAATCACGATAACTCAACAACTAATGACGCTAACTTCGTCAAATTTGTGCTGTAGGTTACTAGTAATAAAACTACTTCGGGAATTGCGTAAGGTCGGGATTGGACCATGGGTTCGGAACTTAGCACTTTTTGATCGAATTAAGGCCAAACGAGCATAATTCCGAAACCAATGAAGATAGAACCTCCAAATTTGGTATCAGGGTGTCCCTTCCTATTCCTTGAGTGTCTTGTGAATTTGGGCCCCATTGGAGTAGTTGGTCGGGGACCAGCCACATATTTCCGAAGACCTTAAAGCATATCTTTAAAATTAATAAAGATAACAACTTGAAAACATTGTAGAAGCTTCCATTTTGCCACAAGGGTGTTCTTTACTATCTCTTGCGTGTTCCCGTAATTTGGGATCAATTGGAGTGGTGGTTCTGTACCCCTCTCAGACCTCCCAAGTTTTAAAGACTTATAATCGAAATTACAAAAAATAGTTACTTAAAATTAAGATAGACCGTTCAAATTGTGTACAAGGGTTAACTAGTACTATAAGTACAGCGCGGACTATATAAGGGCGAAATCAGCCCAACGGTTCGGATTCCGGACCTTTTAGTCGGTGTCAGGGCTAACGGACATATATAAAAAATCACGATAACTCAACAACTAATGAGGCTATCTTCATGAAAATTGTGCTGTAGGGTATTGGTAATGAAACTACGGCGGTGATTACGTACGGTGAGGATTGGACAATGGGTTCGGAACTTAGAACTTTTTGATCGAATTTAGGCCAAACGAGTATAATTCCGAAACCAATAAAGATAGAACATCGAAATTTGGTATCAGGGTGTCCCTTCCTATTTCGTAAGTGTCTTTGAAATTTGGGCCCCATTGGAGTAGTGGGTCGGGGACCAGCCACTCAGTTCCAAGGACCTTAAAGCATATTTTCGAAATTAATAAAGATAGTAACTTGAAACATGCGTGTCCCCCTAATTTGGGATCAATTGGAGTGGTGGTTCAGAACCTCTCTTAGACCCCCCCAATTTGTAAAAGCTTATCATCGAAATTAATAAAACTAGTAACTTAAAATTAAGATAGAACGTTCCAATTGTGTACCAGGGTTAACTAGTATTGAAAGTATGACGGGACTGCATATGGGCGAAATCGTACCATTGTTTCGGGTTCTGGAACCCTTGAAAAGTTCAAGGACTACCAAACATATATCATAAAAACACCATAACTCAAAAAATAATGCCGGTATTTTGATGAAATTTAACACTAGGTTACTAGTAATGAAAGTACCATGGGAATTGGTTGTGGTCGAGTTTAATTTCGAAGCCAAAGAATATATTTCCTATGCCCTATGTGTCTCCGAAATCTAGACTTAATTGTATTGGTGCAGCTATGTTCAAAGGTACTTGCTGCATTTATGTAAAATTTATTTTTATATTTAAATGAATTATATGAAAAGGTGTAAATTTGTAATTGTATTTTAGAAATACATTTATTGCATATTTTGCGTTTATAAGCTTTTCTATTAGGTATATAAACTAACCATTAAAAATAATTGGAATTTTTAAAAATTTGGATATATTATGCTTTGATTATCTTTTTATCACAAAATTTAATAATTAGAATTTTTTCATTTTGTAATTGATTTAGAATAAATATATTTTCATTTATTTCAAGTTTGTTTGTTTTTTAATATTTTTAAATATATAAATTAGTAAGAATTTGTAATATTTTTTAATAGATAGTGTAATTAGAAAAGTTTTTAGTATTATAAAGTTAATTTGGTTAGCTATGTCTTACGATCAAATTAATAACAGCTTTTATGGTGTTAAAATGACTTATGGATATGTCCTTAAATTTGAACCAAATAGGTGTAGGGTATTTCTAAGTCGGTTGCACCGACTGACTGTTTCTTTACTTGTTTTAATTTTTATTTATTAATTTCTCAAAAGACTATTAATACTTTGTATTTTATAATCTGCTTAAATAATCAGCTACCTTATTTTCTTTACCCTGAAAATATTCAATCTCATAATTATTTTCTTGAAGTAATAAGAACCATCTTTGGTGTCTTTGTGAAAATTTCTTTCCTTTGTATTTGTTGTTTAAATATTTAATTGACACATGGTCTGTTATGATTTTTAACTTATTACCATATAGATAAGGTCTGAAATAATTTAATGCATACTTATAGCATGGACACTTGCAACTGTGTTACAAGAAACGGTTTATCATATTCTGGAAATTTTAAAATTGGATGTGAAGTTACCAAGCTCTTTAAGTTTTCAAATGTTGCTATATACTGTGGATCATTTATATTAATGTTTATTACAAATGTCAAAACGATATATGATATACTGATGAATCTCTTATTCTCTTTTGTAAATTTATTAAATTTGGCTGAAGATTCTCATATTTTTCAAAAAAAAAACTCAGCAGATATAATTTTTAATTTTTTGTAATTGTTCAAACTCAACACTATTTATTCCTTCTTGATTAAATAAAAACAACTTTAAAATTATAACTCAAAAATTAAAAGAGAGCAACAAAACATTAAATACTTACGAAAGCTTTTTCGTTAAATATAAATATATCAAATATTGTTTCGTAATACTTAAAAAAACGACATCCGATAAATTTAAAACGATACTTGACATTTCAAACTAGATACTCATAATAAACCTGATTAATTCTGTTACCATTTTTCAAATATTTTTTCATAGGATATGCAACCTTAGAATAATCTTTGGTGAATTTTCTATAAAATCCAGTTGCTCCTAAGAAACCTTTTAATTGTTTTTCAGTTCTGGGAATTTGTAACTCTTTAATATTCTTTATTTTTTCAGTGCTGCTGTAATCTTTTATATATTTTTGTTAATGAATTTTCGTGTTCTTCTAATGTTGTCGAAAAAATTAATATATCATCATGATATACGACACAAATTTGATTGATATATTGTAGAAGAACTTCGTTCATCAATCTCTGAAACGTTGCCGGTGCATTCTTCAATCCAAAAGGCATACATATTCATATAAACCTGCTGGAGTACCAAAAGCAGTTTTTTCAAAATCTTCTTCAGCTACTAATATCTGGCTAAATAATCTTTGGCTAAATCTAACGTGCTGAAATATTGCGCTTTTTCCAATTTGTCCAGAATGCTGTAAATATTAGGTAAAGGGTATTTATCGTCGATTGTGATCTGATTTAATCTACAACTATTCTAATTTTTATATTCCAGAATTATTTTTCTTTTTGGGTATTACTATATCGAAGAATTATATCGACTTTTACTTTTTCTAACTATGCCCTGTTTTTTCATTTCTCCCATTTGATGTCTCACTTCAGTTTACTGTTTAGGTAGGTATCGATAAAGTTTCGAATTAATTTGTTCACTTGTTATAATTTTAATTTCATGGACCATTGTATTTTTACTGGTCAGAATATCATCTTCTTTGTAGAAGAGCTTAGGAATTTAGAAACTAATTTTTCAATTATATGTTTTCTTTTTCATTTATATGATTCAATTGTAGATTTTCAACTTCACTTACTTCTAGTACATTAACTTCTTCTTGAATAGTTTTAGTTATGAATGGAAGACTCACTCAATTTTTCATATTAATTTGTTGATTTTCTACCTTGATATGTTTAAAATTTTTTGTTATCCAATCCATACCTAATAATAAGTCATATAACTTGTCTAATTTCATTCTTACATTTTGAGGATATTTAAATTCTGCGGGAGTTAAGGTAGCGACCATTATATTAGCTTTGTTACCTCTTTTTGAATTGTATTGATAGATATTGAGATTGAATTTATTACAGTAAACTCAGAACTACAAACTGTATCTAACAAAGCTAAATATTTTTTTCTTGTATTGTTAAAATTGTAAAAATTTTATTTTGATCCCAGGCTAGTTTATAAAAAAAGTTTCTTCAATTGTATTAGTTTCATTGTTTTACTTAAATTATCAACATCCATTGATCGAGTATGTCTAGTTGCATCATATTCCATTTTCTGTCTACTTTCTTGTCTGTCATTATATCTATATATATAAAAGCGGGAGTTTGTTTGTTTGTTTGTTTTTATGTAGCGAATAGACTCCTAAACTGCCCAGCCGATTTTCATGAAAATTTGTATATAGAAGTTTTTGGGTACGGAAAGAAATCGAGGCTCAAAAATTTTGCTCTAACGGACCGCCAAATTGGGGCTGTGGTGCAAGTATTTAAATTTCTTTGTCCTAAAATGAAAACGGTTTGACCGATTGACTTCAAATTTTGTATACGTGATGCTCTTTCAGAATTGAGTTGACACTATTAACAGTTTTAGAATTTGTTAACCCATGTCGGGCCCAGGGGTGGTCAAAAAAAATTTTGGCTAAAAAGAAAGCCCCAAAAAAAATTTTGTTGAGTTCCATTAACCCATTGCGGCCCAATTGACTTCAAATTTTGTATACGTGATGCTCCTTGAGAATTGAGTTAACACTATTAACAGTTTTTGAATTTGTTAACCCATGTCGGGCCGATGGTTGGTCAAAAAAAATTTTGTCCGATTTTATGAAATTCTCCTTTGGCTAAAAAGAAAGCCCCAAAAAAAATTTTATTGAGTTCCATTAACCCATTGCGGCCCAACAGCTTTTTATAGGTTTTTTCAATACTTTACTCTAAATTCGAAACGGTTTGACCGATTTTTTTCAAATTTTGTATACGTGCTCCCCTGTGAGAATTGAGTTGACACTATTAACAGATTTGGAATTTGTTAACCCATGTCGGCCCGACGGTTGGTCAAAATAATTTTGGAACCTAATATTGTCAAAATTTGCGAAGTACTGCTTTGGCTAAAAAGAAAGCCTCAAAAGCCTTTTTGTTGTGTTCCAACAGCTTTATATAAATTTTTTGGTTACTTTACTCTAAATTAGAACCGGTTTAACCGATAAGCAAATTACGTCAAATTTTGGAAAGTAGTTTGTATTGCTTTGAATTACAGACAGTTTCTAAAATTACTAGAATAATCCTAGAAAAATCGTTTTAAAAAGATTGCTTTCATACATTGAAACCGTGTGTAATTTTTGTGTTAACTGAAATTAAAACTCCATTGAGAGGAGCAGCAACGCGCACCGGCTATTAGCTAGTATATTATAATGACGGTTAACTGAGAAGGAAATTACTATTATTTTTTTTTAAATTCGAATTTGAATTACAATTAACGCTGTTGTTAAATCTACTGCTCTCATCTTAATTAATATTTATTTTGATAATTGAAAGCGTCAAAATAGTATCATCATTGTCGAATATCTAATAAAAGACTACTACTTTGAACATTTAGACTAAATAATTTGTATATTTGTGGTTTTTCTTCGACTAAATATTTTTAGTCTCGAATTTGATTATTAATTTATTACAATTTTATTATTCTAAATTAAGAATTATACTACTTAATAAACCTTATGCATTTGAATTTTATTACCGTCTCTGATTTATTTTTTGAGCGACAAAATATTTCATTAAATAGGTACCTACGACTAATAATATTGATAGTCATAAATTATTTTTCCATTAAAATTTCATTTATTATTTTTCTTTGAGCAACAAAATCTTCCATTATACTACCAATAATATTAGCAGTAATAATTTTTTCCATTAAAATTGCATTTATTATTTTTTTTAGCGACAAATCTTTTATTAGATACTAGTAAAAAAGCCTGTCGGACGACAGGTATAATTTTAATTTCTCTTTATACCCGTATGACTATATAGTCCAAGGGTATAATAAATTTGCCATTACGTTTGTGACGCAGAGAAGGAGCCTACCCCCCGTAGATATAGACTTAATTGTATGGATTGGATCAGAATCGAAAAATAAATCGATTTAGCGATGTATGTTCGTCCGTCCGTCAGTCCGTCCGTCATCACGATAACTCAAAAAGTAAAGGAGCTAGGATTATGAAATTTTCACAAATTCGTTTTTATGCAAAAAACGGAATCGAGTTTTAAATTCAGACATTTTGGTCCACGGGTTCGAGTACCTGCCATACAACTTCTAATTTTATATGAGCATTACTCTATACCTATGGAAGCTACGTGTCTGAAATTTTGGCAAAAGTAGTTTAGTATAATGGCCAAAGTCTGCAAAATTTTCGAGTAGCAAAGGATTCGAGTAGCTGCCATACAACTCCTTCTTTTATATGAGCATTACTCTACACCTAATAAAGCTGAATGTTTGAAATTTTGCCAAAAGTAATTAACTGGATGATAGAATGTATATGTTACGGTCATACGGGTATCCCAGAGTTGACACAGTCTACTCTACTACACTCTTCCTCGTTTTATATATATTCTTTTTTCCTGCTATTGCGCTACAGAATCAATAAAAGGAAATTCGTTACCTAAAGAACATTAAGTTAACATTATAATAGTTTGTTTTAGTTTTGTAAGTGATAATAAAATAGAAGTATGCATACTAAAGTGTAAAAAATTTATTTTTACGTTTTTATTAAAATTTTCTGTATCTACCTGTTAACAGATTTCTCAAACGTTTTGATTTTTTTTTTTCTGTTCATAATTTACATTTTATAAGTTTCATTTTTTCTTTCTTTTTGTATGTAAGTATTTGTTATTAGAAGTATGTTACATTGTGTGAATAACACTTAACATTAACATAATGCAACAGTAGCAGCAGTTTGTCTTTTATTATATTTAGACGTATGTATTTTCTTAAAGACTTCTTATACGTTTTGATTTTTTTTTTCTTATAAAAAATAAAAACTACAAACTGTAGTTAGTTATTAGTTCTGTAAAATAAAAGTATACATACTGAAATGTAAAAAATAGCTTTGTACGTTTTTATTATAATTTTCTGTATCTACCTGTTAACAGATTTCTTATACGTTTTGATTTTTTTTTTTCTGTTCATAATTTACATTTATCAGTTTTATTTTTTCTTTCTCTTTTGTATGTAAGTATTTGTAATTAGAAGTATGTTACATGTGTGAATAACACTTAACATTAACATATTGCAACAGTAGCAGCGTCTTTTATTATATTTATAAAAAATAAAAACTACAAATTAAAGTTAGTTATTAGTTCTGTAAGTGTATTTAAATAAAAGTATACATACTGAAATGTAAAAAATTTCTTTAAACGTTTTTATTATAATTTTCTGTAGCTATCTGTTAACAGATTTCTTATACGTTTTGATTTTTTTTTTTTCTGTTCATAATTTACATTTTATCAGTTTCATTTTTTCTTTCTCCTTTGTGTGTAAGAATTTGTAATTAGAAGTATGTTACATTACATGTGTCAATAACACTTAACATTAACATAATTAAAGAGCAGAAGCATCTTTTATTATATTTATAAAAAATTTTCTGTATCTACCTGTTAACAGATTTCTCATACGTTTTGATTTTTTTTTTCTGTTCATAATTTACATTTTATCAGTTTAATTTTTTCTTTCTCTTTTGCATGTAAGGATTTGTTATTAGAAGTATGTTACATGTGTGAATAACACTTAACATTAACATAATGCAACAGTAGCAGCAGTTTGTCTTTTATTATATTTAGACGTATGTATTTTCTTAAAGACTTCTTATACGTTTTGATTTTTTTTTTCTTATAAAAAATAAAAACTACAAACTGTAGTTAGTTATTAGTTCTGTAAAATAAAAGTATACATACTGAAATGTTAAAAATAGCTTTGTACGTTTTTATTATAATTTTCTGTATCTACCTGTTAACAGATTTCTTATACGTTTTGATTTTTTTTTCTTTCTTGTGTTCATAATTTACATTTATCAGTTTCATTTTTTCTTTCTCTTTTGAATGTAAGTATTTGTAAGTATAAGTATTTTACATGTGTGAATAACACTTAACATAACATAGGGCACGTTGGTCAGCAGCAGCAGCAGCAGCAGTTTGTCTTTTATTATATTTAGATTGACTGTACGCATAAACCAAAATCATAAAGTGTTTTCCAAAAATTGTACCGAAAAAGTGCATTGGTCAGTTTTGACAGTACTCTCAAAGTGATGTCGTATCGTAGGGTCCTAATGATGTTCAGGCTTAGTTAGTATTTTCCTACGTTCGACAACATTAACTTTTATTTATTAAACCGGATTTATATAATCATAATTTGTACATATCTTAATTTGCTATCTATAAGTAATTATATTTGTCTATTATTGACTTTTTAAACTTTGTATCTTGCAAAAGCGAAAAATTAAAAATTAATTTTTGTAAATTACGATTTAACTTAAATAAATATACACATATAATATTTTTTTAATAAATTTAATTTAAGATTAATGCTCTAATTATATTCAAAGCAACGACCTCAGCCTCAAACACATAAAGACACAATAAAGTGTCAAAATGTGAGTTTAATTCTTTCAATATTTAAAAATAAAACAAATATCATAGGAAGCATTTTTATTTGTTATCAGATATTGGAATTTGTCAAAAAAAAATTCGTCAGAATTGTTGTTTAAAGAAATAAAACTTTAAAAAAAACAAATAAATAACTTTACAATACATAAATGCCTTAAAATACCAAAAGTTGATTAGAAATAACAGGACAACAATTTTCAACACAAAAATCAAAGAATTACTTAATAATGTAATTATTTTTTATAAGTTATCTGATAGTTCGATTTTCGCGTGTGTTTTATAGTTATAGTTACTACTCCACTGTATACTATTACATAAATGTCACAATAATACAACACTGTAAAATATAACATCACACCACTATTAAACATAACATAAAAATGTTAAATTTATTTTATTTAAATTCTTTTAAGAATGTTATGTGAAAACAATTATTTCTAATTCAATCAAATATCATATTTCGAGTTAATTAAAATGTTACATAAAGTTCTTAAAACTATAAATATCATAATTAAATTATTACACATTTCGCGAATATCATATTTCTTCAATTTCCGTTCTCACGAAATAGCCAACATTCCAACAAAATATAGGAGACGCAAAGTCAGTAATATTATATTATAAAACATCTACTTACCTGTTGTTGAAACGTCAGTTATTCAGAAACAAATAGATTCCAACACGTTTGGGGTCCCGCGAAGCTTTTAAATAAAATAAGTGTAAAATAAATAACTTTTTAATTCGAAATATAATTTTTATTGTTTTTTTTTTATATGATAAAATAAATATAAGTTTTTAATTAAAAGGAGTGTAAAATAATATTTATTGTTTTTTTTTTCATATAATAAATATATAAATTTTAATTAACGACGAGGATGGGATCCTCGAATATATTTTAATGAGAAAATGTAGTGATTACCAAATCTTAATCAAGGAATTTTTCCCAATAAACAACAAAAAAAAAATAATATAATAAAGTTGTGGAAAAAAAAATGTTTAAAAATTTAAATTAAAATTAAAACCTAGTAGAAATTTTTTTAAAAAAAAACCAAAACTTTTAATAAGATAGTAGATCCCGGAAGAAGTCGATTATACTATAATTTTCTGGCCTCCCGAAACTTGGGAAGAAGAAACACAATTCAAAAAATAAGATAATATATAAAAACGTGTTATCACATTATCACAATTTTTTTTATATAAATAACTAGCAATAACAATTCTTAAATAAAAAGAAAAAAAAAACATTAATAAAATTTTGGGTGTGTGCTCCTGAGAAATTTGTTTATTACTGTGTTCTCGTTGTAATTGTACATTCATTTTTTTTTTGCTGTGTTCCTGAATATTCAAATTATATTGTCCCGTATAGCTATGTTGCTGTTTTACTGTTGTTTGAGCATCCCAAATACACCATCTTAATTCCAATTCAAGGTACTGTCAATTTTTAATTTAATTTTAGTTACTTGTAAATAAAACTATTGTTTCAACCTTTGCTCGTGCCAATAAAAAATAAATATAGTAGTATTGTTAAATTAAAATCCTAAATTTTCATAAATTTTAAAGTCAGAAAAAGTTTTTGTTCATACGTCAAAATTTTTTTTAATAATTACTGTAACTTAAATAGTTTTGTTTTACAAAATATATACACAAATTATTTTATTTGAAAAAAAATATATAATATTAAAATTCCTTTTGAAAATTTTAAAACCTTTGTTATAAAAGTTCCTTTTCTATGTAAACATATTAAAAGGAATAATTTTATAAATCTTCCAATTACGAACTTCCTACATGAAATATTAAATTTTTATACCCGTATGACTATAGGTCAAAGAGTACCTAAAATAAATTTGCCACCAGAGAAGGAAGGTGGGTAGACTCAAGTGTATGAATCATATCAGAATCGAAAAATGAATTGATTTAGCTATATATGTCCGTCCGTCCGTCCGTATAATATTTTCAAAATAAAATTTTGATTAGCAAAACAAAATTGTTATTAAGCATATCTAACTCTAACTTACTCTCCTAAATAAATGCTCTTTATTTGTAATAATGGCTAATGAACCAAATAGACTAACAATAGACCCCCTAAAATATTTGAGTAACCTTCCCGAATTCAATGGTAATTCAAGTAATTTTTAGCGTGACCTCCTGAATCGATACAGCCATGTACGTCCGTCCGTCCGTAGATACGATAACTCAAAAAATAATCTTGATAAAATTTAAACTGTGGTTATAGGACTAAAAGTACGGCGGGGAATGAATATGGGCGGAATCGGCTCATGGGTTTGGATTCTGGACCTTTTAATTGTTCTAAGCGCCAAGGAACATATAAAACAAGTAAAGAAACAGTCAGTCGGTGCAACCGACTTCGAAATACCCTACACCTACTTGGTTCAAATTTAATAGGAAGTTCATAAGTTATTTTAAAACCATAAAATCTGTTATTAGTTTGATCGTAAGACATCTGACCAAATTAACTTTATAATACTAAAAACATTTTCTAATTACTTCATCTATTCAAAAATATTACAAATTCTCACTAATTTATCTATTTAAAAATATTAAAAAACAAAAAAACTTGAATTAAATGAAAATATATTTATTTCAATTCAATTACAAAAGTGAAAAAATTTTAATTATTCAATTTTGTGATAAAAAGCTAATCAAAGCATAATATATTTAATAATTAAAATTTATCAAAATTGTAATTATTTTAAATTGTTAGATTTTGTACCTATTAGAAAAGCTTATAAGCGCAAAATATGCAATAAATGTATTTCTAAAATATAATTACAAATTTAGAACTTTTCATACAATTCATTTAAATAAATTTTACATAAACGCAGTAAGTTCCTTTGAATATAGCTTAAGTATTGTACACAATGTCTTAATTATATATCACCTATGGTAATAATTCAATAAAATATATGATATAATAAAAATTAACAAAAAAAGGAATTTAATCGTTTATTAAAAAAATATTTTGTTTGTAATTTATAAAATATTATACAAAATATGTTTTATAGTAAAATTCTTAGCCTTTTAAAAATATAAAAGTGTTAAATTAAAACGGAAATAGGAAAGAACCCACGTGTATCAAATTTAAAGTTTCTATCTTAATGAATTTCGAAGATAAGCCTTTTAATTTTGGGATTTCTTAGGAGCCACCTGAACCACCACTAAAATTAAGTCTAAATTTCGGGAACACATAGGAAATATAATCTTTTGCTTCGAAATTATACTGGTTTGGCCTCAGATCGATCAAAAGCTTCTAGAATCCGAACTCATTGTCCGAACTCGACCAGAACCAATTCCCATAGTACTTTCATTATTAGTAACCTAGAGTTTAAATTTCATCAAAATAGGGGCATTATTTTTTGAGTTATACTGCTTTTAAGATATATGTTCGTTAGCCGTTGAACTTTTTAAAGGTTCCAGAACCCAAAACTTTGGTACGATTTCGCTCATATGTAGTCCCCGTCCTACTTTCAACAGGAACTAGTTAACCCTTGTACACAATAGGAACATTCTATCTTAATTTTAAGTTACCATTTTTAGTAATTTCGATGATAAGCTTTAAAACCTTGCGGGGTCTAAGAGGGGTACTGAATCACCACTCTGATTGATCCAAAATTAAGGAAAGGCGCAGGAAACAGTAAAGAAAAAAAACCATCTTTATTAATTTCGAATATATGCTTTAAGGCCTTCGAAATTATATGGCTGGTCCCCGACCCACTACTCCAATTGGGCGCAAAACTCAAGGACACTAAGGAAATAAAAGGAGACACCTCGATACCAAATTTGGAGGTTCTATCTTCATTGGTTTTGTAATTATGCTCGTTTAGCCTAAATTCGATCAAAAAGTTCTATGTTCCGAACCCAATGTCCATTCCCCACTGTACGCAATCACCGCCGTAGTTTTATTACCAGTACCCTACAACACAAATTTTATGAAGATAGCGTCATTTGTTGTTGAGTTATCGTGATTTTTTATATATGTTCATTAGTCCTTAGGCTTAGACCGAGTAAAAGGTCCAGAATCCGAACCCTTGGGCTGATTTCGCCCATATGCAGTCCACGCTGTATTTTAAATACTAGTTAGCTTTTGCACATCGTAGCACGATTTCACCCATATGCAGTCCCCGTCATTCTTTTAATAGGAACAAGTTAACCCTTGTACACAATTGGAACGTTCCATATATATTTTAAGTTACTATTTTTAGTAATTTCGATTATAAGCTTGCGAGGTCTAAGAGGGGTACTGAACCACCGCTCCAATAGATCCCAAATAAGGGGGACACACAAGAAATAGTAAAGAACACCCTTGTGCCAAATTTGAAGCTTCTACATTTTTTCAAGTTGCTATCTTTATTAATTTTAAAGATATGCTTTAAGGTCTTCAGAAATGTGTGGCTGGCCCACGACCCACTACTCCAATGGGACCAAAATTTCAAGGACACTAAGAAAATAGGAAGGGACACCCCGATACCAAATTTGGAGGTTCTATCTTCATTGGTTTCGAAATTATGCTCGTTTGGCCTAAATTCGATCAAAAAGTTTTAGGTTCCGATCGTACGCAATCCCCGCCATAGTCTTATTACTAGTAACCTACAGCTTAAATTTGATGAAGATAGCGTTGTTGAGTTATCATGAATTTTAATATATGTTAGTTAGCCCTTGGACCGACTAAAAGGTCCAGAACCCGAACCCATGGGCCGATTTCGCCAATTTGCAATACCCGCCGTACTTTCAGTCCTAGTAACCTACAGTTTAAATTTCATCAAGATTATTTTTTGAGTTATCGTGCCTACGGACGGACGGACGGACGGACATGGCTATATCGACCCAGGAGGTCATGCTGATTACAAATATTTATACTTTCCATATTTAGGTCGCTTCCTTAAGATGGTTACAAACACCATACCAAAGTTAATATACCTCTTTAACTATTCTATAAGTGTAGGGTATAAAAAATAAGGATAACTCAACAACTAATGGCGATATAATCATGAATTTTGTGATGTAGGTTACTTGTAATGAGACTATGGCGGGGACTGTGTACGAACGAGTTCGGACCATTGATTCGGATCCTAGAAGTTTTTGATCGCATTTAGGCCAAACAAGCATAATTCCGAAATCAATGAAGATAAAACCTTCAAATTTGGTATCAGTGTGCTTCTTCCTATGTCCTTAGAGTCCTGGAAATTTAGGAGCGATTGGAGGAGTGGGTCGGGAACCATCCACACAGTTCTGAAGATCTTAAAGCAAATCGTTGAAATTGTTTAAAAAAAGAGCTTGAAATTAAGATAGAACATTCCAATTGAGTACAAGGGTTCACTAGAATTGAAAGAACGGTGCAGACTGCATATAGGCGAAATCCGACCCTGGGTTCGGATGCTGGAACTTTTTTATCGAATTTAGGCCAAACGAGCATGATTCCGAATTCAAAGAAGTTAGAACCTCCAAATTCGGTATCAGGGTGTCCCTTATTCCCTTAATGTCCTTGAAAATTGGAACCAATTGAAATAGTGGGTCGAGGACTATCCACATAGTTTCGAAGATCTTAAAGCATATTTTCGAAAAAAGAAGCTTCAAATTTGGCACAAAGCTGTTCTTTACTATTTCCTACGTGCTCCCTTAATGTGATCAATTGGAGTGGTGGTTCAGGTAACTCTCTTAAACCTCTGAAGGTTGAAAAGCTTATCATCGAAATTAATAAAAATAGTAACTTAAAATTAATATAGAATGTTCCAATTGTGTACAGGGATTAACTAGTATTGAAAGTATGACTCAGACTACATATGGGCGAAATCGTACCACTGTTTGGGGATCTGGAACCTTTGAAAAGCTAACAAACGTATATTTTAAAAACACCAAAACTCAGAAAGTAATTACGATATTTTGATGAAATTTATATTCTAGGTTACTAGTAAGGAAAGTACCATGGAATTGGTTCTTGTCGGGTTCAGATTCTAGAAGCTTTTGATCGAATTGAAGTCAAACTAGTATAATTTCGAAACCAAAGAAGATAGAACTTTATATTTGGGGAACAGGTGTTTCTTCTTATTTGTTTTGTGTACGTGAAATTTTGGATGAATTGGAATGGCGGTTTGCGTACCACCCCCACTACTCCCAAGACTTTAAAGCATAGTATATTCGAAATTAGTAGAGATAAAAAAATCAAATTTGATACACTATTTCCTATTTCCATTCTTAGTTAACACTTTTATATATTTTAAAAGACAAAGAGTTTTACTTTAAACATATTATGTATTATATTTTATAAATTAAAAACTAAAAAACTAAACTAAAAAAATTTTTAATTTTTATTATATCATATCTATATTTTATTGAAATATTACCATAGGTAATGTATAATTAAGAAATTTTGTACGATACTTATGTTGTAAAATTTATTTTTGTATTAAAATTAATTAAATGAACAGTACTAAATTTATCATTGTATTTTAGAAATACATTTATTGCACATTTTGATTATTAAATTTTGTGACAAAAAGCTAATGAAAGCATTAATGGTTTTAACTAACTTTAAATTAAAACCATGAAATTATATAAACTTTTATATTAGTACAAATTAATATTTCTTTCGAATAACTTTGAGTTTAATTATATAAAACATTAATAAATAAGGAAATTAAGAGAATAAACTTAAAAATTATTGAAAATTGAAATAATTAACCAAGAGTATTAATCATTCAACAGTAAATACCCTTCAGCTAAAAATTCTGAAAAGGAGTAATTGCTGCATGTGTGTAAAATTTTATTGAATTTGATAAAAGTTTTAAATATGTAATTTTGTAATTGCATTTTACGAATCCATCAACTCAACTTTATTTGTTGTTTAATATTTTTAAAAGATATATTAGTAAGAATTGCTAATATTTTTGAATTGATAAAATAATTAGAAATGTTTTAGTATTATAAAGTAAATTTTTAAAAAAAAGCTTTTATTTTTTTTTATTTTTATTTATTTATTTAATTGTCTTGATATTATTAACAATTTTCTTTAGTACATGTTTGTTTATAAGAGCTTATACTTTTGTATTTACATCTTAGATACTACTTAATTATTTTCTTTTTACAAAATTTTTTTATTTAATTTACAATATTATTTTTAAGGTAAAAATGGCAAACAAAAAACCTTTTTGACTTAAAGTTTATCTAAAAATACCTAACCCTAACCTAAATGCTAGTACTTAAAACTAAAATATACTAAATACGATAACTATAAATACATAATTTTAGAATTCATTTGTCAAAGCTCTTATGAGCGGATTTTTTGAGTAGTAACAGTAGTCCAAAAAAGCGGGGGATAGTTTTTCGATCTGTTCGGAATTGCTAATATTTTTGAATTGATAAAATAATTAGAAAATATTTTTAGTATTATAAAGTAAATTTAATTAGCCATGTCTTACGATCAAACTAATAAAAGCTTTTATGATTTTAAAATGACTTATGGTCTTCCCATGGACTTCCCGACTGACTGTTTCTTTACTTGTTTTATTTTCAAATTAGGATATTCAAAATATTATTATTACAATTTTTTGCACTTTCGTTTTTTGGGTTTTTCTTATTTTTGGTGTAAATGGAATACCTGTGGGTGTGTTTATGCTCCTGCTAGACAATGTTGATGGTAAATATTCGCTCTCACTATCAATAAAATCTTCAAATTCTGTTAATAAAATGTTTTAAAATAATGTTTTAATATTTTTATAAAAAAAGACTTACCTTGGCTCGAAATGTTAAAACATGAAGAATCATCTTGTTTTATCAAATAAGTATTTGTTGTTGAATTAGTATTTACAATATAATACAAAATTAAAACTGTTACTATAATTTCTTAAAAATTATACTCAATTTATTATATCTCGGCTAAATCTGCGAAAATCTAACTGATGGTTTTGAAATATCAAATAAATCTCAATTAAAATTATCATTGTAAAATATTTGTAATGTTAGTATTTTCTTTTATATTTTCATTTTGGTTTGTATTTACATAAATCAAGTTTTTGTTTTGCAGATGCATCTATTTTTTAATTAAATTTATGGGTAAAATTTAAAAGTTGTAAGACTTACAATATTGTTAATACTTACCAGATTTTTTATACCCTACACCTATAGAATAGGTAAAAGGGTATATTAACTTTGGTATGGTGTTTGTAACCACCTAAAGGAAGCGAGCTAGATATAGAAAAGTATATATATTTGTGATCAGCGTGACCTCCTGAGTTGATATAGCCATGTCCGTCCGTCCGTCCGTAGGCACGATAACTCAAAAAATAATAGAGCTATCTTGATGAAATTTTAACTGGAGGTTACTAGGACTGAAAGTACGGCGGGGATTGCACATGAGCAAAATCGGCCCATTGGTTCGGATTCTGGACCTTTTAATCGATCGAAGGGCTAACGATCATATATAAAAAATCACTATAACTCAACAACTAATGATGCTTTCTTCATCAAATTTGTGCTGTAGGTTACTAGTAATGACACTACTTCGAGGATTGCGTAAGTTCGGAATTTGACCAAGGGTTCGGAACCTAGAACTTTTTGATCGAATTTAGGCCAAACGAGCATAATTCCGAAACCAAAGAAGATAGAACCTCCAAATTTTGTATCAGGGTGTCCCTTCATATTTTCCTAATGTCTTTGAAATTTGCGCCCCATTGGAGTAGTGGGTCGGGGACCACCCACACATTTTCGAAGACCTTAAAGCATATCTATAAAATTATTAAAGATAACAACTTAAAAAAATGTAGAAGCTTCAAATTTGGCACAAGGGTGTTCTTTACTATCCCTTGCGTGTCCCCCTAATTTGGGATCAATTGAAGTGGTAGTTCAGAATCCCTCTTAGACCCTCTTAAGTATTAAGAGCTTATAATCGAAATTATTAAAAATAGTAACTTAAAATTAAGATAGAACGTTCAAATTGTGTACAAGGGTTAACTAGTGCTTAAAGTAAAGCGTGGACTGCCTAAGGGCGAAATCAGCCCAAGGGTTCGCATTCTGGACCTTTTAATCGGTTTCAGGGCTAACGAACATATATAAATAATCACGATAACTCAACAACTAA
Organism: Dolichopus griseipennis; assembly: GCA_963082915.1. Classification (NCBI taxonomy): domain Eukaryota; kingdom Metazoa; phylum Arthropoda; class Insecta; order Diptera; family Dolichopodidae; genus Dolichopus; species Dolichopus griseipennis. Next base: position 76,778,536 of record OY720442.1, on the reverse strand, counting down.
TGAGGCTATCTTCATGAAATTTGTGCTGTAGGTTATTGGTAATGAAACTAAAGCGGCGATTGCGTACGGTGAGGATTGGACAATGGGTTCGGAACTTAGAACTTTTTGATCGAATTTAGGCCAAAATAGCATAATTCCGAAACCAATGAAGATAGAACCTCCAAATTTGGTTTCAGGGTGTCGCTTTCGATTTCCTTAGTGTCCTTGAAATTTGAGCCCAATTGGAGTACTGGGTGTGGACCAGCCACTCAGTTCCAAGGACCTTAAAGCATATTTTCGAAATTAATAAAGATAGTAACTTGAAACAAATGTAGAAGCTTCAAATTTGGCACATGGCTGTTCTTTACTATTTCCTGCGTGTCCCTCTAATTTTGTACCTTTCTTAGACCCCCCAATGTGTAAAAGTTTATCATCGAAATTAATAAAACTTGTAACTTAGAATTAAGATAGAACGTTCCAATTGTGTACAAGAGTTAACTAGTATTTAAAGTATGACAAGGACTGCATATGGGCGAAATCGTACCATGGTTTCGGGTTCTGCAACCTTTGAAAAGTTCAAGGGCTAACAAACATATATCTTAAAAACACCATAACTCAAAAAATAATGCCGCTTTTTTGATGAAATTTAAACTTTAGGTTACTAGTAATGAAAGTACCATTGGAATTGGTTCTGGTCGAGCTTGGTCAATGAGTTCGGATTCTAGAAGCTTTTGATCGATTTGAGGCTGAACGAGTACAATTTCGAAGCCAAAGAATAGAAATCATATCATATGTGTTCCCGAAATTTAGACTTAATTGTAGTGGTTCAGCTTTCTTCAAAGGAACTTGCTGCATTTATGTAAAATTTATTTTTATATTTAAATGAATTGTATGAAAAGGTTTAAATTAGTAATTGTATTTTAGAAATACCTTTATTGCATATTTTGCGTATAAGCTTTTCTATTAGGTATATTAACTAGCCATTTAAAATAATTGCAATTTTGAAAAATTTGGGTTATTATATATTTTATGCTTTGATCAGATTTTTATCAAAAAATTTAATAACTAGAATTTTTTCATTTTGTAATTGAAGTGGAAAAAATATATTTTCATTTATAACAAGTTTTTTTGTTTTTTAATATTTTTAAATAAATAAATTAGTAAGAATTTGTAATATTTTTTAAGAGATAGTGTAATTAGAAAATGTTTTTAGTATTATAAAGTTAATTTGGTTAGCTATGTCTTACAATCAAATTAATAACAGCTTTTATGGCGTTAAAATGACTTATGGATATGTCATTAAGTTTGAACCAAATAGGTGTAGGGTATTTCTAAGTCAGTTGCAACGACTGATTGTTTCTTTACTTGTTTTTATAAACCTCTTGCATCATTAAATAACCCCGATTCATTTTATTTTTCAATTTCATTTAGAATTTTTCCAACACAACACTTCAAAAAAAGTTTTAAATTCATGACATTAGAAACAGTTATAATTTCATTATCATGTTTCCAAATGTGTGTACTATATGTATTACATACGACATCGTTTGTTTCTCACAAATACATATATAAATATTGTAATTAATTGTATGTGTCCTTAAAGAAAAAAATATTTGAATACATCCGTGCTTGTATATCACAAGTTGACTTACAATACCAATTTATTAAAATTTTACATGCTAGGAGATTGTAAGTACACTTACAATCGATAAATATTATCAGATTTTTTTAAAAATTAGTATAACATTGTAAGTTTTTTTACCGCTATAACTTCTGAGGGAGGTGTCGTATCTCTACCAAATTTTTACAGGTAACGCGTGGCAACATTTTTTATCTAATAAACACATCTTTCTAGTAGATTGTAAGACGACTTATAATATACTAGAATGTGGTGTGCGATATCATCCGGTTAATTAGTTTTGGCAAATTTTAGACACCCAGCTTCTATAGATATAGAGTAATGCTCATATAAGTAAAGAAGTGATACGGCAGCTACTCGAACCAATTGCACTACCCCAACTAAATTTTGTACAAATCTTGGCCATAAGCCTAAATTATTTTAGGCTAAATTTCAGACACTCAACTTCATTATGTGTAGAGAAATGCTCATATTAAAAGAAGGAGTTGGATTGCAGCTACTCGAACCCCACTGTTCTAGTCCAACTAGATTTTGCAGCCATAAAAGTAAACTATTTTAACTAAAGTGTTAGGGCTAGACATTTAAGACAATTAGACGAGACTTATTACAACAGCAGCATCTATGCTTTGTAGAACCAAATCCAAATTTTGTATGTATAAGATGCAATCTGCACAGATGAATCTTATATTGTTGTTAGCATACACATTATAAATTGTCGATTGATCCAATCCTAAACATTTCCAAACTTCATGAAAAACTTTTTTACACAATTCCGAACATTTTATTCCCGCTTTACCTTTTACTTTAGCTTTGCATTTATTGCCATTCTAAAAAAAAATTTTTTTTCCTTTTTGTTTTATATGTTTTGCAACATACAAAATATTTAGCACTTAGAATATTTTAGTTTTTTTATTTAATTTGTTTTTTATGTTGTATACATTTGTATCACCACAAAAGTTTTTTTTTTTTATTGTTTTTTCTGATTTATTTTAAACAATGCGTTATTTTATATATAATTTTTTTTCTGTACTGATTAACTGTTTGATTGAGACTTCGAAAAATTAAGATAATTTTTTTTTTCTGTAAAAATTTGTTTTGTGCAGTGAAGTCTGCAATAAACTATATATTCACTAAATTTCCGATTTATGGAACCCCGAAATTTTATGTTATTTGCAAAAATAATTTTTATTTTAAATTTTTAACGTTACTTTTCATTTTAATTCTAAAGAAACATTTCTTATAAATACTTTATTACGGCAGTAAGATTTAAAAAAAAAATAAAACTAAATAAAATCAATGAAAAAATAAAAATATTAATTTTCGTTGTCGTACAACCTAATTTTTATTTTTTATACTCAAAAAAAATTTTTCTGTATGAAATGTTTTATATTTATGCATAGTCTTTGGTAAAATACATTTAAAATTAAATAAACAACTGAAAGCAATAATAGTACTATGTACTCATGTTTTTTTGTATTTAATTCTTTTAAGACATGCTCAATACTCACATTTCAAAATACATTCGGAGTCTGATTATTATAAATTAGAAATTGACGGTTATGAAGGAAATGCTGGTGATTCATTAAATGATCCTTGGTACGGGGCGAACAATAGCCCATTTTCGACTTATAATAGAGATAATGATCGAAGTTCATTAAACTGCGCTAGTATGTTGAAGGTAAAAGATATTTTTATAAATAAGTATCATCATTAATTTTTCTTTTATTTGATAGGGTGGTTGGTGGTGGAAATCATGTGGTCGTGGTTTAAACGGTCTTTATTTACACGACCCACAAGATTTAACAGCAAGACAAGGAATTGTTTGGTTCCGCTGGCGTGGATGGGATTATACACTTAAAAAATCAATAATGATGATACGGCCTAAAGGACTACAACCAATGGGAGGCTCACAATCAACAATAAATAATACATCTTAAGCAAATGCTTTTATAAAAAATATTAAAAAAGAAATTATCTTAACATAAATTTAAATCATATCTAAACCTTCGATCATATAAAAATAAAGATTGAGTATAATGAAAATAAATTGTACTCAATGTTCTGTCATAAAAACAAATAATTTTTAAAAATTAAAATGATTTTTAATTATTCTATACAAAATATAACAACTTTAAAAGTACTACAAGATGAAAATCATTTGACATATTAGTACCACCTTAGCATCACTCTATAGAAGAAGGTTCAAAATAAATTCTTATTAAAATTTCTTTACCAATTTCAATAAAACCTAGAATAAAAATTCAAAAATAAAATATGTTAATGATTAACGAATTATATTCTAAGGAAATTAAAATAAACTAATTTTATTTAACAAATAACAAACTCGATATATTTACAACAAAATTTTGTTTAAATTTACAACGTTTAAAGGGAGAAATTACAATAAGGAAAAAACCTTATTAAGTTTCTTGACAGAAGTATGCGTACAGTATTTTTTTTTATTTTCAATAAATTTTTATTTTTACACTCTAACTTTATTTATATGTTTATATGATCGAAGATCTAAGCACAAAGTTTGCTTTGAATCGCAAAATTTTATGTACCATTAAATTACAAATCAAATTCTCCTTTCTGTTGGTTTATAAATTAAGAATTAACAAAATTGACAAAATTTTAATTTGTAAATAAAAAAGTCTTCTTAACTACTATTAGCTTTTTGTTGTTTTTAAAGGAATCAAGCAACATTTTTTATTACTTATTTAACTAATACCATTGATTAAGAATTATATATAGATAAAACATTTTCATGTTAAAAATTTCTATAAAATTTTATTCGCATATTTTTTCAAATTCCCTCTAAACCTTTTACATATCGTAAATGTATTGAAACTATTGATACTTAATAATAATATATTTTTATTTCTATTTTTTTATTTTTATTCTCTCAATTTATACCAATTTAATTTGTAGACTATTTTTCACTCTACATAGCACATGCAATCTGCACTTAAAATTATCGAATGTATTAAAATACTTTACTCTAATTCTATACATTCGTTCTAAAAGCTTTAAATATGGTGATACTTAAACTACAACGTAACTATATTTATTCTATTCGTTTTATTTCAAATGAGAATATTGAAAAGCTTTTTTTTCATAAATACTTTGATGAAAATCAAATTTGAATTCTTCTAAATCTTTTAAAATACACCAAGTATACCAAGTACTCTAAATATAATGAAAAAGAAAAAAAGAAAACAAAAAGAAGATAAAAAAACAAATAAAGTAGTGAAAAGCTACATATAAGATATTGATATAGTACATACTGGATATACATACTACATATTACAATTTATTTATTATAATTGATGTACTCGATATGTAAATACAAACACTTTAAATATTCTATTTTTGTGTACACAAAATTAAACAAATGCATATTCATTCTATTCTACAATAATTTTGTATTTCATTTACTCTATTCTATAATAATTTTGTAATGTATGGATTTGGCAAAGTTTTACTTATTATAGAATGTTTTGAAAGCTATTTTGAATACATTTGTGCTGATTTTTAGTACATTTTCAAAAAATTTTGTAAAAATGTACAAAAATGAAACATATAAATGTTTCACTCTGTCCGTCCGTCCGTCTGTCTGTCCGTATGTTTACAAAAACTTTTACATCATTTGAAATAGAGAAAAGAAATTTTAACCACGAGTAGGTATTACAAAATAAATAATTTCGTAGAAGAATTTTTTTTTGTAGCCCAACCCGTTAGGGAGCTGCAGCCCCCCAAATTTGGGAAAAGCGCTATATTTAAATTGATATAACAAGAGTTCTATTAAGTATATTTTCAATCTGAAAACGGCAAAAGATAGCTGGTTTTATAAACTTTATAATTTTTTAAAAAATAAATGTTTAGGGTTGAAAAAATAAACCGTTTAGAAGATATGTGGGGCCAAAAATTTTGCAAAAATTGAGTTTTGCATAATGGTAAATTTTCGTACCATATGGCAACCTTAAACATTTATTTTTTAAAAAATTATAAAGTTTATAAAACCAGCTATCTTTTGCCGTTTTCAGATTGAAAATATACTTAATAGAACTCTTGTTATATCAATTTAAAGCTTAAACTTAAATTTTAGGAGAAGTTAGATCTTTAGAAATTAGTAGGAGTCGGTTAACAAAATTTTTTTGTCACGTCCCCTGTTTAGCAGCTATAAGGGCTGGGAAATTGAAATTTTGCTATTTTTAAACACCTGTAACTTGAGTACCTGTTCAAATTTTTTTTGTTAATATACAAAATTTAAAGGTCCAACATTATACTTTCACATACGTTAAAGGATTTTCTTAAATTTAAAAGCGGTTCTTTAAATTAAAGAAAGTGTCTCTCAGTTTTAACCATTTTTGCTTAAATAGTAAAATTCTACGTAAAATGCCAATTTTTTGTGGAATTCACAATTACTAGAACCTAAAAAAGTTGGGGGAAGGGGTGTAGTGAGGATTAGATCCTTGAGAAATTGGGCAACCTTCCCTATAGAGAGGCTATTAAACTAAACATTAAATTTACTGTTTTTATAAGTAAGTAGTAACTTAGTCACCAACTTATATATTTGGTTCCGATAAAATAGTCAGTATGAAAAACTGTATTATTTTGAAAATGTGCTTTTTTAAAAACCCTTGGTTTTTTTCATCACTTGTTTTCTTTTCTTTGGTATCGTATTCATAAATCGTAGAGTAAAAAATGGTCTAAAAATTACTTAGGTATAAATTGAGAGAATAAAAATAAAAAAAAATGAATGTTATAAAATAGAAATAAACAATATATTATTATTAAGTATTAATAGTTACAATACACATACAATATGTAAAAAGTTAAGAGAGAATTTGAAAAAATATGCGAATAAAAATCCATAGAAATTTTTAACATGAAAATGTTTATCTACTTATATATAATTCGTAATCAATGCTAATATTTACTTGAACTTTTTGTTATTAATTCAAAATTAAATACAAAAAAAGAATAAAAAAAATTATTTTATGTTTTAAGCTTTTTGTACAAAATGTTAAATAGAAATTTTATGCTAAAATATGTAAATGTTTTCAAATAGTAAATTATTTAAAAAATAGTTAAAAAATTTTAAACCGCTATAGTTAATTTTTTGATTTGTCTATATTATAACTTTAGATCTACGAATATTTTAACTGAAATGTTAAGCTGAGTATATGTCTTATAAAACAATGTTGCCTTCATGATTGTTCGATATTATACTAAAAGAACTAGAAACAATATTTTTAAAACAAAGATACTTTTTTTAAAAAACTGAGGTAGATAAATGATAAAAAAAATATTTTAAAAGTTGCTTAATTATACCAATAAAACGATTGGATGGAAACAAAGTAATAATTAGTTGTTGATAAAAAATATTTTATCTTATTGCTCAATATATTTCAAGATAAATAATTCTATTGTATTACAATATTTAGTTAATGGCAATTTACAAAAAAAAATAACCATTAAATTTTTTTAATTAATCATCATAACTCTTATTTTATTGACACTAGGTTTATTCAATTTTAATATATTTTATTTTAAACATTTAATAAATTTGTTTAACCTCAACATAAATATCCTTCTTCCCTCTAATTGGAATACGCTAAGGTTAAATTAAAGAGCTTAAAGATATTTCACATTTAATTGCCAAATAGCTTTTACAATTTCGAACTATTCTTAAGGTTGAGTAAAATTTTAAAAATTTTTGCTTCATCAGTTAAAAGTTTTTTTTATTTTAAAATTTTTATTATTATTTATTGAAATAAATATAAGTCAATCAATAAGTTTAGATGCTATGTCAATGCTCATTGATATTATGTTTCTGTTATTCTTATTTTATTTAGCCTAGTTTTTCGTCATATTAATAATTCATCACATTATAAATTCACTAATATTATTTTTATAGTTTTAAAATCTACTTTATTTATACTGTTAATATAAATTGTTGGTTACACTCATGAACCATGTAAAATTGAAAAATATTGTTATTACTCATTTTGAACCTTTATGAAAACTATTATTAAATTATTTATTTCGTATAAATTTATATTTTTTCGGATTTTTCCACTTAAAATTTATACTAGACCAAGACATAGCAATCGAAAAAAAAACAATTTTAAAAAATTCAAATGCGGTGTTGAATTCAAATAATTTTATTAACTTTAATATTTCAAATATTGTCGAGGCTTGAATTTGTTTTTACAAAATCATATGTTATATAATATTGAGATAAATAAATAAAAAAAATATTTACTACACATATTGGTATTTTTTTAGTTCATTCAAATTATTCGTAACATTATTAGCATTTAAATATAGAAATACCAAATTATCCTAATTACTAAAATTATTAATTTTTTGTTTCTAATTTCTTAATTGATTTATTTTTTTAAAAACGTTTTTCCTTATAAATTTTGGTTAATTAAATGACACATTAATATCAAAAAAATCATGATTTATGTTAAAATTTAAATCGATGGGTTATCGTTGCCATATTCTTCCCATTTTGCTTTTAAATTTCAAATTCTTTTTTTTTAATTTATTTTGAGTATATATTTTACTTACAAAAATGAAATATTAAAATTCTACACATATAGACCAATACCCGTACCTTGGATTTCTAGTTCTAGTAACTTGATCTTGACTTCCCTAGTTTTTTTTCGACTTTAAAGTAATTTATTAGAAGATGAATGACATATCAGTAAGAACATGAATCACACAATTTAACATCAAACTTATTTCCAGTATTTTAGAATATATTCACTATAGTGACCATATTCACTGCACTTGACACTTCGCACTTGCACATATTTTAAAAATTTTTTATCTCTTTAGTAAAATTGGTTTTTCAGTTTTTGGTTTCTAGGATCAGGTTCAGAACAATCAATTTTCTAACAGCAAATATTGTATTTAAAGCAAAATTTATTGTATTTATAGTATCAAAATTTATTAATATATGGTTTCTACCTATAACACAGTGTTAATAACAACTGCTAGATAAATATTTTTTATACAAAATTTAATTTTTTTCAAAACCACAATATTATATCCAACTAGGTACATAAAGCAGATCTTAAAATATTAAAAAAAAAATTACGAAAGAACAAAAACAATCTACCGTTAAAAATAAAAATAAAACATCGCATCTATTCTTATTTAATATCTTTGATTTGAAAAATTTTTTTTTAACAAATTCCTAATCTTAGAAATCTAATAAACTGTTTCCATCATTTAAGTTATCCAAATCTATTTTTTTCTTAAGGCACAGTTTAGAAAATTAAAATAATTAAATTCATATTAATGATTTTTTTGTGAAGAAATTTTGTACTTTAATAAAAAAATATTTTTGGTTTAATATATGTTAACAACTTTTTTTTGAATTAAAAAAAATAAAATTTATTTTAGCTTCGGAGAGATGTTATTTAAAAAAAAAATTGATAGAATGATAAATCATTGAGTAAATCAAAAATTCAATTAATTAAAAAAACAAAATTTGAAAGAAAAAGTGAAAGCAACATATTTAAGTACCTTTAAGAGGGTAAATATTGATATGCAAGAACCATCTAAGGCTTGCAGCTCTGGTTTGATTTTACATGCGCGGGTAGTATATATGAACATCGGGTATATTAAAATTACTTCTCCGTTTGTTACGCATCGATCTAGACGAACCAGATATATTGTCAAGGGTACGTATCGAATCAGCATCGAAAACTGAATCGATCTAGCTATGTGTATCCGTCCGTCCATCCGTCCGTCAGCATGATAACTCAAAAACTAAAAGAGCTAGAGTCCCGAAACTTTCACAAAGTAATTTTTAGACAATTTATAGGTTCCCTATTGTTTTTGGTTAAAATCGGACAAAGGCTTCGGGTAGCTGCCATACAATTTCTTGAAATTATAGAAAACTAAATAGAAAAACAAACAAAATGCAGTTAAATTATTAATCGCTCATGGTGTAGTAGTGGTTTATACATGCGACTTGTAGTCAGGCTGGGAAAATTTTTTTTTTTTTTAAATTCATCTCTTTTTATCTTTTTTTTTTTTTAATTAAATATATGTATTTATTTTATGTATGAGGAATTTTATTTAATAGTAAATTTGACAGAAAACTCATTTATAATTAAAATTATTAATTTTTTTTAATATTTTTATAATAAAATTCAAAACAGTTTTTGAAAACAATACAATTGATATCATAGCAACTATAATAATTTTCAAAAAAAAGTTAAGTTAAACAAAAAATCGATGGCTTAGTGGTTAGGACGTTGGCTTTTCAATTGAAAAGTGTCGGTTCGAATCTCGTTCAGAACATATTTTTTTTTTAATTAAATTCATCTTTTTTTTAATTCAACTTTATTTTTTATTAATTTTTTTTGTAATTAAATATAAAAAAACAAATATTTTGAATTTTTTATCAAACAGTTCAATTTACAATATATGAAATTCTAACTTATTTTATACATAATAGTGGGTGCGCACGGGTATCTAAAAGTTGACAAGGACAACTATGATCTTCCTCGTTTTTATCTAAATTTAACAAAAAAACCTGCAAAATTTAACAATTAACACCCCAAGTTAATTTATTAGGATTTTCCACACTATTTGATTAATAAACAAATTATCTCATTATTTTCTTTATCTTTTAATTAATTTTAAATCTGTTGCCGTGTTGATTTTTGTTTCCTTTTAAGTAAATGTGAAAAATTAAATTTTTCTACAAATTCATCAGTATTAGAACGCCAGACTTCTGCATTTCACATTATTTACCATTTTCATTATAAGTTAAAATTTTTTTTATTACAGCCAATTTCAGCTTTAATTAAATTTAACACTTTTCACTTTCTTTACCTAATGGTGACCAATTTTTAATAAACAAAATTTCAAAAATTCTGCCAAACGTTGTAGTTTTTCAATTAGTTACATAAAATAATAACAAAATTTATTAGTTAGCAAGATAGTTTATTTAAAATATTTAATAGAATGTTTTGGTTACGCCTAATATATCTAATATAATATGTATATTAATCATGGGTATACTATATAAATATATGTAAATGAAAGCTACCGACATACACAAGAAGCATATCCTTCCTTGTCTTGTGGGCTTAAAATATAGCGCAATTTTCTACCGATTGTGAATCTGAGAAGAATGTTTTATTCTGAAACGACAGATTCAAGATTGCAAATGGTTATAAATATACATAAAAAATATACGTATTAATATAAAAATTAAATTTCAACGTTTAATATCTATGTATTAAAGACTAAAGCAGTACTTCAGAACTGCTTAATACATTTGGAAATTTTGTTACTACAAATGTTGGTTAATTAACTATATTTTAAATTAAAGTAGATATATTAATGTAGTTTTTTGTTTTATTTTTACATTTATTCTTATGTACTTATTGATATATGTACTTATTGATATATTTAAAACAACACTATACTATTGAATTACTTGAATTTTAAAATCACATATAAGAATAGTTTAATCTAAAGAACAATATGCGATTATAACACTAAGTTTAAATTAAAATGAAAAATTAGTTATATTCAAAGTAAAATAAATTTTAAATAAGAAATTTTTAATAATAGAAAAATTTGTAAATATTGTTTTTTTTTAATATATGCACACCATTGTACAGTGTTTTTATTATTTTAATTTAAAATAAAATAAGATATTTTTATATTATTATTTGTTTTCACCAATTATTTTGGAAGCTTCAGCTATCCTTATTAAATAAAAGAATTTCTTTTGCTAGAGCAAACAAAAAATTCTAAATTTAACAAATACTATATTCCGGATTCCGGATTTTACTGAAATAAAATCTATTTACTTCCTTCCTTTTATGTGTGAGCTTAATCATTCTTGGATAGAACGATGTATCGGAGATTCTTAAGCAGTAGCTCCACGGTACTGTGATTATATCATGAGAATTGAAAATGGGTGAGATCGGGCCAAAAGTTCGGATGAGCTTTGATCGAATGGCTAACGAGCATATGTCCCAAAGCTCAATAATTCAAAAGAAAAAGAAGCTATCTCAATAAAATTTATACTTCGAGGTTAGAAAATGATCGAGATCGAACTATGGATTCAGATTCCAGAAGCTTTTGATCGAATTGAAGCCACAAGAGCACAATTCCAAAGCCAATGAAGATAAAACCTTCAAATTGGACGTAGTTGTTCAAGTACCACCCACACAACTGCCAAGATCTTAAAACATGTCTTTAAAATTAACAAAGATCGTAACTTGAAACGAATAAAGAAGCTTCATATTTAGTATAAGAGTGTTTTTACTATTACTTTTGTGTCCGTGAAATTTGCGCTCAATCGGAATAGTAGTTCGGGCAACTCTCACACAACTCGCAAGATTTAAAAGCTTATCTTCGAAATTAATAAATATAGTGTAGGGTGTTTATTCAAGATGACTTAAGGGTGTTATACAAATAAAACCAATACCATTTACATTTATTCAAAATTTTATTAAAGATGTACTCAGCACAAAAATCAAATGAATACTGACTCTTATTTTCTTACATTTCAAATTTTCAAATCAAAAAATCATAATTTTTTAAAGACAAAACAATATTGCCCCACAATAAAAAATTTTAAAAAATTACCCCACTTTAAAAAAGTACTGAATTATTTTAACATATAATTGTGAACTCTTACAAGTCGGTCGTCCTGACAACAATTTTACCTCAAATTGACATATTAAGATCTATACAATTTAACTTAAACTTTAGCAAACAAAATTAAATTTCTTTTCAAGACGAAGAAAAGTATTCCAAAATATTAATTAACTTAAACTTTATTAAACGGTCTCATTCTGGACACATCAAAAAAATTTTTTGTGTTACCTTTAACTACATAGCGGTCCTTACCAATAATTTTATCTACAACGTAAGGTCCTTTATATTTGGGAATTAATTTTTTATTATGACCGATAGTCGTATCGACATTTTTAATCTTTACTAAATCACCTTCCTTATAAACTTTAGGATTTTGCCTCTTTTCATTAAACTTTTTTGCATTATATTCTTGTAACTTTTTTATATTTTCGGAACCTACCTACCTATATTCATTAAGTAGACTTTCACTATCCTCTAATATGAAATTTTCCAAATATTCAAGGACTTTATCATTTAGAACTTGTCCTTGATTTACACCTTAGAAGCAGTAGATTTGGTACTCAAACTCAACGTCAGACAAAACATTAAACCAAAATGTTTTTCTTTCCTTATCGATTAATTTTGAAATCATAGAACTTATGATTCTACTCACTCTTTCTACTTGTCTATTGACCCTTGGACAAACACTAGATACATGATTATGACAATTATTATCTTCCGAAGAGAAAGAAGTCCCACGATCACTTATAAATATTACTGCCGACTATATTGATGGTAATAAGAAGTAGTTTGAGCCTTTGTTGGATATAGTTTGACAAATGTAGTAAACCCATCAATGATTATCGCCATAATAATCTAAGAGAAGCATATTAAATGGAAGATCACCCTTTGGTATGGAATGAAGAAAACCTTCCTCTTTCTCTGAATGAGTATTGAAACATAAACATTTTGGACAATTTTGTATATATTCCCGGATTTTCTTTGACAGTTCAGGAAATCAATAACCAATTTTTGCCAAACGACTAATTTTTTCTTTAACTATTTGTTTTTTCAATGTTAACGTCAAGGCGTTAAAATTTTATAATCTCGACCCAAAAGGTAAGTTCTAAAACGACGTAAAGCATAGATTATTGCAAGTGTCTCTAATTCATAGGAATGTAATTTTTAATCCTGTTCAGTTGTTCGCTTAGAAAATAGAAAGTTCATCAAAAACTTTTAGTTCCTTAGAACCGAAAACAAAAGGGTTAGGATTATTTTTAATTGAATCTAAAAGTGGTTTCGTCTGAATGCTAAAAGTAGCTATAAATATTAAGCTTACGTTCATAATTTACTATAACAACATTAATTTTTTCCTTAAATTTGTAATCTATATGTTCATTGATTTCAAAATTTAAATTTTTGTTCATTTCTTTCTTATTCACATATTCAATATTTAATATTTAATTTTTTGGATTATCAATTGTAAATTTAATACCTTTAGCATTTAATATATCCTTACCAGTTAAAATAATGCATCATAACTAAATCACTTACAACTAACAAAGTTGAATATTTAATTGGATGTTTTATATTCATCCAATGTATTTAATTTTGAGTTATTAATTCCAAAATAAAATTTATTAGATAGTTTACTTTTATCAAAATTACTTACAAATTTTGCTTTAATCAATGAAACACCATTACTTGTATCTAATAACGCTTTGATATTTACTTCTTCCATTATACCTGTAGTATCTATTTTTGAAATATACCAATAGTAGTGATAAAATCATTCGAATTAATTTCGTCAATATGAGGAATTGTTGTACTTGTTGATGGATACTTTTTACAATTAGTTGAAATATGATTCCTTTCTCTACAATTATAGCATTTACGGATAGTTTTATTTTCAGTAGAATTAAAATTTTTTACTGGTTCCTTATTTGCTGTTGTTATAATTTTTTTCTGTTTTGTGATAGATGAAAATGCCTGCAGTAATTCATTTGGATGTGTAGAATTTTGTACATAGGCCAAATTTTGCAGCAAGTAATCACCAATTCCTTTAATAACTGCTTCAATAATTTCATCATTATTTAGTAATAAATTAGCCAAACAATGCTTCTAATGAAAATATTCAGGAAAACTTTCACTATAATTCCAACGTCTTAGTTCAAACTGTTTCCTTAACTTTAATTTATTTGTACGAATATTTAAGTGTTGTGAAATCAAAATGTACATGGTCAGCTTTAGAATGAAACCAGTGCAATGCTTTATCTTTAATTTTTAAAATGACAATTATCTTTTCGTCATAACGTAAGTGATACGGATTTTATTTTTACAAAAAAAAAAAAAAATTAAAAACTTGTTGGTACCAAACTTTAAAGTTTTGCATATCCCCACTGTAAATCAACTATTTTTGGTTTTTTATAAGTTATAGAAACTGTTGAAATTTGAATTTTTGAAAGAATTAAGTTTGGCTTTTATTTGTAATAATTCTCGTTTCATGGCGTTTAATTCAACAGTATTGTCATCTCCCTCACTCTCATTAAGATCTCGTTCTATTGTTGAATACCTATTTGTTTTTGTACTTCCAACGGTTTCTTTCATTTCTTCACCAATTTTTGCATTTTATAACCTTTTCTACAATATTTTTTTATTACCAGTACTTGGTAATTTCAATTCCCTCAACTGTATTATAATTTAATTTTGTTTAAATAAAATCAATTCGTAGTAAATTAAAATAAAGTTAAAAGGAGTTTAAATGATCAAGGAGTCAATATAAAAAGCCATTAAGGCCAGGCCGCAAACAGTCAGGCCATTTTTAATCTTGCCTTTATGAAGTTTCACCAGTATTAAAAAATAAATAAAATTTATTAAAAGAAACAGAGAATCTTTCAAAAACCATTTTAAACTTTCAAATAATACTGTATTAAATAAAAATGCTAATTCACAAAAATATATTCTGCTAGAAGCATCAAAGCACGAAAGTAAACTAGAAAAAATAAGCATGTTCTTAATTAAAAAAGGGATTGAATCTATTAGCAAGCAAATAATTTCTGTAAATCAAATAAATAATGGACAACTTTTTAAAAATTAAATTTTGGCTAAGCGTTTTATAGGTAAAATAAATTTAGGTAGTGTAGTCGAAGTGCAAGGCAAATATCATCCTACATTAAATTACTGTAAGGGTGTTATATATACTTCATGCCTGAATTATCAAACCGAAGAACATAGAGTTCAAGAAATGGCAAATCAAAAGGTTACCGGTGCCTACAAAATAAAAAGAAAAGACATCGAAGGAAACTAAAACAACTCTGGTGCTATAATTTTAACATTTGAATTATATGAATTACCATCGAGTGTTGACATAGAGTGATATTCCGTAATTGTCAACTTTTGGGACATTCTCAAAACTTTTATAAAAATTCTATTAATTGTTCTGTATGTCGACTGCAGCCACATCCTAAATCAGATTGCACTAGAAAATTCTGAATAAACTGTCAAATAGATACTCAAAGTTCAGAAGCAAAAGAATGTTCTAAATTTATACAGGGTAAAGAAAATTTAGCTTCTGGGAAGCTTCCAAAAAGTATAAAAGTTAAACAAACCTAACCTTTCCATCTCTAAAACAATTACAAACATTTACAAACCAAAAAAAACCTAGAGCTGATGTAGTTAAAAATTATAATTTTCAATTACAAAATAATAGTACAACTAATCCAAACAAAACAAGTAAAGAAACCATCAGTCGGTGCAACCGACTAAGAAATACCCTACTCCTATTTGGTTCAAATTTAATGGAAAGTCCATAAGTCATTTTAAAACCATAAAAGTTGTTATTAGTTTGATCGTAAGACATGACTAACCAAATTAACTTTATAATACTAAAAACATTTTCTAATTACTTTATCTACTCAAAAATATTACAAATTCTTACTAATTTATTGATTTAAAAATATTAAAAAACAAAAAAACTTGAATCAAATGCAAATATATTTATTTCAATTCAATTACAAAAGTGAAAAAATTTTAATTATATAATTTATTTAATAATATATATATCATAATATATTTTATAATTTTTTAAAATTGCAATTATTTTAAATTGTTAGTTTCTGTACGTATTAGAAAAGCTTATTAACGCAAAATATGAAATAAATGTATTTCTAAAATATAATTACAAATTTAGAAATTTTCATATAATTCTTTTAAATATAACAATAAATTTTACATAAATGCAGCAAGTACCTTTAAATATAGCTTAAGTATGTCTTAATTATATATCACCTATGGTAATAATTATAAAATAGTATATAAAATATGTTTTATAATAAAATTCTTAGCCTTTTAAAAATATAAAAATGTTAAATAAAAACGGAAATAGGAAAAACCCTCGAGTATTAAATTTAAAGTTTCTATCTTCATGGATTTCGAAGATAAGCTTTTTAATTTTAGGATTTCTTAGGTACCACCTGAACCACCACTACAATTAAGTCTAAATTTCGGGGAAACATAGGAATTAGGAAATATATTCTTTGGCTTCGAAATTATACTCGTTTGGCCTCAAATCGATCAAAAGCTTCTAGAATCCGGACTCATTGTCCGAACTAATTACCAGAACCAGTTCCCATTGTACCTTCATTACTAGTAACCTAGAAAGTTACTAGTTTAACTTTCATCAAAATAGCGGCAATATTTTTTGAGTTAACCTGCTTTTAAGATATATGTTCGTTAGACCTTGAACTTTTCAAAGGTTCCAGAAACCGAAACCATGTTACGATTTCGCCCATATGCAGTCCCCGTCATACTTTCAATACTAGTAAACCCTTGTACACAATTGGAAAGTTCTATCTTAATTTTAAATTACTATTTTTATTAATTTCGATGATAAGCTTTTAAACCTTGGGGGGTCTAAGAGGGGTACTAAACCACCACTCTGATTGATCCAAAATTAGGGGAACGCGCACGAAATAGTAAAGAGCACCCATGTGCCAAATTTGAAACTTTGGAGTTACTACCTTTTTAATTTCGAAAATATGCTTTAAGGTCTTCGGAACTGTGTGGCTGGCCCTTAACCAACAAGGACATTAAACAAATAGGAAGAGACACCCTGATACCAAATTTCGAAGTTCTATTTTAATTGGTTTCGGAATTATGCTCATTAGGCCAAAATTCGATCAAAAAGTTCTAGGTTCCGAACCCATTGTCCATTCCGCACCGTACGCAATCATCGCCGTAGTTTCATTACGACTACTCTACAACACAAATTTTATTGTCATTTTATTGATAGCGTCATTAGTTGTTGAGTTATCGTGATTTTTTATACATGTTCGTTAGCCCTTAGAACGTTTTAAAGGTCCAGAATCCGAACCCATGGGCCGATTTCACCAATTTGTAATCCCCGCCGTACTTCAGTCCTAGTAACCTACAGTTAAAATTTCATCAAGATAGCTCCATTATATTTTGAGTTATCGTGTTTACGGACGGACGGACGGACATGGCTAAATCGACTCAGGAGGTCACGCTGATTACAAATATACATACTTTTCCATATCTAGCTCGCTTCCTTTAGGTGGTTACAAACACCATACCAAAGTTTATATACCCCTTTACCTATTCTATAGGTGTAGGGTATAAAAATGCAAAATAATACTTTAATATTACGAATTTAAAGTCCCTCTACATCAATAAATAGTCACTATGAGTTTACCAGAATGCCGTTTGGTTTAAAAACTCCCCATCGATCTTCCAGAGGTTAATGAATTACGTATTACGGGATTTCGTTAACAAAATCTGTATTATATATTTGGAAGACATTTTGATTTTTTCAGCTTTTTTAGAAGAACACTTATCGTCTAAAAAAAATGCAAAAATCGACAAAAATAATTCGGAATACAAAGAAGCATTCGAAAAGTTAAAAAAATTATTAACATCCGACCCTGTTTTAGTAAACCCAAATTTCGAAAAAACATTTACAGTAACAGCGGATGCCTCAAATTTTGCAATCGATGTCGTTTTAAGCCAAAACGGTCACCCAATCTACTACGCATCTCGCGAGCTAAATAACATGAAACAAGGTACGCAACAATAGAGAAAGGACTTTTCGCTATCGTGTATTCAATAAGTACTTCCATACTTACCTGTACGGTAGGAAATTTATAGTACAAACAGACCACAAACCCTTAGTCTGACTAAACAATCTAAAAGAGCCAAACATGTAACTGCAACGTTGGAAAATCCGGCAAATACAAGCAAAAGGCAAATACAAGCATGTCGCCGACGGATTAAGCAGAATTATACCCGATAATGTAGAAAATAGAAAAAACATTCTGACTAACTCTTTATGGGAAGTATAAAACTACGCGACGAAAACAAACAAAGAAGCTAACAACTTAGATAATATGTCGACTTCCGCGACAATACACAGCGCGCAAGAAGACGATTCAGACTATATTTGGATTACGGAAAAACCTATAAACCTTTTTAAAAATCAAATTTATCTGTATCAAAAAGATAAAGAAAAATTTCTAATAAAAAATGTCACAATATTTTACACGTTAATCAAAACAGTAACCTTCTAGAAATGATGAAAATGTCAAAAAGGAAAAGGCACTATGTGCATCTTTTGCGAAAACATCCCTTTGTACTTAAAATTTCAAAACTTATATAGACATGATTTCTCTGTAAACAAAAATTTTAAAATATTGAAATTACAAACAAAACTAATCGATTTCACAGACAAAAATGAAATGTTAAACGTTATTAAAGAACAGCAGTTAAGTAAAAACCACCGCGGAATATCAGAAACTTTTCTCGACGTAAAATTCGTTTATTATTTTCCTAACATGTTCGAACAAATACAAAAATTTATAAATGGATGTAATGTATGTAATATCGCGAAACACTATAGGAACCCCGTAAAACTATCGTTAAACCATACTGAATCTCGAAAATACTTTAACGACATAGACCACATGGACATATGGCTCTCTTGTCGCAATATAATGTATCTTACAATGATCGGCAAATTTACCAAACACGTTACGTTTCTAAAATAAAAGACAGAACATGAATTTCTATTTTATCAAGTATCAAAGAAAGAATAACATATCTAGGAAAATGAGAAAACTAGTATCCAGTAACTACAAATGTATTATACATAATGCAGTCGAACAATTTTTAAGCAATATAATATTCCACAAAACAACGCCAAATAACAAAGCAGGCAACTCGGATGTTAAACGGCTACACGGCATGCTAAATGAACATCTAAGGGCAACGGAATTCGATAAAAGTAATACCGAATCAAATGACATAGACGACAAAGTATATAAAGCCATCACAGATCACAATAATACTATTAATTCTACTAGCAAGTTAAGACCTTTATAATAAAAACTTCGACAGAAATGAAATCGAAGAACTAGCAGAAAAGTTTGATGAAGAAAAAGCAAAACGCATAAACAAAATCAATAAAAATAAAGTTGAAAACCCAAATTTCACAGAAAATACCGTAACCTATCGAGAGGTAGGGAAATGCAAACCAAAATATAAGAGATTTAAAGAATACCAAAAAATTGGAAGCTACCTAACAGATACCAGTAATAAAAGATTAATGAAATATTGCGCGAAACAAAAAAAAGCAAGTATAAACACCAAAACTAATACTACTTTCAATTAATTTTTTTTATGAAATGGAATGGAAACTTCTATGCTTGTTCATAACACGAATAGTAATGCAATCGGTAAAAATAACGCCTTTAAATGACGGCAACGGATTTTCAACAGTAAGACTAAAAGACAAACGCATCGTCGAAAATTATATAAAATTACTTCTTGTAATAAATTTAACTGCATACCATGAACAAATTGAAGGCCTATAAGGACAAATAGATATAATAAAACAAGGACAAGAAGACGAAAACTATATTTTACAAAGAGAACTGGGCAACTTAAAAAACAAAATAAAAATCCGAACTCCAAACTTAACTAACGCAACATGACCTATTAATAATGAAAAAATTATTTCCTTAATTTTGATGCTTAATCAAGTAGACGTGTTTTTAATTCTTTCATAATTCTTTTTGTAAATAAAATAAAACAAAAAAATTATAAAAACTTTTTTTTTAGCGATGGCGCTAACTGTTCAGTATACGATTCTAAAACTGAATCTGTGAAATGTAACAGTTTCTGTAAGAAACGTTTCCATGGAGTTTGTTTAAATGCTCCCAGAGGAGGCTGGTACTCGACATTTCTCGCTCAATATTTTGTATGTGAGTCATGCTTGGATTTTCATTCAAGCTTCAAAATGATTTTAGATGATGTGAAAACATCATTTAAGAATATCAAAGATGAATATGCAGGACTCGCATCAAAATGTAATGACACAATCAAATGTAATTCGGCGTCATTTAACGAGATGGCAAAGGACTACGAGTCCCTTAATGCATCTTTGAGCAGAATGTCTGACAGACAAAAAGCTTCTTTGTCGCAGCAATCAGTTCCAAAAACAGATGAGCTTCTTACCATATTAAATAATACTAGTGAATCAATAAAAACTTTGACGAGTGAACTTAAATCTTCAATTAATCTCCAACTTCAAGAACTCTTCTCCTCAAAGTTCAGCCAGACAAACGATTTCTCAAAGAATTTAAATGGAGAAATTGGATCACTAAGAAAAGAAAATATCAATATGGGTGTCAAACTAGATGCTAGTTTGGATAGATCTTTTGATACTTTTAGATACAACCAAATGTATCTATGTCAAAATTCAAAAGATGTATGGACACAAGCGAATGAACCAGTTCAATACAGTAATTTTCAAGACAAATGCATACGAAACTTGCTTCAACAAAATAACACATGTAAATATAAAATTAATAAATTAGAATCATAACTCAATTAAATGAAGAAACTGTCTTTACTTCCAATTTTCCAAAATTGAAGATAAAACGAAATTGTACTGAACATGAAATGTCAATAAAAGGTAGTAATATAATTAAATTTAACAATTGTGTAATCAAAATCTGTAATATAAGCTTTATAAATATAATAAAAAATTATAAAGATATCATTGTATTATGGCTTATAAACAATGGCAATCAAATAATGAAAATCATAATATTTAATCGGCTTATTTTTTCCCATACAAATATAAACATCCCGTTTTAGGACAAACTTTTTGACCAATTTTAATGAAACAACAACCAAAAGAAAGGTTTTTTTGTTTTCATAGGACAATGATATTTTTTTTTAAAATATTGCGTTTTTTCAAATTCATTGAAAAATTCGTTAGAATATTGATGATTAATTTAGTAATTTTATATTTATTTTTGGTAAAAAAAAATCCTAATAACGTATTAAAAATACAATTTCATTAGAAGAAAAAGCAGTGTACATAGGCTTGAGGCTGACACATCAAATAAAATTCCAGCAAATGAGTTTAAAGTGTCCACTCTAGAATTAGCACATTCTACAATGTCCAAACTAATTTTTCAAAATTCACAGCATTCTTTTAAAACGACATTCTTTTATTACGACGAATATATTCTGTCTCTTCATGGTCGTTATAAACGAGCTCTACTATATGTATTTTTTTTTTTTTGCTTTAAAAAATTATTTTGCTACTTCGTAAATGTTTAATGCTTTTTGTTAAGTTTTTTATAACAATAAAATAACCGATTTTTGAAATGTATTCTGTAGTTGCCATTACGTTTAAGAGCTGCATAACAAAAGTTGTTATAAAATATGTTTGCAAAAAACTTATAACGAAAAATCTTTCTTAAAAAAATAATTTGTAATTTAAATGATTTGTTCCTTAGGGCCTAACCAAAATCAACGCTTATGGTGTATAATTGCTAACAAAAAGTTTTAAATTAGTAGTTAAGTACATGGTATTACATGATAATAACTTACTGTACCTCGAATTTTTAAAATTTAAACATTAACAAAGCATATAAAAAGGTATCCGGCTAGTTTATCGCAATAATAAATTCACAGCAAAGTTCATCGCAAGCAATTCATCGCAAGCAATTCATCGTAAGCAATTCATCGCAAGGAAATATTCATCGCGAAGTTTATTGCGATGAATATCCGATACCTAATGTAATATTCACTTTGTATTTTCCAATAAAAAAAATGAGATAGCTCGGTACGTTGCAAAAATGCAATAGAAAATTTTGAAAAATTGCCACCAGTTATATTCTTGAGAAGCATGGCTCATAATTTTGATATTGGAAGGGTTACAAAAATGTATGATGATGTCAATAATTAAAAACTTTATTACTATATTTTGTTTTTTCATTTTTTATTTTTGTGTACACAATAAATTTCGTTATGTTTAATTTATCATTATTTGAATATTTAACTCAATTTATTATTATTTAATTATTTAATTCTGGTAGCCGAAACAATCCCGCGATAATTTATTAATATTAATATAGTAATAAAGTTTTTAATTATTGACATCATAATTTATCATATAATTTATCATAATTATAATTATATATCATAATTATGATGTATTATCATATAATACATCATAATTTATCATAATTTATCATATAAAAACAATCGCGCGATTGTCCTGGCTACCAGAGTTAAATAATTAAATAATAATAAATTGAGTTAAATATTGAAATAATGATAAATTATATAATAAATAATTTATTTATTACAACGTTCTAAATTATTAATATTTTTTAATAAATTTCTATATATTCTTTATTAGGCAAAGGAGTAATAAGTTTTAAATCAGTTTGAATATAATTTAGTGGAATTTTAATTGCAGTTACTAATAATTCATCTTTATAATTCATAATTCCTATTTTACTTAATTTTAATTTATAAAAATCAATTTGATATAATTCTATTTCCTCTGCAGTTAATATGCTAGGATGTATTAAATTATATTTAGCTGATGCAATATTGTCTTGAATTTGATTTATCTTATTTTCTAAAAATCTTAATTTTATTATTTGATCTAAGTATAATGAATATCCTATAATTTGTTTATTGTTTTCTTTTATTTCATTAAAGACTTCTGTCTTTTTAATCTGTCTTGTTCTATTGTCTGTTTAAGAATGTTTATAGTTTCGTTAAAATGTGAATTTATTAAAATTTGTTGATTTAGTGTAGTAATAGCGTTGTGATCGTTTTCTTCAATAGTTTTTAAATGCTCTAATATTTCTTTTCGATCTTCTTCGTCCATTGTGCCGAATAACCATTTTTCAGCACTGCCTATGAAATTAATTAGACCTCTCCTTTTTCTAGTTTTAGTTGGCATTATAGATCTGATTTTTGCTCTAATTATTTTAATTTCCGCTTTTATTAAATTTTTTTTATGCATTTCTTGTTCTTGTATAGTTTTTTCTATTTGTGTAAGCATATTATCTATTTCTCTTGGATTTATAATATGTAAAATTGTACTAGTTATACCCTACACCTATAGAATAGGTAAAGCGGTATATTAACTTTGGTATGGTGTTTGTAACCACCTAAAGGAAGCGAGCTAGATATGGAAAAGTATATATATTTGTGATCAGCGTGACCGCCTTAGTCGATATAGCCATGTCCGTCCGTCCGTCCGTCCGTCCGTCCGTAGGCACGATAACTCAAAAAATTAAGGAGCTATCTTGATGAAATTTTAACTGTAGGTTACTAGGACTGAAAGTACGGCGGGGATTGCATATGGGCGAAATCGGCCCATGGGTTCGGATTCTGGACCTTTTAATCGGTTTCAGGGCTAAGGAACAAATATAAAAAATCACGATAACTCAACAACTAATGACGCTATCTTCATCAAATTTGTGCTGTAGGTTACTAGTAATGAAACTACTTCGGGAATTGCGTAAGGTCGGGATTGGACCATGGGTTCGGAACCTAGAACTTTTTGATCGAATTTAGGCCAAACGAGCATAATTCCGAAACCAATGAAGATAGAACCTCCAAATTTAGTATCAGGGTGTCCCTTCCTATTTCCTAAGTGTCTTGTGAATTTGGGTCCCATTGGAGTAGTGGGTCGGGGACCAGCCACACATTTCCGAAGACCTTAAAGCATATCTTTAAAATTAATAAAGATAACAACTTGAAAAAATGTAGAAGCTTCCAATTTGCCACAAGGGTGTTCTTTACTATCTCTTGCGTGTTCCCCTAATTTGGGATCAATTGGAGTGGTGGTTCTGTACCCCTCTCAGACCTCCCAAGTTTTAAAGGCTTATAATCGAAATTACTAAAAATAGTTACTTAAAATTAGGATAGACCGTTCAAATTGTGTACAAGGATTAACTAGTACTATAAGTACAGCGCGGACTATATAAGGGCGAAATCAGCCCAACGGTTCGGATTCCGGATTTTTTAATCGATGTCAGGGCTAAGGAACATATATAAAAAATCACGATAACTCAACAACTAATGAGACGAAATTTGTGCTGTAGGTTATTGGCAGCGAAATTACGGCGGTGATTACGTACGGTGAGGATTGGACAATGGGTTCGGAACTTAGAACTTTTTGATCGAATTTAGGCCAAACGAGCATAATTCCGAAACCAATGAAGATAGAACCTCCAAATTTGGTATCAGGGTGTCCCTTCCTATTTCGTAAGTGTCTTTGAAATTTGGGCCCCATTGGAGTAGTGGATCGGGGACCAGCCACTCAGTTCTTAGGCCCTTAAAGCATATTTTCGAAATTAATAAAGATAGTAACTTGAAACAAATGAAGAAGCTTCCAATTTGCCACAAGGGTGTTCTTTACTATTTCTTGCGTGCCCCCCTAATTTGGGATCAATTGGAGTGGTGGTTCAGAACCTCTCTTAGACCCCCAATGTGTAAAAGCTTATCATCGAAATTAATAAAACTAGTAACTTCAAATTAAGTTAGAGCGTTCCAATTGTGTACAAGGGTTAACTAGTATTGAAAGTATGACGGGACTGCATATGGGCGAAATCGTACCATAATTTCGGGTCCTGGAACCCTTGAAAAGTTCAAGGACTAACAAACATATATCTTACAAACACCATAACTCAAAAAATAATGCCGGTATTTTGATGAAATTTAACAGTAGGTTACTAGTAATGAAAGTACCATGGGAATTGGTTGTGGTCGAGTTTAATTTCGAAGCCAAAGAATATATTTCCTATGTCCTATGTGTCTCCGAAATCTAGACTTAATTGTAGTGGTTCAGCTATGTTCAAAGGTACTTGCTGCATTTATGTAAAATTTATTTTTATATTTAAATGAAATATATGAAAAGGTGTAAATTTTTAATTGTATTTTAGAAATACATTTATTGCATATTTTGCGTTTATAAGCTTTTCTATTAGGTATATAAACTAACCATTTAAAATAATTGCAATTTTTAAAAATTTGGATTATTAAATATATTATGCTTTGATTATCTTTTTATCACAAAATTTAATAATTAGAATTTTTTCATTTTGTAATTGAATTGGAATAAATATATTTTCATTTATTTCAAGTTTGTTTGTTTTTTAATATTTTTAAATAGATAAATTAGTAAGAATTTGTAGTATTTTTTAATAGATAGGGTAATTAGAAAATGTTTTTAGTATTATACAGTTAATTTGGTTAGCTATGTCTTACGATCAAATTAATAGCAGCTTCTATGGTGTTAAAATGACTTATGGATATGTCCTTAAATTTGAACCAAATAGGTGTAGGGTATTTCTAAGTCGGTTGCACCGACTGACTGTTTCTTTACTTGTTTTATTTACTATTTCTACCTGTTGAAGTTTTATTTGAATATAACCGGCTTCTTCGTGAATTGGATTGACTTGAAGAAGTCCTACAGTCAGTTGTGTTGGTAAGATTATTAACAGCAATATTATTATGTTGAAAACCTAAAAGTTTTAAAGGTCTTTTAATATTTGAATAATGTACATTTAATAAAGGTTTATGTTTGTAATATGGTTCGTCCTTATGTCTAAGTCTCTTATAATTTCTAATAGCTCCTACTGATCTATTTTCTATATAGTGTTCTCTATTAAAGTTTCTTTTATTTATAGTTTTAGTTTTCATTTTATCTATATTTATTTGCAATTTACTAACATCTACATTTTCTTTAGCTTCTCTAGGTGTGTATTTTATTGTTGAATGATAGCGATCGTTATAGTTTCCTATAGCCATCTGTATCTTCATCTCAACTGAAAGTTCCCTATCCTCAATTCCTGTTATTTTTTCTAAGAGGGTTGAGTGTAGTCTCTCTATATCAGCATTTCCAGTGTGATTATTTGCTTTTGTTAGATGAATTTCAACATTTTCACTATTTAAATACTCAATTAGTTGTTCAACTCTAAATTCATTGTCCATAATTATTTTTTTTGGTTTTCCAAATTTTGCAAAATGTTCCATTATAATTGTTTTCTTTGCTCTCCAATTGCGATCTGTTATACCATATGCCGAGGCAAATTTTGTTAATTTATCAATTACTGTAACAAACGATTGTTTTTTAAAATGAAATATGTCCAAATGTATAATTTCGTTTTTTCCTTTAGGTGTTTCTGTAAATGCAAATTTAGGTTTTAATGGTTTTCGATCATACTTAATTTGTTGACATTTTTCACAATTATTGATAATTAAATGAATATGATCTTTTAACTTCGGAAAATAAATTTTGTCTTTTAAATTGTGGTAACATTCATTTATTCCACTATGCATAGACTCTTTAGTGTGGTAAAGAGATAGTTGTTTATGTAATTCTTCTTCAGTTTTTATTTCTTTAGCTCTTTTTGTACTTCGTATAAATTTTATTTTTGAATCAAATGAAAACATCGATATTAAAGTTAGTTGTATTTTATGATAGTCAGTATCAGATACTTCTGAATAAATGCTCGTATATCCTTTCTTGATATAACGTTTTAAAATGTCTTTAATTAAATTTTCATTTTCTAACGGATTTATTTCAATAATTCTTCTATTGTGAAGTGTTATATTATCTTCAGGACTGTAAGTGAGTATGATTTGTGTTTTATATTTGTTTACTATATCCTCTTTTATTCCTATGTAATCTAATTGATTTTCATCTGCAGAATGTACTGTATCATTAGATAATTCTAAATTGGATGCTATATCATTTTCTTCATTAATTTTCTTTGTGTTTTCTAATCTGCTTAAATAATCAGCTACCTTATTTTCTTTACCCTGCAAATATTCAATCTCATAATTATATTCTTGAAGTTTTAGCAACCATCTTTGGTGTCTTTGTGAAAATTCCTTTCCTTTGTATTTGTTGTTTAAATATTTAATTGGCACATGGTCTGTTATGATTTTAAACTTATTACCATATAGATAAGGTCTGAAATAATTTACTGCATACATAATTGCCAAAAACTCTTTATCTGTAGTACAATAATTTTTTTCATGGTTGTTTAGTGTTCTCGAAACATAACAAATTGGATGACCTTGTTGAGACAACACTGCACCTATAGCATGATCACTTGCATCTGTAGTTACAACAAACGGTTTATCGTATTCTGGAAATTTTAAAATTGGATGTGAAGTTATCAAGCTCTTTAAGTTTTCAAATGCTGCTATATACTGTGGGTCATTTATATTAATTTTGTTATCTTTTTTTAAATATTTAATCATAGGATATGCAACCTTAGAATAATCTTTGATGTATTTTCTATAAAATCCAGTTGCTCCTAAGAAACCTTTTAATTGTTTTTCAGTTTTTGGAATTTGTAACTCTTGAATTTTTTTTATTTTTTCAGGGTTAGGTTTTATCCCATCCTTTGTCAAAATATGTCCTAGAAATTCTGTATTTCTTTTAAGAAAACTACATTTATCTACTTGAATTTTCAAATTGTGTTCCTGTAATCTTTTAAATATTTTTGTTAATGAATTTTCGTGTTCTTCTAATGTTGTCGAAAAAATTAATATATCATCAAGATATACGACGCAAATTTGATTGATATATTCTCGAAGAATTTCGTTCATCAATCTTTGAAACGTTGCCGGTGCGTTCTTCAATCCAAATGGCATACGTACATATTCATATAGACCTGCTGGAGTAACAAAAACAGTTTTTTCAATATCTTTTTCAGCTACTAATATCTGATGGTAACCTTTGGCTAAATCTAACGTGCTGAAATATTGGGCTTTTCCCAATTTGTCCAGAATGCTATCAATATTAGGTAAAGGGTATTTATCGTCGATTGTGACCTGATTTAATCTTCTATAATCCACAACTATTCTAAATTTTTGTACTCCAGAATTATCTTTTCTTTTGGGTACTACTATAATCGGAGAACTATATCGACTTTTACTTTTTCTAATTATGCCCTGTTTTTCCATTTCTTCCATTTGACGTCTCACTTCAGTTTCATGTTTAGGTGGATATCGATAAAGTTTTGAATTAATTTGTTCGCTTGTTGTTGTTTTAATTTCATGTACCACTGTATTTGTACTGGTCAAAATATCACCTTCTTTATATAATAGCTTATTGAATTTTGAAACTAATTTTTCAATTATATGTTTTTCTTTTTCATTTAAATGATCCAATTGTAGAGTTTGAACTTCACTTACTTCTAATACATTAACTTCTTCTTGAATAGTTTTAGTTAAGAATGGAAGACTCACTCCATTGGTCATATTAATTTGTTGATTTTCTACGTTGATATCTTTCACATTTTTTTTTATCCAATCCATACCTAATAATAAGTCATATGGCTTGTTTAATTTCATTGCAATCCATTTCATTCTTGCATTTTCAGGATATTTAAATTCTGCTGGAGATAAGGTAGCAACTGTTCTATTAGGTTTGCTTACCTCTCCTTGAATTGTATTGATAGATATTGAAGTTCAATTTATTACAGTAAACTTAGAACTACAAACTTTATTTTCATTTAAAATGCTTATTGTTGAGCCTGTATCTAACAAGGCTGAATATTTTTTTTCTTGAATTGTTAAAATTGTAAAAATTTTATTTGGGTCCGAGGCTAATTTATAAAAAAAGTTTCTTCAATTGTATTAGTTTCATTTTTTTTACTTAAATTATCAACATCCATTGATCGAGTTTGTCTACTTGGATCAACTTCCATTGGTCTGGTCTGTCTAATTTCTTGTCTGTCATTGTATCTATTATAATTTCGGTTAAACTGAGAAGGCCTATTTCTATTTTGATAAAAATTATCGTTTGCTCGAAATTGGAAATTATTATTATTATTTT
The DNA here is from genome assembly GCA_963082915.1 of Dolichopus griseipennis. NCBI lineage: Eukaryota > Metazoa > Arthropoda > Insecta > Diptera > Dolichopodidae > Dolichopus > Dolichopus griseipennis. Next base: position 76,749,104 of record OY720442.1, on the reverse strand, counting down.
TAAAATTCGAATTTGAATTGTTATTAACACTGTTGTTGTTAAACATATTTCTACTTTCATAATTTTTATTACTAAAAAAAATTTTTTTTATTATTATAATTGTAATTATTTTTATTATCATTCCTAAAAAAATTTTTACTATCACTATTTTTATTTATTATCTAAATCTTTAATGCTACTTACTTTTAGTGCTCCAATTTCTCTTGTGATTGCCATTTGGTCTTTTGATGCTCTATAATGTTGTTTTAATTTCCCAATTTGATGACCTTAAGTAAATTTTTTGCACTTCCCTGAATTTTGATGTTGTAAATAATGTTGAAAACCTGGTTAGCTTCCGCCACATGATCAGCTAATACTCTGGTCACTGAATCGATGAAAGATGGTAAAGTACCTGGCTCACCATTAAAAGCTGGAATAAATTGAATTTCCTTTTCAATTTGTGATCTCCAATTTTGTGGTTGGTTGTTTTGCACTAATAGCTGAGTTAGAGCTACTAAGCACTGTTCAATACGATTGTCATTTTGTTCATTTGCCATAATATTACGGTATTGATCAAATAAATTGCTTCTGTTTATTTGACGATCAATTTTGATTTATTTATTTATATATTATATTATATATTTTTTTTTTTTTTTTTTTTTTTTTTTATTGTGTTCGTTTCTACATAAACCACTAAATTTTGCTTTGGCTTACTTTGTTGCACACTTTAAAAAAATGTTTTTGTAATATTATTTTAAATAATGCTAATTAAATTCGTTTCACTAGATTTCTTTTCTTTTGATAGAGATCCTACCGACTGCGCCAAATATATTTTTTATAAAAAAAGGTTTTATTATATTTAATTATAAAAATAAAACAAAAAAATTTTATATATTAATTAGTTTTAATTATATTACGTTTGAACAGTTATAACCAACTAAAACTTAATTTTATATTACGGTTTTTTGTAATTACTTAAACTAAACTTAAAAAAACTAAGACTAAGCATTTCTTATTAATTAAGTTTCTAATATAAAATTATTCATTTAAACAACATTGAACTTGAAGAGTTCAAGGTTTTTGTCATTTAAAAAACAAAAAAACAAAAATAATGCAAATTCAGCATTTTTACATATATTTATATATGAATGTAAATTTTTAATTTTAAGTTAAATTTTGAAATAAGAAAAAATAAAAATGAAAATCAAAATATACTTTTTTTTGTTGCTATTGTTTAAGCTTCTATAACAACTTCAGGTGTAGAACTTGAAGTTGACTCAGTTAACGTTATATTAGAAAGTTCATACATAACTCGCGTATCAATTTACTGATATATAGACATATTGACGCACTGCCGTATAAAAATTGTACGTCGTATTCTTTAATTTAGATAAAATAAATATTTAATTATCTACTCCTTTCATCTACTCTTTTTCAAGAGGCGGTGTGGTGTAGCTGTAAAAAGAGTAGTTTACTCCTAGACAAATAGGTATAAAATAAAGTAAAGTAAAGAATTCAGAACCATTTTTTGTATATGTACATACATTTGTAGTAAAAATTTCAGATTTTATTATTGAAATGTAGTGCTTATTTGCCTATGTAGCTACTAACTTTAAAAATGGAATAAGAGGAGGAAAAATTTATTAATTTTTTAATTGATTAGTTATTTTTTTTTAATATCTTTGTAGATATGTTATAAATCCTAAAATTGTGATTTTAAAAAAAATCTCGACTTCTGTCAACTTAACTATTATTTTGTATTTTGGCACCTTCAATATAATATAATACTAAGTACTTAACTTATTTACTTATGAATTATGATAGGTATGTTAAATTTTGTTGTACATATTATGCTCTATGAATAAAATTTTTAATTAGGATACAGAATACATACAACATAGGTCAAATCGTACTAAAACGTTTAGAAAAAAGTACAGTTTTCTATATGTAGGACAGCATTAACTCGAATTTTGGCTACTTGACTTCAGTAAATATATATACATATGTATTTGTTTAGAAAAATCATCAAATTTTCAGAACATTATATATTAGAACACTATTTATATTTAGAATGTAAATCACTTTTTTTGTGTGTTCAAATAAGTGTTCAAAATTATACTCTCTTTATAGCGCGTTAAGCTACAGGAATAAAATTCAAAAATTCTTAAAAACGTTTTTATAATTGAAAAAATTATAAATTTTTTTTTAAGCAAATTTCAAACGCAAAAATTGTTAACAACATTGTTGCCATACATTTTATTATGTATAGGAAAAAAAATTAGTTTCGTGTAATATTATTCTAATATAAATTACACAAAACGGAGTTTTTAAGTAAATTTAAAAGCACAAAAAGCTCGAATTTCGAGCAAAGGGCGACACTAGTTTTAAATAATTTCGCTATAGAAGAAATTCACTTCAACACAATACAAAATAGAGACATTATAGAATCAATTGAAACAACATTTTAATTTTAAGATTAACATTTTATTTGCATCCATTTCAATAACATGTTGCTTAATAATAATAATAATTGTAAACATTTTTCATAAAAAAATAAAAAATTGTAAAAAATTAAAAATTATTTAGAATCAATTCGCAAAATCGGATAGTGAAGTTCCTCTACAATTTTTCTGAGACCGAAAATTTTAAAGAGGGAGGTGTTACATAAGATTACACTTATGTTAACCATATTCAAGCACATGTATAATAATCATGAGCAAAGCACATGATTATTTTGCATTTTGCCAATAGTAACATTATCTACAAATTATTATATCATTCGATGTTTTCTTTTCATAAATTCTTTCAAAACAAAAAGCATACCTGTACTTTGTATTTTTAATTATATTAAATAGAAAAAGCATAATCAGCTTTTTCTAAATTCTTTAAGCGTGTAGCTTGATTCTCAAATATTTAATAAAACTTTGAAATGTTATGTATTGTACAGCATTGCAACGTTCAATTAAGAATAAAAAACTTCACTTGTAACAAATCCATCAAGAACTCAAGTCGTATAGTACAAAAAGAACAAAAGCAATTATTATAATTGGATAAGTGAATTTAAATAACTTAAAAATTAAGTAACTAAAAGAAAGTTAACAAATATAATTAACTTAAAATTAATTAACTAAAAAGTTAACAAGTATAAATAACTTAAAATTTAAATAACTATAAGAAAAATTAACAAGTTTAAATAACATAAAAATTAATTCATTTAGAAGTTTAACAAGGGTTAAACAACCAAAAATAATTTTACATGAATTTTTAACTAAAAAGTTAAGAAGTTACTTAAATCCAAATAAAAATAATAATAAATTAAAAGAAAACGATGAAGAGTGTAGTAGAGTAGACTGTGTCACCTCTGGGATACCCGTATGACTGTAATATAAACATTATATCATCCGGTTAATTACTTAAGTTTTATTTGAAAGATTTTTGCAGAGGAGAGAAAATTTAAATCCAGTCTGAAATCAGTCTTTCCCTTGCTTGCATTGGAATAACTACGTTAATTAATTATACAATTAATTATAGTACTTATTTCTAATTTTCGTAAGTTCTATAACCAATAATAAAAATTTCAAAATTGCGCGAAAAAGGAAAAGTGATTCTTTAAATGAAAATAATGTGTCTTTGCATAAATTCGCAAAAGACACGAATATGGCTAAAAATCTTAATAGAAATAGAAAAAGGTTTGACATTTGAAAGTATCCTTGTTATTTTAGTCTATTTTATAAAAACCGTTATATCTCGCGATCTGTTCGGTATATCAATCAAAGCTATTAATTAAGACCACGGTCTGGAAAATAATTTAACGTTTATTTGATGAGGATAGGTGCTTCCGTTTTGGAGATACTGTACTTCAAAGTTAAAAATTTTTGGAAAAAAAAAATATTCAACATCTTTCTCTAAAACTCATATTTTTTAAAATTTGGCCAGGAAACCCCCTAAATATTTTTTCATCGTTGGAAAGCTATTATTTTTTTCTATAATTTGTGCACACATAGTGTATGCCTATATTAAAGCGTTTAGAAGATAAAACCATTTATGAAAGAAAAAATTATTTATTTTGTAATTTTTTTTTGTATAAAAAACTAGCTAATACCCGGTGCGCGTTGCTGCGCCTCTCAATGGAGGTTTAATTGAATTTGATGTTACTGCAAAACAGTTAACACAAAACTTACACACGGTTTACACATGAAAATTTTCAAATGTGTGAAAGCAATCTTTTTAAAACGATTTTTATAGGATTATTCTAGTAATTTTTGAAACTTTCTGTAATTCAAAGCAGTACGAACTACTTTCCAAATTTTGACGTAATTTACTTCCAAAAAATTTTTTTTGAAAAATCGTAAGACCGGCTGTTAACAGACTCAACTCCATTTTCAAGCTGCTTCACACATATAAAATTTGAGGTAAACCGGTCAAATCGTTTCTAATTTAGAGTTAAGTAACGCAAAAATCTATTAAAAGCCACTGTGCCCCACTGGGTTAACGGAACTACACTTTCTCTTTGGGCAAAGCAGAATTGCGCAAAATTGGACGTAATTTGCTTCCAAATCACTCAACAAAATTTTTTTGAAGCTTTCTTTTTAGCCAAAGCAGTACTTCGCAAATTTTGACAATATTAGATTCCAAAATTATTTTGACCAACCATTATTTTGTCAAACCGTTTTTAATTTAGAGTTAAGTATTGAAAAAACCTATAAAAAGCTGTTGGCCCCAATGGGTCAGTGCAAGTCAATATAATTTTTCTGTGGCTTTTCTTTTTAGGCAAAGCAGAATTTCATAAAATCGGACAAAATTCGGACCCAACATTTTTTTTGACACCCCATCGGCCCGACATGGGTTAACAAATTCCAAAACTGTTAATAGTGTCAACTCAATTCTCAAGGAGAATCACGTATACAAAATTTTAAGTCAATCGGTCAAACCGTTTCGAATTTAGAGTAAAATATTGAAAAAACCTATAAAAAGCTGTTGGGCCGCAATGGGTTAATGGAACTCAACAAAATTTTTTAGTGTCTACTCAATTCTCAAAGAGCATCACGTATACAAAATTTGAAGTCAATCGGTCAAACCGTTTCGAATTTAGAGTAAAGTATTGAAAAAACCTATAAAAAGCTGTTGGGCCGCAATAGGTTAATGGAACTCAACAAAATTTTTTTTGGGGCTTTCTTTTAAACCAAAGCAGAATTTCGTAAAATCGGACAAAATTTGGACCCAAAATTTTTTTTGACCACCCGTCGGCCCGACATGGGTTAACAAAATCCAAAACTGTTAATAGTGTCTACTCAATTCTCAAAGAGCATCACGTATACAAAATTTGAAGTCAATCGGTCAAACCGTTTTCAATCGGTCAAAATTTTTTAGTGTCTACTCAATTCTCAAAGAGCATCACGTATACAAAATTTGAAGTCAATCGGTCAAACCGTTTCGAATTTAGAGTAAAGTATTGAAAAAACCTATAAAAAGCTGTTGGGCCGCAATAGGTTAATGGAACTCAACAAAATTTTTTTTGGGGCTTTCTTTTAAACCAAAGCAGAATTTCGTAAAATCGGACAAAATTTGGACCCAAAATTTTTTTTGACCACCCGTCGGCCCGACATGGGTTAATAAATTCCAAAACTGTTAATAGTGTCTACTCAATTCTCAAAGAGCATCACGTATACAAAATTTGAAGTCAATCGGTCAAACCGTTTTCATTTTAGAACAAAGAAGTTTAAATACTTGCACCACAGCCCCAACTTGTCGGTCCGTTAGAGCAAAATTTTTGGGCCACGATTTCTTTCCGTACCCAAAAACCCCTATATACAAATTTTCATGAAAATCGGCTTGGCAGTTTAGGAGTCTATTCGCTACATACAAACAAACAAACAAACAAACAAACATACAAACAAACATTCCCTTTTATATATATAGATAGAAGTGTTGTGCCTTTTACAAAGTAATACATAAGACAAATACTGTTTCAAAAATAAAAATAAAATAACGTTATATTTAATAAAAGGTGTAAATTCTTTTATTTTTCTTAGACAAACTTATGAAAGAAATATTTACTTCGAAACAGGCACAGGCTTAACTATTTTGAAAAAAAATTAAATCCATCTCAAATCTTTGATCAATTTCAATCTCTAAATTTGAGTCAAATACCTCAAAATTTGGGCAACAAATCTTCCCAATATTAGAGAATATTCTGCCCTATAATTCGTACAAGCAAACTTTATGTCTATATTGTAGAATTTAGAAGATATAAGCATTTTTTTTAGACAAAATTGGTTTTGTTTTACCTTTTTCTATATGAAACTAGGAATGTGCCTTTTACGAAGTAACAATTTCTTCTGAAGTAAATTTAATTTTTTTTAAAATATATATATCGTTAATGGAGCATTTCATCTTTTGAGGTCATAAAGGATATTAAAAAGCATATATAAGTTTATAGAAGGGTGCAGGGTCAGAACTTCCAGGGTCCTAAGTCCCTTAGGGATTTATGACTCACTTAGTGGGACATAAGTCCCTTTTCAAGTGGGTCATAAGTCCCTTTAGGGTAAAATATTAGATGCTCAACAATATGTATTTATATATTTATCTATGTAAGATACTATATTAGGAAGCATATTTAGGTTTGTTAAAAATCAAAGTTGACCCTTTTTCCATAGTATTTATGAATTCATGTATGCGATACTTTGGTTACAAAATCAGGATTAACCTTTTTGCAAAATAGCCTTTCAAAATGTAGTTTAATTGTAAAATTGTGATTGTTTTCTTAATTTTGGAAAAAGGGAATACTCTGATTTCGAATTAAACCCTTAAATGTGTACCCGTCACTGATATTATATAATTAAAATTAGTATTTTTTTTAATATTAGTAATAATTTTTAAGCTGAGAACTGTATAAGGGAGTTATGACCCACCACGCTGAGTCAAAACTCTCAGGGTCATAAGTCCCTTAGGGAGTCATAAGTCCCTTAGACTTATGACCCTGGGAGTTCTGACCCTGCACCTTATAAAAGTTATATATTAGCTTGATTTAAAAAAAATGATCTTTTTGAAAAATACTTTATAACAATGTGTGTTTCTATAACTGAAAATATACCTAATAGAACTTTTGCAATATCTACCCGTAGTTCAAATTTCTTCTCTCTAACGTTGTAAAACTTTGTGTAAAAATACGGGCGGACAGAGTTAAACTATATAGGCACATTTTAACAAAATATTTTGAAAATATGCTATAAACAAAATTGTTATTTTGAAAAACAAAACAATATTATTTGTCTTATATATTACTTTGTTTCTTTCTTTCTAAAATGCGATCCTCTACAGAATGTAAGCGATCACATGGAATTTATTTACATAAAACTTTTTGACTTTTTTACAAATACATAACATTTTTATACAATATTTGCAACTAAATTTGAGTATTCTTCTCTGTTGTTTGTGAGGTGTACTAGCTCTTCTGCACTCCTTATTCCAGTCCAGTCTCTGATGTTTCTGAGCCATGATAACTGTTTTCTGCCAATACCACGTCTGCCCTCAATTTTCCCTTCCATGATCAGCTGAAGGAATTGATATTTAGGACCACGCATTACATGGCCGAAATAAGCAGTTTTTCTTCTTTTAATGGTAGTTAGCAGTTCTCTACCTTTGCCTATCCTTCTGAGAATTTCTGCATTTGTGATGTGGTCTACCCAAGATATTCTCAGCATCCTTCGGTAGATCCACATTTCGAAGCTTTCCAATTTGTTCATTTGGGCTACTTTCATGGTCCAGGCTTCTGTACCATAGAGAAGAACAGACCAGATGTAACATTTTCATCAGACGTAGCCTTAACTGTAAATTGAGCTGTCTGTTATTAAAAAGCTGTTTGAACTTAAGAAAGTGACTTCTGGCTTTTTCAATCCGACATCTGATTTCTTGATCGGAGTTCCAATCAGTATTAAGCCATGCACCAAGATATTTAAAGTTGGATACTCTTTCGATCGGTGCGCCTTCCACTGTAATTGCAGCATTGTCATAGCTGATTCTTTTCCTGCTTACAATCATAAACTTTGTTTTTGAACTATTCACATTCAGATTGTATCGTTTGCTGACTACAATTATTCGGTTTACTAGTTCCTGAAGATCCTGGAGGTTGTCTGCAATCATAGTTGTGTCATCTGCATATCGTATGTTATTGATATACTCTCCGTTCACCTTGATTCCCTTTTCTACTGAGTCTAACGCTTCAGAGAAGATGCCTTCAGCATAAATGTTGAAGAGAAGTGGTGAAAGTATACAACCCTGACGTACTCCATTCATAATTTTTATGTCCTTCGTGGTCCCATCTTTGTTTCTTATATGGGCCGACTGGTTCCAATATAAGTTCCTAATGCAAGCAATTATGTTTTTATCTATGTCCATTGAATTTAGAACTTCGAGCAATTTATCATGTTTAACCTTATCGAATGCTTTTTCATAATCAATGAAACATAAAAATCTTTTTGAACATTTCGACAGTTTTGTATAAGAACTTGTAGACCAAAAAGAGCTTCTCTTGTCCCAGTACCTTCTCGGAATCCGAACTGAGTTTTCCCCATTTTTGCTTCACATTTATTATAAATTCTGATGTGGATAATTTTCAAAAATATTTTTAATGCATGACTCATCAAACTTATCAATCTATAATCACTGCACTTTTTAGCATTTTGTTTCTTCGGCAAAGTAATAAAGGTGGATGTTAGCCATTCATCGGGATAGGTTCCGGTTCTGTATATTTTGTTGAATACAATCTCCAGAATTTTTAGATTGTCTTCGTCGATAAGCTTCAGAATTTCATTTGGCAAAATATCCGGACCAGGTGCTTTATTGTTTTTTGCCATATTAATTGCTCTTCGAATTTCCTCTTTGGTTATTGGAAGAAGATCTTGAACATCCGTTGTTTCTTCATGTGGTGTATTCAAGCTTCTTTCTTCATCACCAAATAAATCAGAGATATAGTTCTCCCACGCTTCTTTTCTTCTTTTAGAGTCAACTATAATTTCGTTTTGATGATCAATCAGATACGATGAATTTGATTTTTTACATAATCCTGATAGTTCTTTGACTTTTCTGTGGAGATTGAAATCGTCGTGTTGCTGTTGTAGACGTTCTAGCTGATTACATTGATCGTTAAGCCAGTCTTCTTTAGCTCTTCTGCATTTTGATCTGATTTCTTGCTGCAGTTTATTGTATTCAGTCTGGTTCTTATGCCGATACTCTCTTCTCTTGTCCATCAAATTCATTATTTCGGTTGTCATCCACTTTTGCTTGGGAGTATGCTTTTTTTCTCCAAGAACATTCATTGAAATTTCATTTAAAACGGATTTTGTCATGTTCCATATCTCATTTACATCATCACTCTGAGCATTTATGGATCTCATTTTATTGTTAATTTCAGTGGTGACAGCAGAATTAACGTTAACATCTTTGAGCATTTCTACGTTTATTCGAGGAACTCTCCTATCTCTTTTGATAGAAGTTAACTTCAGCCTCAATTTAGCAGCTAGGAGATTGTGGTCTGATGGTACATCTGCTCCTGAATAGGTGGATACGTTAAAAATAGAATTTCCAAAGCGGTTATTAATCATGATGTAGTCTATTTGATTTCTCACCACATTTGTTGGGCTGTCTTGTGGCGACTTCCAAGTGTAAAGTCTTCTGGGAGGTAGTTTAAACCAAGTGTTGGTGACCTTCAGATTATATTCTTGGCAGAACTCCAGTAGTCTATCCCCTCTTTCGTTCCTTCTACCTAGTCCAAATGATCCTACTATGCTCGAAACTTTGCCGCAGCCAATTTTGGCGTTGAAGTCACCCATAATGATATTAATATCGTGTGGTTTCGTGAGTTTGAGGTTATCTTCTAGATCTTTATAAAATCCTTCAATTTCATCATCTGCCGAATCCGCTGTAGGAGCGTATACCTGAATTATGTTTAGGTGCACTGGTTTAGCGTTTAGCTTAAGCAGTAATGCTCTATCTGAGAATGGAATGAATTCGCTCACATATTGTCTCATGCGATTTGGGATGATCACACCAACTCCTTTTCTATGCATTGGCGTATTATTGCCTGAGTAATAAAATATGGAGTTATTGGTCATACATTCTCCAGAATTGGGCCACCACGTCTCACTTATACCCAAGATGTCAATTTTCAGCCTCTGCATTTCTTGTATGACATTGGCTAGTTTCCCAGACTCGAAAAGGCTTTGAACATTCCAAGTTGCTATATTTAATTTGTTGGTTTTACCTCCGGGGATTCTTAGCACCCTCGTATTGCCGGAGACTGAGGGCCGTTCATTAGTTTGTTCTTCCATGTGGTTTTTCTAGGGATGATACTTCATTGGTTTCCCGTTGCCTTATGAAGGGTTTATAGTTTTCCTTCTAATACTCAGCCGCCCTTAACATAGGAACAGACGCTGTTTGTAGCCGCCAATTATTGAACAGACGCTACGTTGTTTATTATCGGAGTTTACGTCTCCTAGCCTTTAGAAAACCAATCCTACAAGTGCAAGGCAGCACCACCGGCAGTTGCGTCGTGAAATTGGTGTGTATGAAGGAGTCTAGATAGCTATGCTACCAGGCCTTCTCTACATATTACCAACTCATTACTCCCTGCACGTTCAGTTAATCATTTATATAGCGAGCCGCTTGTTCCAAGTCAGACGCCCGCTTGTAGCCGCCAATTGTTGGACAGACGCTACCCACGTGTACCCTCGCCAGGAGCCCTTACAAGGTACTATCAGCCGGGCCAACTGAACCAAGGTTTTTTAACGAGGTTGTTACTCCTCCCCCTCCTCCTTTTGCATCCGGGCTTGGGACCGGCAATTGGCAGACTTTGTTTAACTAATAACATTATTTTTATATAACACTAGCTGTGCCCGGTCCGCGTTGCTAGCCCCCCTCCGTGTTGCTGGCCCCGGTCCATGTTTCCATAGAGTCAAAGCAAAAGCTCAAATGACTGGAGATTAATTTTAAATAAAGGAAAAAATTCTTTGAAATCTCTCAAACAAATAAAAAATAGGTTTTTTTTGTTGTTGTTTACAGAATTTTTTTTTTTTGAAATAATGATTTTATAATAACAGTGATTTTTGGTGTTAAATCATAATGTCTTGTATATATATATATATAATATATATGTATTTATTTATGACTACCTATGAATTCGCCAAGATCTTTTCAATGATATCCCACATGATCACATACAGCACATTTTATATGAAGGGCTTTAAACGCTTTCTGGACCCAAGTGGGGCGTCCTGGAACCTTGGTTTCTATACAAAAGTTTTTAAGCTCGGCAAGACATTTTCAATGATACCCCACATGATCATATACAGCTGATTTTATATCACGGCCTTTAAACGCTTTCTAGGCCCAATAAGGGCGTCCTGGAGGAATTTTCTTAAATTTTCTTTCCGTAAGAACCTTCTACAAAGTATTAGAAACTAAAAAAAATGGTTGAATAAAATCGGTAAAGGCGTTCTCAAGTTATGCCGTGACCAACAGAAATAGCGATTCATTTTTATATATATATAAAATGGCTATTAAAAAATAAGGGTTGATCGTAGAAGGGTGAAAATTGAGGATTGTATGTATTTTTGTATGTTATATCATAAAAAAATAGAAATTAAAAATTTTGTCTAAAAAATAAAAAAAAAATTTTAGGGGTGGACTACCCCTAACATTTAGGGGGATGAAAAATAGATGTTGGCCGATTCTCATAGATACCGGATAAGCACAAAAAATTTCATCAAAATCGGTCAAGCCGTTTCGGAAGAGTATGGCAACGAAAACTGTGACACGAGAATTTTATATATTAGATTATGTTAAATAATAACATTATGTTTTATACAAAAAAAAAATAAATAATTTTTGATTTCATAAATGCTTATATCTTCTAAACGCTTTAATATAGGCATACACTATGTGTGCACAAATTATAGAAAACAAGTTATGAAAAAAAACCAAGGGTTTTAAAAAAGCACATTTCAAAATTATATTGTATTACATACTAAGTTTAACTTTGGAAATATTTACTTGGAAATAGTTACTGCTGACTTATAAAATTTACTGCTGACAAGTACATTTTTAATTTTAAAGTTGCTATAGCCCTTCATTTGGGAAGGTTGCCAAATTTCTCAAGGATCTAACTTCATCTAAGTCCTCCCCTCCTCCTCTATTTTGTTAGGTTCTAGGAATTAAATTATGAATTCCACAAAAATTTGAAATTTTACTTAGAATTATACTATCTAAGCAAAACTGGGTAAAGCTGAGAGACACTTTCTTCAATTTAAAAAACCGCTTTTAAATTTAAGAAAAACCTTTAACATATGTTAAAATATAATGTTGGACCTTTAAATTTTGTATATTAATAAAAACAAAATTGGACAGGTATTCAAGTTACAGGTACTTAAAAATAGCAAAATTTCAATGCACCCTCTTCAAAAAATTTTTTGTTAACCGGCTCCTTCTATTTTTTTAGGATCTAACTTCTCCCAAAATTTCAATATCTTATCTTAAACCGTTTAGGAGATATAAGGGACCAAAAATTTTGCAAAAATTGAGTTTTATATAATGGTAAATTTTAGTACCGTATGGCAACCCTATATATTTGAACGACATATTTTTGTAAAACCTATAAAAGCAGCAAAAACTACGCATATTTCAAACGGTGTAAAAGTTTTTGTAAACATACGGACGGACGGACAGACAGAGTGAAGCTATATAGGCACATCTTTACAAAATTTTTTGAAAATGTGCTAAAAATTGGCTTTCCAACGATGTAAAAATATTTAGCGGGTTTCTTGGCCAAATTTTGAAAAATATGAGTTTTAGAGAACGATGTTGAATATTTTTTTTTTGCAAAAATTTTCAACTTTGAACTACAGTATCTCAAAAACGGCAACACCGTTTTCAAATAAACGTTAAAATATTCTCCAGACCGTGATCTTAATTAATAGCTTTGGTTGAATATATATATACCAAACAGATCGCGAGATATAACGGTTTTTATAAAATAGACTAAAATAACAAGGATACTTTCAAATGTCCTTTTCGTCCTTAATGTGCCATTAAACCTATATAGTTTTTAAAAGCTGGCAACACCAGTTATCTTCTAGATATAGTCATTTGGTCTTACACGGATACTACTTAAACCCTAGAATCCCCCAAATTTTTATAATGATTTACAATTATATATTATTTATTTTGAAAAAAATTCAGTAAAAATAAGCGAATTACGCACTAATTTTTGTTATATATATACAACACGAAAGTGAGATGGAAACGCAAATCCACAAATAAAAAACTGACACAATGTTACAATTGCCAGATGTTTGGTCACGGTTCGCGTAACAGCAGTGTTAACACAAGATGTTCTTTCTGTGCCGGCAATCATCCCACTACTGAATGTAAAAATAAAGAAATAAAAAAATGTGCTAATTGTCATGGTGAACATTATTCTACTGATAACATCCGTAATAACAAAAAAACGTACATCTCTCTTCTAAACCGCAATACAAAAACTAGCAAAAATGTCTCCGATTCCAAAAAAAAAAACAGTACAATCAAAACAAACAACAACAACACAATATACTGTGTACATATATCAGTGGGGTGAACAAGTGCTGAAGACTTTTAAAATTTAAAAAATTGATATAAATTTATTTCAGTTCAAATTTTTTATACGGTTGGCTTTAACTTATAAAGCATAAAATTTTCTAAAAATGAATGGCAAATGCAATATTTGTATGAAAAAAGTAGAACGAAATGATTTAAAAATTAAATGTTTAATTTGTGCAAATTTTAACCATGCAATTTGCGCCAAATTGGAAAAGAAAGAGTTGGAAATATTGGAGAGAAGTAAAAGTGGTTTTAATGCAATGTATGCATTTCATCGCGTAGATTATCCTCTCAAAGAGATAATTTAGCAGCATCTCCTTCATCATTTTCAACCAATACAACTAATGATAAGAATTCGAAAATATTTTCTAATAAATCTACTGTATGTAATATTTCAAAAGTATCATCTTCATCACAAGCGATTACTCCTACTACACATAAATCATCTTTAACACACACAGATACATCTAATTCTACTGATTCTGCGGAGAATAATCGAAGTCAAACAGCTAACTTTGATATAGAGAATCAACTAGGAACCTTCGAAAAAGAGAGAAATACCAATGTCACAAATCCCACTATTGTTTTGAAAAATTCAAATACACATTCACACACACAATTGACAGGTCAAATAGTTAATTTCGAAAATGAGAGCTTCTCACAAAAACAAAATACCAACTTCGAAAAAGAGAGTCTCTCAAACTCAAAACAAATTTCTCTAGAAGTTTTATATGCTGAAATTATCAGTTTAAAAAAAATAAATTTCGAGCGCCTTGCTGCTTTTTCTATATTAAAAGAAGAAAATACAGCGTTAAATACTTAAGTATCGCATTTAGAAAACAAAATCAGCTGGCTTGTGCAGAAAGATAAAATGAATGATATAGAAATATTTGGAGTACAAGATGTAAACAAAAATAATGCTAAAAATTATTTAAATACAATTTTTAGTGAAGGTTTAAAAATTAATTTAAATGAAAATAATATTTCTAACTGCTACATAAAAGAGATTAAAGATACAAAAGATGGATTAAAAAGTAAAAAGGTTAATAAAAAAATTTTGTGCGTAGAAAGAAATTATGAAGTCGAAGTATAAAAATTATAATAATCTCGATACTGGATTATTTGGTGATGTATAAATCAAAAATTTACATAAACGACAGTTTCACCAAATTAATTAGAACATTGTTTATGGCGGCTAAGAAGGCGAAGAAGAAGAAAAATTATAAATATTTATGGTTTAGAAATAATAATATTTTTATGAAAAAACAGGACAATGATAGGGTACTCATTATTAAAACTTTTGATGATTTAAATCTTTTATAGTATTTTTATTTTTTTTTTATGAATAATAATTTAAATTTTAATCTTTTTAATGATTACCCTATAATTGATCCTGAATAGTGTTTTTGAATTTACAAATTTTGATAATTCTTTATTTTTAGTTCATCAAAGTGTTAGAAGTTTGAGGCAGAACTTTGATTCGCTTGTGACCCACTTAGAAGTTTTTAAAAATATTCCGGATTTTATTTTTGTTTCCGAGCTTTGGATTTTCAATAATGAGATAAGTAATTATAACTTACCGAATTATAAATTTTATGCTAACACTAATGATTCGTATTGTGCTGGTGGCGTTGGAGTGTTTGTTAAAGATAATATTGTGTGTGATGTTTTTTATTGCAATTTCACTTCGGCTGATGTTATCAAAATTAGTTGTACTATTAACGGCGTGTTTTTTACTTTCATTTGTATTTACAGACTGCACAGTTGTACAATCAACTTATTTCTGGGTGAGTTCTCACAATTTTTGCGAAGTCAAACTACGAGTAACTTAATTGTGTTAGGAGATATGAATTTAGATATTTTGAATAGTAGTGAATGTGTTGATTTTTATTTGACATTACTAGCTGAGAATGGTTTGGCTTCTATTATAAATGAACCGACTAGACACATTTCGGGAACTTGTTTAAGGAAAATCCGGTTAAAAAATAAATTGAGAATTATGTGGTATAAACATAGAAATAACTATAGGTTGAAAATACGTTATAATAAGCTTTGTAAATCCGTAAAAAATGAAATATCGAAATGTCGAGATGAATTTTATCGTTCAGAATTTGTTAAATGTAAGGATGATTTAAAAAGCGAATGGCAACTGTTAAATAGTTTGTTAAATACACCTCAAAATAGTTTTAATGAAATTCGACTTAATAAAAATGATGAACTTATTTCTGATGAAACTTTAATTGTATGTGAGTTTAATAATCATTTCTCCTCTGTTGCAATTGAGTTATCCTCCGGCCTTGGTAATAGTCATGATAGTATTGCTGGCGAAATTCATTTGTGTGATAGTTTCTTTTATCACAGTATTACTGGGCATGAACTTTTGAATATTATTAAGTCATTGGATAATTCAAATTCTGTTGGTTTTGACGGAATTTCTAATAAACTCATTAAAGGTATTGCTTTCAATGTTATCGATGTTTTAGCTTATATTTTCAATTTCAGTGTATTGTCTGGTATTTTTCCTAGTCTACTAAAATCTGCTGTCATAATTCCGCTTTTCAAAAAGGGTATTCAAACAGACGTTAACAATTATAGACCTATTTCATTGTTATCAACATTATCAAAAATCTTTGAAAAAGCTATTAAACATAGAGTTCTAATTTACTTAAATAGGTTAAATTTCTTTTGCAATAAACAATTTGGGTTTAGGAGTGCCTGTTCTACCAAGGATGCCCTTCTGGCCTTTTGCTCTAATATTAATAAGGGTTTAGATAATAAAAAATTTTGCGCTGGGAATTTTACCGACGTTACAAAGGCGTTTGATATGGTAGATCACTCTATTCTTTTGCAGAAATTGTTTGCTGTAGGGTTTCGAGGCTTTATGTTTAATTGGTTTGAGTCCTATTTAAGAGACAGGTCACAGCATGTCAAAATAGGCAATAGTTATAGTAGTTCAAAAAAAATTTAAATTTGGGGGTACCACAAGGATCAGTTTTGGGCCCAATTCTATTCTTAGTTTATATGAATTCAATTTTTTATCAAAAGTTTAAGGGAAATTTAACAGCCTTTGCTGATGATGTTGGTGTGTTATATTGTTATGATAGTGCATTAAATTTAGTCTGTGATATAAATAATGACTTAAATGCTTTTAGGTCTTGGTTCTCTAAACATAGGTTAGTTGGTAGCAACAAACCGAAACTAATGTTTTTTAGCCTTAGCCAGCAGGATACTCCTGTTATAGATTTTGTTTTTCATGCGACCAATTGTAATAAATTCACCCTAAATGGGCAGGGATTAACTTTCAATGATGCCATTTGCTGTAGATCTGGTTGTTTTAATATTGAAAAAGTTGAGAATTTTAGGTATCTTGGTATATTTATTGATAGAAATTTTAGTTGGTTACAACATACTACTACGCTTAAGTCATATTTACGCTGCACGCTAAGGAATTTTTATTACCTAAAAAAATTATGTTCGCTAAATGTACTTAAAATGTTTTACTATGGTATTTTTCATTCTAAGTTACAGTACGGCATGAGCTGTTAGGGTGGTACCTACAGAAATAAAATCAATCCGCTACTAATTTTGCAAAAATGCATTATTAGAAACATGTGTAACCGCAATAGATTTTCTAATAGTATGGAATCATTTAGGTATTTGAAAATTCTTCCCACTAGACAGTTGTATTACTATAAAGTGTTAAAAATCTTTTTTACTAGAGGTGGATATCTAAACAGCAGATCCTCTAATGCTTATTCCTTGCGTTTTAATCAGAGATTTTTTTTTAACGTTCCAACTTCTCGTACTACAAACTATCGTAACTTTTTTGACATTGTGCCTGTTCGATTGTTTAATAGGCTTCCTGAATCAATACGATTACTTAGAAATATAAATGTGTTCGGTAAGAAAGTAAAAATTTGGCTTCTAATTTTTGGGCACAACGAAATCTAGAGTTTGCTATCACCATTAACTTAAAAAATTATTTTTGTACATATGTAAATACTTAAACCGTTTTTATACCCTACACCTATAGAATAGGTAAAAGGGTATATTAACTTTGGTATGGTGTTTGCAACCACCTAAAGGAAGCGAGCTAGATATGGAAAAGTATATATATTTGTGATCAGCGTGACCTCCTGAGTCGATATAGCCATGTCCGTCCGTCCGTCCGTCTGTCCGTAGGCACGATAACTCAAAAAATAATGGAGCTATCTTGATGAAATTTTAACTGGAGGTTACTAGGACTGAAAGTACGGCGGGGATTGCATATGGGCGAAATCGGCCCATTGGTTCGGATTCTGGACCTTTTAATCGATCGAAGGGCTAACGATCATATATAAAAAATCACAATAACTCAACAACTAATGACGCTTTCTTCATCAATTTTGTGCTGTAGGTTACTAGTAATTAAACTACTTCGGGGATTGCGTAAGTTCGGGATTGGACCATGGGTTCGGAGCCTAGAACTTTTTGATCGAATTTAGGCCAAACGAGCATAATTCCGAAACCAATGAAGATAGAACCTCCAAATTTTGTATCAGGGTGTCCCTCCCTCCTGGGTCGGGGACCAGCCACACATTTTCGAAGACCTTAAAGCATATCTTTAAAATTAATAAAGATAACAACTTAAAAAAATGTAGAAGCTTCAAATTTGGCACAAGAGTGTTCTTTACTATCCCTTGCGTGTCCCCCTAATTTGGGATCAATTGTAGTGGTGGTTCAGTATCCCTCTTAGACTTCTTAAGTTTTGAAAGCTTATAATCGAAATTATTAAAAATAGTAACTTAAAATTAAGATAGAACATTCAAATTGTGTACAAGGGTTAACTAGTGCTTAAAGTTAAGCGTGGACTGCATAAGGGCGAAATCAGCCCAAGGGTTTTCTGGACCTTTTAATAGGTTTCAGGGCTAACGAACATATATAAATAATCACGATAACTCAACAACTAATGACGCTATCTTCATGAAATTTGTGCTGTAGGTTATTGGTAATGAAACTACGGCGGCAATTGCGTACGGTGAGGATTGGACAATGGTTTCGGAACTTAGAACTTTTTGTTCGAATTTAGGCCAAACTAGCATAATTCCGAAACCAATGAAGACAGAACCTCCAAATTTGGTTTCAGGGTGTCGCTTTCGATTTCCTTAGTGTCCTTGAAATTTTAGCCCAATTGGAGTAGTGGGTGTGGACCAGCCAATCAGTTCTAAGAACCTTAAAGCATATTTGCGAAATTAATAAAGATAGTAACTTGAAACAAATGTAGAAGCTTCAAATTTGGCACATGGGTGTTCTTTACTATTTCCTGCGTGTCCCTCTAGTTTTGTACCTTTCTTAGACCCCCCATTGTGTAAAAGTTTTTCATCGAAATTAATAAAACTAGTAACTTAAAATTAAGATAGAACGTTCCAATTGTGTACAAGGGTTAACTAGTTTTGATAGTATGACGGGGACTGCATATGGGCGAAATTGTACCATAATTTCGGGTTCTGGAACCCTTGAAAAGTTCAAGGGTTAACAAACATATATCTTAAAAACGCCATAACTCAAAAAATAATGCCGCTATTTTGATGAAATTTAAACCCTAGGTTACTAGTAATGAAAGTACCATTGGAATTGGTTCTGGTCGAGTTTGGTCAATGAGTTCGGCTTCTAGAAGCTTTTGATCGATTTGAGGCCGAACGAGTATAATTTCAAAGCCAAAGAATATATTTGCTATTTCCTATGTGTCTCCGAAATTTAGACTTAATTGTAGTGGTTCAGCTATGTTCAAAGGTACTTGCTGCATTTATGTAAAATTTATTTTTATATTTAAATGAATTATATGAAAAGGTGTAAATTTGTAATTGTATTTTAGAAACACATTTATTGAATATTTTGCGTATAAGCTTTTCTATTAGGTGTATTAACTAGCCATTTAAAATAATTGCAATGTTGAAAAATTTGGATTATTAAATATATTATGCTTTGATTAGCTTTTTATCACAAAATTTAATAACTAGACTTTTTTCATTTTGTAATTGAATTGGAATAAATATATTTTCATTTACAACAAGTTTTTTTGTTTTTTAATATTTTTAAATAAATAAATTAGTAAGAATTTGTAATATTTTTTAAGAGATAGTGTAATTAGAAAATGTTTTTAGTATTATAAAGTTAATTTGGTTAGCTATGTCTTACAATCAAATTAATAACAGCTTTTATGGCGTTAAAATGACTCATGGATATGTCATTAAATTTGAACCAAATAGGTGTAGGGTATTTCTAAGTCGGTTGCACCGACTGACTGTTTCTTTACTTGTTTTTATATAAGTTATATTTTACATTTTATAGGGGATTTTTCATTTTTGCTTATTACTTTATATATATAATTTACTTCTTTTTTTTAACTTTTTCGCACTTTTTTTTCTCATCCCACAACAGGAAAAGAAAGTATTACAAATTGTTGTGGCATTAAACACTACTTTTATTTTGAAGCATATAATGTCATTTTCATATTCACTAGGTTTAACTAATTTTGAATTAGTATGTTATTGAATTAATTTAATTTTAAATAATGAATATATAAAAATAATCAATTAAAAAATTAGAAAATAATTATAAAAAATTTAAAATTTTCATTTATTTATTATATTTAAGTTAATGAATTATAATTTAATACAACTAGTATGAATAAAGTTTAATTTAAATCTAATCTAAATCTAATATTGAGTAGTAATTACAATACACACTTTCCAAATTCACTCAATGTTAATAAACCAATGCTACATTACCTTTCAATATCATGCGCAGATCAAATTCAAATAATGACAGCAACAATAAGAACAGTAACACTATTGCAAGTACAAACCTTTATAACAGTAAATATTCTAACAATGTTAATAATAGTAATTCTAACAATAATAATAGTTTAAGTAACAATAATACTATAATAATAATAATCTTTTTTCGAGGAAATAGTAAAATTAACAAATGAACTATTAAGTAAATTAAGTAATTGTTCAAATAAAGCTGAACAATTTTCTATAATAACTGAACTTTCGATTAAATATATATATTCAAAATTAAAGGAAATAGTACAATTAACAAATGAACTATTAAGGAAATTAAGTAATTGTTCAAATAAAGCTGAACAATTTTCTATAATAACTGAACTTTCGGTTAAATATCTATATTGAAAATGATAGTTAATAATAGTAAAATTTTTTACGCGCAGTTAAATCATTTCAATCATTTAATTAAAAACAAATTAAACATTTAATTAAATCAAATCGCAATATGAAATGGTCTAGTATCCTAAAGACACTCAAAAAATCGTTAAAGCCCTTTTGGAAAATTACAAAGATTATCAAAAGTAAAAACAAACATATAGCCGTACTAAAATATTAATAGAACAGCCACTTTGACTGCAGAAAATAAATGAATTCTCATTAAAAAATTTTTCAGCCAATTATTCTGTATGCAGCACCATTATGGGGTGATTGTGCTGCAACTCACATTGAAAAATTACAAATTGCGCAAAATTAAAATCCTGAAACTCGTATTCAATCTGCCTAGATGGCTTCCAGCCAGGAGACTGCATAACAAAGCCAAGATTAATACTGTTCAACTCAGAATTAATCAATTCAACTAACGCCTTGATAAGGGATTTATATTAATTAATTTTAATAGGTTAGTTTAGTTTTAAGTTATCAATAGGTTCGCTTTAAGTAATTTTAAAAAAAACAAGCTTTAAAAAAAGTTTTTTGCCATTTCCCTTTAAAATAACTTTACCTTAGAAGTAATAATGCTGTTATTTACACAAAAATTTTTAAATTAACTTTAATTAAAAGATATATAAAATAAACATAGCTAAGTGAAAAATTTAATAAAAAAAAAATTGTATTTGAAATTTGCTCCATAACAGAGTTCAGTTAATATAAATAAATATCTGAACAACAAAAAAAAAATTACAGAAACAGTCTAACTATAATTCAAGGTCTCAAAATGAGAAACTCTCTATCGGCAAGCCAAAAAAGTTAATTTTTGATAACAAATTTGAGAAAGTTTTGCAGAGAAGAGAACATTGAAATCCATTTCACTTCCCCTCGGAGCCAGAAACAAAAGTTTTAAAATCGGTAGGAAATTATAACGATACCATTCATTCAACAACTGGTGTAAATGATTTTATAAATAATAAAATATCCCACAAACGCGCAGAATCTATAAAAAATAAAACCCAAAGATAAAAAGAACAACTTATCACAAAACTTAATAAAAATAGGAAAGATTTTGTATTTCCTAATACTGAAGAAATTTTAGTAAAAAAGTAAAGAAACAGTCAGTCGGTGTAGGTTCAAATTCAATGGGAAGTCCATAAGTCATTTTAAAACCATAAAAGCTTTTATTAGTTTCATCGTAAAACATAGCTAACAAATAGCAAATTTACTTTATTATACTAAAAACATATTCTAATTATTTTATCAATTCAAAAATATTAATATATGTATATTCAAAAATATTAAACAAATAAACTTAAAATAAATGGATTCGTAAAATGCAATTACAAAATTACATATTTAAAACTTTTTATCCAATTCAATTAAATTTTACACACATGCAGCAATTACTTCTTTTCAAGATTTCTAGCTGGAGTGCATTTACTGTTAAATGATTTAGTACCCTTGATTAATTACTTCAATTTTAAATAATTTTTAAATTTATTCTCTTAATTTACTTATTTTTCAATGTTTTATATAATTAAACTCAAAGCTATTCGAAAGAAATATTTATTTGTTATAATATTAATATAAAAGTTTATATAATTTGATGGTTTTTAATGTTAATTCCATTACTTCCATTACCTTTTTATCACAAAATTTAATAATCAAAATGACAAATTTAGAACTTATCGTTTTCGTTTAAATTTAAAAATAAATTTTACAACTTAAGAACCGTACACAATTTCTTAATTATAATATATTACCTATGGTAATAATTCAATAACCTTTTATAAAAAATAAAAAAAAAAATTTGGTCGTTTTATAAAAAAATATTTTGTTTTAATTTATAAAATATAATACATAATTATTTTTATTGTAAGATTCTTAGCCTATTTTTAAAAGAGAGTGTTAAATAAGAACGGAAATAGGAAATAGAGTTTCAAATTTGAAGTTTGTTTCTTTATTAATTTCGAATATATGCTTTAAGGTCTTGGGGGTTTTGAGGGTGGTACGCAAACCGCTATTCCAATTCATCCAAAATTTCACGTACACAAAACAAATAAGAAGAAACACTTGTACCCCAAATATAAGGTTCTGTCTTCTTTGCTGGCGAAATTATACCCGTTTGGCCTCAATTCGAGGCTTCCTTGTTACTTTCATTACTAGTAACCTAGAATTTAAATTTAATCAAAATGTTATGG
Organism: Dolichopus griseipennis; assembly: GCA_963082915.1. Taxonomy (NCBI): domain Eukaryota; kingdom Metazoa; phylum Arthropoda; class Insecta; order Diptera; family Dolichopodidae; genus Dolichopus; species Dolichopus griseipennis. The sequence goes on along the minus strand of OY720442.1, from coordinate 76,726,093 downwards.
TGTTGTTAAGATATATGTTTGTTAGCCCTTGAACTTTTCAAAGGTTCCAGAACCCGAAATCATGGTGCGATTTGGCCTATATATAATCTTCGTCATAGTCCAATTCACAAAAAATTTTATTTAAAAATATTTTACTTAGCAAAATTTCACAATTTTATTTAATATTTTTACTTAACAAAGAACAGTAATTTACTGCGGGAAAGAAAGTTCATTTGCGTTATCACAAATGAGGGCTCACGTTGCAGCAATAAGTGAAGCTTTTGGGAATAAAAATAATTTCTATAATTTTTGTTCACTTCTTATTCAACGTACAATAAAGAAAGATTTAAAAATTTTAAAGAAAGGGTTTTTTATTTTTAAAAAAAATTTAAATAATTTTTAGCGGCTTAAATGCTTAATAGCGGAGCAAGTAAAAATTTAAATCAAAAAGTATTTTAAATTAAAAAAAATAAAATTTTAATAACTATCAACAAGTTTTTCGATAGTTTAACTGGCGCCTGATCAGGGACCATCTAGTGTTTAACAGGGTTATAGTGTAGTGTTTTCTGAAGAAAAAAATTAAGTAATATAAATTAAAATTTAAAACAAAAGTAAAATCAAAAAAAGAAACAAAAAAAGCACTAATAAAAACATTAATATTTAAAAAAAAAACAAAAAAGGAAAATTTGAAAATAAAAATATTATTATTTCAAAACAAACTTAAAAACGAGGAAGATTATAGTTGCCCTTGTCAACTTTTAGATACCCGTGAATTTTATTTATTAATTAGTTATTAATAAAAAAAACACAATCATTTATTTTTTTAAATAGATGTTTTAATTTTATTGAAATTTAAAATTTAAATCTTAAATTTAATTTTACAACTATTTTAGATTATTCAAGTTCAACAATTTGGTTTAGACTGACTTCTTTTTTTAATTAGTTACCAATATTTATATTGTTTATTATTTACAATATTTTATTTAATTCTTAACTTATACAAAGATATTTCTTTGTCTTAAATACATAATATAAATCTTATTCTATTTTATCGTACAAAGAAAGTAATTTCTTTGTTTCAGATACATAATATGAATCTTAATTTATTTTATTTATTTCTTTAAAAACAAAGAAAGTAATTTCCTTGTCTCAATATAATAATTATCTTATTAAAACATGACTTGATTTGTTTACTATCTATTGTTTACCTGATTGTAACTTTCTTATTTAAGACATGTTTTAATTTGTCTGTTAGTATTGATTATTATTATTTACCTGATAACAAAATATTTTGTTAAGACATGTTTTATTTTGTCTGTTAATATTGATTATTATTATTTACTTGATAACAAAATATTTTGTTAAGACATGTTTTATTAAAATTATCTTCCTGTTTCTAAATATTCTATTACTTCTTTAATTGTTTTATCATTATGTGTTAAGGATGTAACTCGTGCGTACACTATTATGTATTAAATAAATAATAATTTCATATATTGCAGTTGAACTGAAACTGAAAATTCAAAATATTTGTTTTTTTTTATATTTAATTACAAAAAAAATTAATAAAAAAAAAGATGAATTAAAAACAACATGAATTTAAAAAAAAATATGCCCTGCACCAGATTCGAACCCACATTTTTCACTTAAAAGGCCGACGTCCTAACAACTAAGCCATCGGTTTTTTGTTTATCTTAATTTTTTTTGAAAATTATTATAGTTGCTATGGTATCAATTGTATTGTTTTGAAAAATTGTTTTGAATTTTGTTATAAAAATATTAAAAAAAAATTAATAATTTTTAATATAAATGAGAGTTTTCTGTCAAATTTTCTATAAAATAAAATTTTTCATACATAAAATAAATCGGTCCGGGTCATAATGTCGATTGAGAAAATGTCGACTAAGAAAATTTCGACTGAGAAAATTTCGACTGAGTAAATTTCGACTGAGAAAATGTCGACCTGAGAAAATGTCGATTGACTGCGTCGAAATACTGCGCAGTATTTTCTCAATCAACATTTTCTTAGCCAACATTTTTTCAGTGAAGATTGTCATTTTTTCAACATTTTTTCAGTATAATAGTTACTTGAGGTTTGCAGCAGTGAGAATGCTGTAACAGCCCTGTATTATATTTATTAGTAATATATATTTTATTAGTAAAAATGATATTATTAAAATTTTGTTATAATTTAACTTTATTTCACTCACGTGTTCCTAAGGCAGAATCGAAGATTAGACTTGAATCACAATAAGTAATTAACACTAATAAAAATTATTAAAAAAAAATAAGATTTTCGTTACTAATAATAATATTTTCTCTTAATTTTTTATCTTCAAATTTTTCTTTAAATAAATTTAAGAAATTCTTAATTTTGTCTTTACTTATGAAGAGACTTTTCTTCAGGTTTCCTATTTATATGATTTTTATTTTCATTATAATATTGATAATTTTTATCATTAAAATTTTCTTTTAAATATATTCGTTATTCGGCTTTTTAGTTAATAATTTATTTTTTTAAAAAATTTTTCATTTACTTTTTCAAGATATTTAGATAATATTATTTTAATTTTTTTTTTTTTTAATTTTATGATAATTCTCCCTACAGATGGGGATATTGCTCTTATTTATTTTTGTTCCATCAAGAAATTTACAAAATGTGGTTAAATTTGCAAAATTTTATTAAACTGGCTTGATAGTAAATTATAATTAAATTTACGAAAAAGAACAAAAACAATTTTATTGATAAATTATGGTTAGATTTATCTTTGGCGATTTCTTATTCGTCTTTTTCTTTCAGAAGAAATATGTTTCCTTTTTATACCCTACACCTATAGAATAGGTAAAGGGGTATTTTAACTTTGGTATGGTGTTTGTAACCACCTAAAGGAAGCGAGCTAGATATGGGAAAGTATATATATTTGCGTGACCTCCTCAGTCGATATAGCCATGTCCGTCCGTCCGTCCGTCCGTAGGCACGATAACTCAAAAAATAATGGAGCTATCTTGATGAAATTTTAACTGGAGGTTACTAGGACTGAAAGTACGGCGGGGATTGCATATGGGCGAAATCGGCCCATGGGTTCGGATTCTTGACCTTTTAATCGGTCCAAGGGCTAACGAACATATATAAAAAATCACGATAACTTAACAACTAATGACGCTATCCTCATCAAATTTGTGCTGTAGGTTACTAATAATGAACCTATTTTGGGGATTGCGTAAGTTCGGGATTGGACCATGGGTTCGGAACCTAGAACTTTTTGATCGAATTTAGGCCAAACGAGCATAATTCCGAAACCAATGAAGATAGAACCTCCAAATTTGGTATCAAGGTGTCCCCTCCTATTTCTTAAGTGTCTTAGAAATTTGAGCCTCATTGGAGTAGTGGGTCGGGGACCAGCTACACATTTCCGAATACCTTAAAGCATATCTTTAAAATTAATAAAGATAGCAACTTAAAAAAAATTTAGAAGCTTCAAATTTGGCACAAGGGTGTTCTTTACTATGTCTTGAGTGTCCCCCTAATTTTGGATCAATTGGAGTGGTGGTTCAGTACTCCTCTTAGACCCCCCTTAGAATGTGTAAAAGCTTATCATCGAAATTAATAAAACTAGTAACTTAAAATTAAGATATAACGTTCCAATTGTGTACAAGGGTTAACTAGTATTGATAGTATGACGGGGACTGCATATGGGCGAAATTGTACCATGGTTTCGGGTCCTGGAACCCTTGAAAAGTTCAAGGGCTAACAAACATATATCTTAAAAACACCATAACTCAAAAAATAATGCCGCTATTTTGATGAAATTTAAACTCTAGGTTACTAGTAAGGAAAGTACATGGGAATTGGTTCTGGTCGAGTTTAATTTCGAAGCCAAAGAATATATTTCCTATTTCCTATGTGTCCCCGAAATTTAGACTTAATTGTAGTGGTTCAGCTATGTTCAAAGGTACTTGCTGCCTTTATGTAAAACTTATTTTTATATTTAAATGAATTATATGAAAAGGTCTAAATTTGTAATTGTATTTTAGAAATATATTTATTGCATATTTTGCTTTTATAAGCTTTTCTATTAGGTATATAAACTAACCATTTAAAATAATTGCTATTTTGAAAAATTTGGACTATTAAATATATTATGCTTTGATTATCTTTTTATCACAAAATTTAATAATTGGAATTTTTTCATTTTGTAATTGAATTGGAATAAATATATTTTCATTTATAACAAGTTTTTTTGTTTTTTAATATTTTTAAATAGATAAATTAGTAAGAATTTGTAATATTTTTTAATAGATAGTGTAATTAGAAAATGTTTTTAAGTATTATAAAGTTAATTTGGTTAGCTATGTATTACGATCAAATAACAACAGCTTTTATGGTGTTCAAATGACTTATGGATATGTCCTTAAATTTGAACCAAATAGGTGTAGGGTATTTCTAAGCCGGTTGCACCGACTGACTGTTTCTTTACTTGTTTTGATTTATTCTTTCAAATTGATTTTTGAGTAGTAATGTTTTTATTTTCAGCTTGTTTTTTAAATAACTAACAATGTTTTTATGTTTTTTGTTTTTTGAATAACTAATAATGTTTTTATTTTTAAGTTGGTTTTTGAATTTTTGAATAATAATGTTTTTATTTTTAAAAATTTTGTGTTTTTTAAATAATAATGTTTTAATTATAAAGTTTTACTTTTTAAATAATAATGTTTTTATTATACCCGTGCATACATATATGAACATCGGGTATATTAAAATTACTCCTCCGTTTGTAACGCATCGAAATTGACTAGCTAGATATAGTGTCAAGGGTACGTATCGAATCAGCATCGTAAAGTGAATCGATCTAGCTATGTGTGTCCATCCGTCCGTTAGCACGATAACTCAAAAACTATAAGAGGTAGAGTTTCGAACCTTTCACAAAATAATTTTTCGACAATTTGTAGATTCCCTATAGTTTTTGGTTAAAATCGGACAAGGGCTTCGGGTAGCTGCTATACAAATTTTTTGAAGTTATATGAATATTTTCAAAGTTAATAACTAAATAGAAACTAAATATAAAAACAAACAAAATGTAGTTAAATTATTAATCGTTTCATGGCGTAGTGGTTAGGATATGCGACTTGTAGTCAAAACGTCTCGGTTCGAAACAAGACTTGGGCAGATTTTTTTTTTTAAATTCATTTTTTGTTACCTTTTTTTTTTTAATAAAATATATGTATTTATTTTCGGTAAAGTTGCAAGTGTCGATTTAGAAAATGTCGAATGGGTGAAAATATCGACTGTAAAAAAAATACTGACTGAGAAAATGTCGACAAAAAAAAATGCCGATTGAAAAAATGTCGACTGAGGGTGGAAATATCGACTGTAAAAAAAATACCGACTGAGAAAATGTCGACAAAAAAAATGCCGACTGATAATTTGCCTACAACTGAAAATATAAACAAAAAATGTCGACGTAATTAAAAATATAAAAAACAAATAACAATATATTTATTCTGGAAACAATAAATATCCATTCAATAAAAAAAACTAAAAGAAAAAATAGATATAATAATTATATGTGAAACAACACGATAAATAAATTTAATAAAAAATAGATTTTAGTATAACTTCATGTTCCTAGCTAATAAACATAAATATTCAAATTTAGAAAACCTGTTCTTGTTTGCAATAATATTTCTTAGACGTTCCGTCTTTTGATAAGTTTAGCTTTCACAACATCTATGTTTCCCATAGCTGTTGTGAAAGCTAATTATTTAAGCTGAAATTGCATACTTTGAGGCGCAATTTTATATAAATGGTTTTTGAACTTGAATTTGAATTTAAATTTAAGTATTTTATAAGAGTGAAGCTTTTTTTTAATTTTTTTGTTGTTTTATATCTACAAAATTATGTCAATTTAAATCTAACAAACCTAAATCTTGTAATAACATACCTACAGGGCTGTTACAGCATTCTCACTGCTGCAAACCTCAAGTAACTATTATACTGAAAAAATGTTGAAAAAATGACAATCTTCACTGAAAAAATGTTGGCTAAGAAAATGTTGATTGAGAAAATACTGCGCAGTTACTTGAGGTTTGCAGCAGTGAGAATGCTGTAACAGCCCTGTAGGTATACAATGAATATCTTCATTGGTTTCGGAATTGTGCTAGTTTGGCCTAAATTCGATCAAAAAGTTCTAAGTTCCGACCCCATTGTCCACTCCTCACCGTACACAATCGCCGCCGTAGTTTCATTACCAATAACCTACAGCGCAAATTTCATGAAGATAACGTCATTAGTTGTTGAGTTATCGTGATTATTTATATATGTTCGTTAGCCCTGAAACCGATTAAAAGGTTCAGAATCCGAAACCTTGGTCTGATTACGCCCTTATACAGTCCGCGCTATACTTATAGTACTAGTTAACCCTTGTACACAATTTGAACCTTCTATCTTAATTTTAAGTTACTATTTTTAGTAATTTCGATTATAAGCTTTTAAAACTTGTGAGGTCTAAGAGGGGTACTGAACCACCACTCCAATTGATCCGAAATTAGGGGGACACGCAAGAGATAGTAAAGAACACCCTTGTGCCAAATTTGAAGCTTCTAAATTTTTTTTAAGTTGCTATTTTTATTAATTTTAAAGATATGCTTTAAGGTCTTCGGAAATGTGTAGCTGGTCCCCGACCCACTACTCCAATGAGGCCCAAATTTCTAAGACACTTAGGAAATAGGAGGGGACACCTTGATACCAAATTTGGAGGTTCTATCTTCATTGGTTTCGGAATTATGCTAGTTTGGCCTAAATTCGATCAAAAAGTTCTAGGTTCCGAACCCATGGTCCAATCCCGAACTTACGCAATCCCCAAAGTAGGTTCATTATACAACCTACAGCACAAATTTGATGAAGATAGCGTCATTAGTTGTTGAGTTATCGTGATTTTTTATATATGTACGTTAGCCCTTGGACCGATTAAAAGGTCAAGAATCTGAACCCCTTTCAGTCCTAGTAACCTCCAGTTAAAATTTCATCAAGATAGCTCCATTATTTTTTGAGTTATCGTGCCTACGGACGGACGGACGGACGGACATGGCTATATCGACTGAGGAGGTCACGCTGATCACAAATATATATACTTTTCCATATCTAGCTCGCTTCCTTTAGGTGGTTACAAACACCATACCAAAGTTAAAATACCCCGTTACCTATTCTATAGGTGTAGGGTATAAAAAGGAAACATATTTCTTCTGAAAGAAAAAGACGAATAAGAAATCGCCAAAGATAAATCTAACCATAATTTATCAATAACATTGTTTTTGTTCTTTTTCGTAAATTTAATTATAATTTACTATCAAGCCAGTTTAATAAAATTTTGCAAATTTAACCACTTTTTGTAAATTTCTTGATCGAACAAAAATAAATAAGAGCAATATCCCCATCTTTAGGGAGAATTATCATAAAATTAAAAAAAAAAAATTAAAATAATATTATCTAAACATCTTGAAAAAGTAAATGAAAAATTTTTTAAAAAAATAAATTATTAACTAAAAAGCCGAATAACGAATATATTTAAAAGAAAATTTTAATGATAAAAATTATCAATATTATAATGAAAATAAAAATCATATATATAGGAAACCTGAAGAAAAGTCTCTTCATAAGTAAAGACAAAATAAAGAATTTCTTAAATTTATTTAAAGAAAAATTTGAAGATAAAAAATTAAGAGAAAATATTATTATTAGTAACGAAAATCTTATTTTTTTTTAATAATTTTTATTAGTGTTAATTACTTATTGTGATTCAAGTCTAATCTTCGATTTTGCCTTAGGAACACGTAAGTGAAATAAAGTTAAATTATAACAAAATTTTATTAATATCATTTTTACTAATAAAAACTAAAAATTTACTAACAACAAACATCTTTACTAATAACTAACAATTAACACTTTTTGCTAAAATTAAAAATCTCACCAAAAAAGAAATTGAAATTTTATATTTGAATATTTGATTTTGAATTGATAAAATTTTAAATTTTTACTAAACACGTATTTGAAAATAATAAATTTTAAATTAATATGTTCCATCGAAATTCCAAATTTTTAATATAGGTTTAATTAGAAATTAACAAGTAAAGAAACAGTCAGTACAACCGACTTAGAAATACCCTACACCTATTTGGTTCAAATTTAATGGGAAGTCTATAAGTCATTTTAAAATCATAAAAGCTTTTATTAGTTTGATCGTAAGACATGGCCAAACAAATTCTTTTTATAATACTAAAACATTTGTTAATTATTTTATCAATTCAAAAATATTAAAAATTCTTACTAACTTTTCTATTTAAAATATTAAACAACAAATTAAATTGAGATTAATGGATTCGTAAAATGCAATTACAAAATTACATATTTAAAACTTTTATCCAATTCAAAAAAATTTTATACACATGCAGCAATTACTCCTTTTCAGGACTTTAAGCTGTAGTGCATTTACTGTTGAAAGATTTAGTACCCTTGGTTAATTATTTCAATTTTCAATAATTTTTAAATTTATCCTCTTAATTGACTTATTTTTTAATATTCTATAGAATTAAACTCAAAATTTGTAATTTGTAATAATAAACGTTTATATAATTTTATGGTTTTTAATGTTAGTTTCTGAGTTTTGGTGTTTTTAAGATATACGTTTGTTGGCTTTTGAACTTTTCAAAGGTTTCAGAACCCGAAACCATGGTACAATTTCGCTCATATGCAGTCCCAGTCATACTTTTAATACCCTTGTACACAATTGGAACATTCTATGTTAATTTTAAGTTACTACTTTTATTAATTTCGATGATAAGCCTTTCAACCTTAAGAGGTCTAAGAGAGTTACCTGAACCACCACTCCAATTGATTGTACACCTAGAAAATATTAAAGAACAACCTTGTGCCAAATTTGAAGCTTCTACATTTTTTTGAAGTTACTATCTCTATGATTTTCGAAAATATGGTATTCGAAACTATGTGGATGGTCCCCGACCCACAATTTCAATTGGTTGCAATTTTCGAGGACACTTTGGGAATAGAAGGGGACACCCTGATACCTAATTTGGAGGTTCTAACTTCTTTGAATTCGGAATCATGCTTGTTTGGCCTAAATTCGATCAAAAAGTTCTAGGTTCCGAACCCATGGTCCAATCCAGAACTTACGCAATCCCCGAAGTAAAGATAGCGTAATTAGTTGTTGAGTTATCGGGATTTTTTATATATGTTCGTTAGACCTTCGATCGATTAAAAGGTCCAGAATCCGAACTCATGGACCGATTTCGCCCATATGCAATCCCCGCCGTAGTTTCAGTCCTAGTAACCTCCAGTTAAAATTTCATCAAGATAGCTCCATTATTTTTTCCCTTATGTGGTTACAAACCACCATTAACCATATGGTTAAAACACCCTACCAAAGTTAATATACCCTTTTACCTATTCTATAGGTGTAGGGTATAACAAAACATTTTAAATAATACCGTGAATTAAGCCATTTCGTCATTACCCAAAGTGAGGCTGCTTTGGACATGGTATTATAATTTAAAATTAGTAGAATAAATTTTTATAAATCTTAAGCATTATTTCAAATACGAATTTTTACTCTTAATAAAATAATTAACGAAGTATTAAATTTATTAGAATACTTTACATTAAATATAATTACTTGTTTTTCATTTTTATAATTAAACATAATCTTAAAATCAAAATATTCCTTGTAAGTAAATATAAAATAAATTAAATTATTAAATATTATTAATATTAAATAAATGTCAAAATTCTACATGTAGAATTTGTTTGCCAATTATAATTATTCTAAAATTTTTTGTTAAATAAATTGAAATATTTAAAATAAATATTATAATAATAAATATTATTAAATTGGTATTATGAAAATTAAATAAACTTTATTTCTGTAAAATTCAAGAATTTAAAAAAATTTTGAAAATAAATTTTAGTAGATTATTTTATATCAAACTAGCTAATACCCGGTGCGCGTTGCTGCGCCTCTCAATGGAGGTTTAATTGAAGTTGATGTTACTGCAAAAAGTTAACACAAAAATTACACTCGGTTTACACCTGTAAATTTTAAAATGAATGAAAGCAATCTTTTTAAAACCATTTTTCTAGGATTGTTCTAGTAATTTTTGAAACTTTCTGTAATTTAAAGCAGTACAAACTGCTTTCCAAATTTTGACGTAATTTACTTCCAAAAAATTTTTTTTGAAAAATCGTAGGACCGACTGTTAGCAGACTTAACTCTATTTTCAAGTTGTTTCACACATATAAAATTTGAAGTAAACCGGTCAAATCGTTTCTAATTTAGAGTTAAGTAACGCAAAAATCTATTAAAAACCACTGTGCCCCACTGGGTTAACGGAACAACACTTTCTCTTTGGGCAAAGCAGTATTACGCAAAAATGGACGTAATTTGCTTCCAAATCACTCAACAAAATTTTTTGAGGCTTTCTTTTTAGTCAAAGCAGTACTTCGCAAATTTTGACAATATTATCTTCCAAAATTATTTTGACCAACCGTCGGGCCGACATGGGTTAACAAATTCCACATCTGTTAATAGTGTCAACTCAATTCTCACAGGGGAGCACGTATACAAAATTTGAAGAAAATCGGTCAAACCGTTTTTAATTTAGAGTTAGGTATTGAAAAAACCTATAAAAAGCTGTTGGGCCCTAATGGGTTAATGCAAGTCAATAAAATTTTTTTGTTTTGTGGGTTTTCTTTTTAGCCAAAGCAGAATTATCATAAAATCGGACAAAATTTTAAGCCAAATTTTTTTTTGACCACCTGTCGGCTTGACATGGGTTAACAAATTCCAAAACTGTTAATAATGTCTACTCATTTCTCAAAGAGCATCAAGTATACAAAATTTGAAGTCAATCGGTCAAACCGTTAAGAATTTAGAGTAAAGTATTGAAAAAACCTATAAAAAGCTGTAGGGCCGCAATGGGTTAATGGAACTCAACAAAATTTTTTTTGGGGCTTTCTTTAAAGCCAAAGCACAATTTCGTAAAATCGGACAAAATTTGGACCCAAAATTTTTTTTGACCACCCGTCGGCCCGACATGGGTTAACAAACTCCAAAACTGTTAATAGCGTCTACTCAATTCTCAAAGAGCATCACGTATACAAAATTTGAAGTCAATCGGTCAAACCGTTTTCATTTTAGAACAAAGAAGTTTAAATACTTGCACCACAGCCCCACCTTGGCGGTCCGTTAGAGCAAAATTTTTGGGCTGACCACCCGTCGGCCGGACATGGGTTAATAAATTCCAAAACTGTTAATAGTGTCAACTCAATTCTCAAGGAGCATCACGTATACAAAATTTGAAATCAATTGGTCAAACCGTTTCGAATTTAGAGTTAAGTATTGAAAAAACCTATAAAAAGCTGTTGGGCCGCAATGGGTTAATGGAACTCAACAAAATTTTTTTTGGGGCTTTCTTTAAAGCCGAAGCAGAATTTCGTAAAATCGGACAAAATTTGGACCCAAAATTTTTTTTGACCACCCGTCGGCCCGACATGGGTTAACAAATTCCAAAACTGTTAATAGTGTCTACTCAATTCTCAAAGAGCATCACGTATACAAAAATTGAAGTGAATCGGTCAAACCGTTTCGAATTTAGAGTAAAGTATTGAAAAAACCTATAAAAAGCTGTTGGGCCGCAATGGGTTAATGGAACTCAACAAAAATTTTTTTGGGACTTTCTTTTAAGCCAAAGCAGAATTTCGTAAAGTCGGACAAAATTTGGACCAAAAATTTTTTTTGACCACCCGTCGGCCCGACATGGGTTAACAAATTCGAAAACTGTTAATAGTGTCTACTCAATTCTCAAAGAGCAACACGTATACAAAATTTGAAGTCAATCGGTCAAACCGTTTTCATTATAGAACAAAGAAGTTTCAATACTTGCACCACAGCCTCAACTTGGCGGTCCGTTAGAGCAAAATTTTTGGGCCACGATTTCTTTCCGTACCCAAAAACCCCTATATACAAATTTTCATGAAAATCGGCTGGGCAGTTAAGGAGTCTATTCGCTACAAACAAACAAACATACAAACAAACAAACAAACAAACAAACAAACAAACAAATAAACAAACTTTCGCTTTTATATATTAGAAGATATAGATAAAATTTAAGTTTTAACATATAAATTTTTGATTAAATAAATTTTTAATTTTAGTAAATAATTTTTTATTAAGTAAATTTTAAATTTTGACAAAAAATTTTTATTAAATAAATTTTAAATTTTAGTATAGAAATTTTTGATTAAATAAATTTTAAATTTTAGCAAATAAATTTTTATTAAATAAATTTTAATTTTTAGCATATAAATTTTCAAAAAAATATACCTTATTCCTAGAAATTTTAAAGAATGGAAAAGCATAATATTGAAAGATAAAACAAATAAAAGATTCACTAAGCAAGAACAAAAATTATAATAATCTGTTCACGTTTTGTTAATTTCGTAAATTTTTGTAGGAATTTCTATTTTTGATTGATATCATCGATTACTGACTACCTTTATAGGCACCGAATTTATAGGAAAAGGGCTCTTAACATATTTTATTAAAGTACTTAATGGAGAATTACCCCGATAAATGAAAGAATTTTTATCTAGTACGGATTGGAAAGTTATTAGTTAATTTTGAAAAAATATAAAAAAAATAAACTATAAAATCTTATAAGATAACGATAAGATAAAAAAATAATAATTATTTGGTGAAAGTTCTTTTAAAATTATATAAAAAGATAAACTTTTTGATAATATTTAAAGTTTAAATATTTAAATAAAAATATAGGATTTGCAAAAATATCATTATAAAATTATACATTTACATGTGGTTTTTAGTGAGAATATTCTCTCACAGTTTAGAGCTTATCTCACTAAAATTATCAATTTAACGTTAATTAAAATCAAATGAATAAATAAAACAAAAACAACAACATGGCAAGTAGTAGCACGTGTAAAAAATGCAACAAAAGTATGAGAAATGTATCATCAATAAAATGTATGGGTTTTTGTGGTGGAATATTTCATACAGCAGTAAATTGCAGTGGAATAAATGAATATGAAACGAGGAAGAGTGTGGTAAAGTAGACTGTGTCAACTCTGGGATACCCGCATGACCGTAACATATACATTATATCATGCGGTTATTTACTTTTGGCAAAATTTAAAATATTCAGCTTTATTAGGTGTAGAGTAATGCTTATCTAAAAGAAGGAGTTGTATGGCAGCTACTCGAACCCTTTACAGTAGACCAACCAAACTTTGCAGTAACTTTGGCCATTACACTAAACTATTTTTTGTAAAATTTCAGACACCCAGCTTCATCAGGTGTAGTGTAAAGCTCATATAAAATAAGGAGTTGTATGGCAGCTACTCGAACACTCTGTAGTAGACCAACCTAGTTTTGCAGAAACTTTGGCCATAAAACTAAACTACTTTTGCAAAATTTCAGACACGCAGCTGCAATACAGAGAAATACTCATATATAAAAAGAAGTTGTATTGCAGCTACCCGAACCCATGGACCAAAATGGCTGGATTTAAATAGCTATTTCGGTTTTTGCATAAAAACGAACTTGTGAAAATTTCATAATCCTAGCTCCTTTATTTTTTGAGTTATCGTGATGACGGACGGACGGACATACGTCGCTAAATCGATTTATTTTTCGATTCTGATCCGATCTATACACTTGAGTCTATATCTACCCCCCTCCTTCTCTGCGCCACAAACGTAATGGCAAATTTATTATACCCTTTGACTATAAAGTCATACGGGTATAAAAATAGAAGAATACTTAAACAACAACAACAATAGTAATATCTTGTTTATATGTGCGGAATGTAAAGGGAAAATAGAACTGATTAAAACAGGTTTTGATGGTATTGAAAGTTAATTTGAAAAAATGGATGAAATTAATGAAAAACTAGAAGAGAAGGAAAAATCATTAAAAGAAATTATTAGTAATCTGAATATTTTGGTTCAAGATAATATTATAAACAATATAGAAATAACGTCATTATTACAAAACAAACCAAATAAGAAGATTAAAGTAATAAATAATAAGAAAACGTATGCTGATATGATTAAACAGGACCCACTAGTGGTAATAAAATCAAAAAAATCGCAATCTAGTGATTTAACTAAAGCAGCATTAAAAGAAAAAAAATATTTGTCCAGAAAATTTAGCAATAAACAAGGCGGCTAAAAAAAAGTGATAGAACAATTGCTATTTATTGTAAAGATGTTGATTTAGTTGCAAAAATTAAAGAAAATGTAGAAGAAAAGCTGGGAGATCAATACAAAGCTATTATACCTAAAGAAATTAAACCCACAATATTAATTAGCAGCATGTCTGAAAGCTATGATAAGAATACTATTGGAATAAAATTTAAAAAACAGAATATTTGGATAAAAATAGAAGAATTAAAGTGTGTTAAAATTTTTGTTTTATATGTTTAAGTAGTGAAACGCATATTACTGATAAAATTGATAGTTCGGAATTATTGATCAATAATTATAAAACGTATAATTGTAATTCATATTCCAGACACTCTGGTGGAGTAACAATTTATATTAACAAGAAATATCAAAGTGATTTAGTTGATTCTTTTTATTTAGAAAATGTATGGATCTTATGTATTAAAATTAAGATAAAAGAGGAAAATTATAATCTTATATGCTTATATAGATCACATAGATGTTCTACAAATAGATTTATTGATATATTAGAAGAGTGGTGTGAGAGGCATATTGATAATGAAATGAATCTCATATTTACTGGGGACTTCAATATTAATTTTGCAGATGAAACGGAAGGAAATCGGATAAATCGTTTTTTATGTAATTATGGGTTGATACAAAAAGTTAAAGAACCTACCAGAATCACGAAAATATCACGAACTCTAATAGATTACATTTTAACGGATCATATAACTGAACTAGAAGTAAATATAAATAATAAATATAAAATATCGGATCATGAAGCTATACAAATAGAAATACATAGATTTGAAAACAACAACAATGAAAAACAGATAAAGTACTACAAATACAATAAACAAGAGTTAATTAATAAATTAATTGCTTTAGATTTTGACAATATATTAAACATAACAAGTGCAAATAGCTGTGCGTTGAAATTAAAATCTGATTTAATTTGTAGGGTAGAGAATTTAAGAAGAACAATAACAATAAATAATAAAATGAATAAATGGTACGATGAAGAATTAAAGCTTCTTAACATGCACAAAATATTTCTTTATAATAGAGCAAAAATTTTAAATGATCAATTAGCATGGAGTAATTATAAATCTATAAGAAATCAATACAAGTACAAATGTAATTTAAAAAAAATAAATATACTGAAGAAAAAATTCTAGAAAACATGGGTAATCAATGTGTTATGTGGAAAACTTTAAAGATGTATGTATTAAAAAAAGAAGAAAATGAAATAGAACAAATAGTAAGTAATAATAATGTATTAGTTGACAAATTAGAAATAACTAAAGAATTAATACTTTCTTTGTTAAAAGTATATTAGATATAAATAATAGCATAAAAAAGATTCAATATGAAGACAATATAATTGAAATAGAAACAAACTTTGAGTTTGCACTAGTAAATGATGAAATATTAAAAATAGCATTTAAAGATTTAAAAAATAAAAATGATTACATAGGAATAAATAAGTCGATTATTTTAGATTGTAAACCAACTTTTTTTCCAAAACTGAGAAAAGTTATAAATAAGTCAATGTTAGAAGGGATATTTCCGGAAAGTTGAAAAGAAACTATAGTAACACCAGTACCTAAAATCAAAAATGCGAAAGAACCTGTGGACCAGTAAATATGCTTTTAATTTGTGAGAAGATTTTTGAAAGAATAGTTTATAATCAACTTAGATATCACTTAGATATAAATAATATATTATGTAATGAACAATCAGGTTTCAGAAAAGCTCACTCTTGCGAAACAGCCAAAATCATTGTAGCATCTAGATCTCCAGAGAGCCTTTAAAACTATAGATAAAAATGTATTAATAAGTAAACTTAGGTGGTGTAAAATAAAAATAAAGATAGGTGTAAAAAATGTGGAATTACAATGGTTTAAAAGTTATTTATATGGAAGGACACAAAGAGTGAAAATTGGACAAATATAATCGGATGTGCAAAATGTTGACGTAGGTGTGCCTCAAAGATCAGTTCTGGGCGTTTTATTATTCTTGATATATATTGTTACGTAAGCAAAATGCATACATCTATTTAAACAGTCAATTTATAAACTGTACTTTTAAATTTTAATCGCATTCCTTAAAATGCATAACTGTACTTTAACTATCAAATTTCGTAAACGCTAATTTACGAAAATAACAAAACAAAAAACCAAACTTGATTATAATCGTATGATTCTAATCAAGTTAAATATTGTCATGTATTAGAGTTTTGCTTACGTAGTATTTTATCCATTCAAACATAAAACAAATTGAATTATAAAATAATTTGTATTAAAAATCAGTCTGTAAGAACAACTCAAATAAACAACATAAAACTATATCAATGACATAAAAAATTCAATTCAATCTTGCAAATTAGCGTTATTTGCAGATGACACATTATTATATGCAAAAGGAAATTCAGTTCAAGAATGTAATGAAAAGATAAATAATGATTTAATCGAACTTTATAAGTGGCTTAATATGAATAAATTAAAATTAAACATAAATAAAACAAAGTGCATGGTAATAAATGGAAGAAATGAAATAACCAATATACATATAGATGGATGTGTAGTTGAATGTGTGAAGGAATATAAATACTTAGGAAATTACGGTAGATGACAAACTTAAATTTAACAAACACTGTGATACAATATGCCAAAAAATATCAAAGAAAATTGGATTCTTATGGAGAATTAGAAAGCAAAAATCGTTATCATCTGCAAAAATAATAAATAATACAATAATATTACCGCATTTTGATTATTGTTTATCGATTTTATTAATCTGCAATATGGGACAAATAAATCGCTTACAATTGCTTCAGAACAAAGCATTGAGAGCCGTACTAAAATGTAATAGATTCACTAGAAGTTCAGAGATGTTGTCAATTTTGAAATGGCTAAATGTGATGCAGAGATTAAAATTTAATATATTAGTTTTCGTATTTAAGATAAAAAACAACTTACATCCTACATACCTAAGTAATAATCTTCGCTTTGTTGGAGAAGGTCATTCATATAGTTTAAGAAATGTTGGTGATTTTAGACTTCCATTCAAAGGTACTTGCTGCATTCCATTCCATTCTACAACTGCTCATGACCAAAACAATTTAATGTATAAAGGATTGCAACTCTTCAATCAATTGCCATTGGAAGTAAAAAATATTAACAATTTGCAGAGATTTAAAGCATCAATTAAATCAATAATAAGGCCAAATAAAATTTTAATAAATAGTCCATGGATAATTAATATATTTATAAATTTTTTATGAAATAAAAGAAAAATACTTTTATAAATTTTGTAAAATTGTAAATAGTTTATCAAATTTTAATTTAATTTACAAAGATGTTAAATAGTTTTAATAAACTAATAATGTAATAAATACAAAATACAAATACAAAAATACAAAATTTATGATAATGAACAAAACCAGAGATCTTCCGCATGCCCTACATTTGTATTTGAGATTGGCGTTAAAAAGGAACAGAAATAGGAAATAGTATATATATCAAATTTGATTTTTTTATCTTTATTAATTTCGAATATATTACGCTTCAAAGGCTTGGGAGTAGTGGGGGTATATAAATTCACATTAAAATAGCGTAATTAGTTTCTGAGTTTTGGTGTTTTTAAGATATACGTTTGTTAGCTTTTGAACTTTTCAAAGGTTTCAGAACCCGAAATCATGGTACAATTTCGCTCATATGCAGTCCCAGTCATACTTTCAATACCCTTGTATACAATTGGAACATTCTATATTAATTTTAAGTTACTACTTTTATTAATTTCGATGATAAGCCTTTCAACATTAAGAGGTCTAAGATAGTTACCTGAACCACCACTCCAATTGATCGTACACCTAGCAAATATTAAAGAACAATCTTGTGCCAAATTTGAAGTTTCTACATTTTTTTGAAGTTACTGTCTCTATGATTTTCGAAAATATGGTCTTCGAAACTGTGTGGATGGTCCCCGACCCACAATTTCAATTGGTTCCGATTTTCGAGGACACTTTGGGAACAGAAAGGGACACCCTGATACCTAATTTGAAGGTTCTAACTTCTTTGAATTCGGAATCATGCTTGTTTGACCTAAATTCGATCAAAAACTTTTAGGAACAGAACCCGTGGTCCGAACTCGTTTGTATGCAGTCCCCGGCATAGTCTCATTACTGGTAACCTACATCATAAAATCCATGATTAAAACGCCATCAGTTGTTGAGTTATCCTTATTTTTTTTATATGCTCCTTGGCCCTTAGAACAATTAAAAGGTCCAGGATCCGAACCCATTGGCCGATTTCGCCCATATGCAATCCTATTAGTTTTTGAGTTATCGTACCTACGGACGGACGGGCATGGCTATATCGACTCAGGAGGTCACGCTGATCACAAATATATATACTTTTTCATATCTAGCTCGCTTCTTTTAGGTGGTTATTAGATATTAATCAAAATGAATAAAAACAAGTAAAGAAACAGTCAGTCGGTGCAACCGACTTAGAAATACCCTACACCTATTTGGTTCAAATTTAATGATATATTCATAAGTTATTTTAACACCATAAAAGCTGTTATTAATTTGATCGTAAGACATAGCTAACCTAATTAACTTTATAATACTAAAAACATTTTATAATTACACTATCTATTAAAAAATATTACAAATTCTTACTAATTTATCTATTTAAAAATATTAAAAAACGAAAAAAACTTGAAATAAATGATAATATATTATTTGCAATTCAATAACAAAATGAAAAAATTCTAATTACTAAATTTTGTGATAAAAAGCTAATCAAAGCATAATATATTTAATAATCCAAATTTTTCAAAATTGCAATTATTTTAAATGGTTAGTTTATATACCTAATAGAAAAGCTTATAAACGCAAAATATGCAATAAATGTATTTACAATTACAAATACAATTACAAATTTAGACCTTTTCATATAATTCATTTAAATATAAAAATAAATTTTACATAAATGCAGCAAGTACCTTTGAACATAGCTGAACCACTACAATTAAGTCTAAATTTCGGGGACACATAAGAAATTAGAAATATATTCTTTGGCTTGGAAATTATACTCGTTCGGTCTCAAATCGATCAAATGCTTCTAGAATCCGAACTCATTGACCAAACTCGACCAGAACCAATTCCCATGGTACTATCATTACTAGTAACCTAGAGTTTAAATTTCATCAAAATAGCGGCATAATTTTTTGAGTTATGGTGTTTTTAAGATATATGTTTGTTAGCCCTTGAACTGTTCAAAGGTTCCAGAACCCGATACCATGGTACGATTTCGCCCATATGCAGTCCCCGTCATACTTTAAATACTAGTTAACCCTTGTACACAACTGAAACGTTCTATATTAATTTTAAGTTACTAGTTTTATTAATTTCGATGATAAGCTTTTACACATTGGTGGGTCTAAGAGAAATACTGAACCACCACTCCAATTGATCCAAAATTAGAGGGACACGCAGGAAATGGTAAAGAACACCCATGTGCCAAAATTTTCTCCATGTGCTTCTACATTTGTTTGAAGTTACTATCTTTATTAATTTTAAAGATATGCTTTAAGGTCTTCGGAAATGTGTGGCTGGTCCCCGACATTTAAAGACACTAAGGAAATAGGAAGGGACACCCTGATACCAAATTTGGAGGTTCTAGCTTCATTGGTTTCGCAAATATGCTCGTTTGGCCTAAATTCGATCAAAAATAAAGATAGCGTAATTAGTTGTTGAGTTATCGGGATCTTTTATATATGTTCGTTGGACCTTCGATCGATTAAAAGGTCCAGAATCCGAACTCATGGACCGATTTCGCCATTTTAAATAATACCGTGAATTAAGCCATTTCGTCATTACCCAAAGTGAGGCTGCTTTGAACATGGTATTATAATTTAAAATTAGTAGAATAAATTTTTATAAATCTTAAGCATTATTTCAAATACGAATTTTTACTCTTAATAAAATAATTAACGAAGTATTAAATTTATTAGAATACTTTACATTAAATATAATTACTTGTTTTTCATTTTTATAATTAAACATAATCTTAAAATCAAAATATTCCTTGTAAGTAAATATAAAATAAATTAAATTATTAAATATTATTAATATTAAATAAATGTCAAAATTCTACATGTAGAATTTGTTTGCCAATTATAATTATTCTAAAATTTTTTGTTAAATAAATTGAAATATTTAAAATAAATATTATAATGATAAATATTATTAAATTGGTATTATGAAAATTAAATAAATTTTATTTCTGTAAAATTCAAGAATTTAAAAAAATTTTGAAAATAAATTTTAGTAGATTATTTTATATAAAATAAAATTTAAGTTTTAACATATAAATTTTTGATTAAATAAATTTTTAATTTTAGTAAATAATTTTTTATTAAGTAAATTTTAAATTTTGCCAAAAAATTTTTATTAAATAAATTTTAAATTTTAGTATAGAAATTTTTGATTAAATAAATTGTAAATTTTAGCAAATAATTTTTATTAAATAAATTTTAATTTTTAGCACATAAATTTTCGAAAAAATATACCTCATTCCTAGAAATTGTAAAGAATGGAAAAGCATAATATTGAAAGATAAAACAAATAAAAGATTCCCTAAGCAAGAACAAAAATTATAATTATCTGTTCACGTTTTGTTAATTTCGTAAATTTTTGTAGGAATTTCTATTTTTGATTGATATCATCGATTACTGACTACCTTTTGTAGGCACCGAATTTATAGGAAAAGGGCTCTTAACATATTTTATTAAAGGTCTTAATGGAGAATTACCCCGATAAATGAGAGAATTTTTATCTAGTACGGATTGGAAAGTTATTAGTTAATTTTGAAAAAATAATATAAAATAAACTATAAAATCTTATAAGATAACGATAAGATAAAAAAATAATAATTATTTGGTGAAAGTTCTTTAAAAATTGTATAAAAAGATAAACTTTTGGATAATATTTAAAGTATAAATATTTAAATAAAAATATAGGATTTGCAAAAATATTATTATAAAATTATAAATTTACATGTGGTTTTTGGTGAGAATATTCTCTCACAGTTTAGAGCTTATCTCACTAAAATTATCAATTTAACGTTAATTAAAATCAAATGAATAAATAAAACAAAAACAACAACATGGCAAGTAGTAGCACGTGTAAAAAATGCAACAAAAGTATGAGAAATGTATCATCAATAAAATGTATGGGTTTTTGTGGTGGAATATTTCATACAGCAGTAAATTGCAGTGGAATAAATGAATATGAAACGAGGAAGAGTGTGGTAAAGTAGACTGTGTCAACTCTGGGATACCCGCATGACCGTAACATATACATTATATCATGCGGTTATTTACTTTTGGCAAAATTTAAAATATTCAGCTTTATTAGGTGTAGAGTAATGCTTATATAAAAGAAGGAGTTGCATGGCAGCTACTCGAACCCTTTACAGTAGACCAACCAAATTTTGCAGTAACTTTGGCCATTACACTAAACTATTTTTGGCAAAATTTCAGACACCCAGCTTCATCAGGTGTAGTGTAATCCTCATATAAAAGAAGGAGTTGCATGGCAGCTACTCGAACCCTCAGCAGTAGACCAACCAAACTTTACAGTAACTTTGCCCTTTACACTAAACGATTTTTTGTAAAATTTCAGACACCCAGCTTCATCAGGTGTAGTCTAAAGCTCATATAAAAGAAGGAGTTGCATGGCAGCTACTCGAACCCTCTGTAGAAGACCAACCTAATTTTGCAGAAACTTTGGCCATAAAACTAAATTACTTTTGGCAAAATTTCAGACACGCAGCTGCAATAGGTACAGAGAAATACTCATATATAAAAAGAAGTTGTATGGCAGCTACCCGAACCCATGGACCAAAATGGCTGAATTTAAATAGCGATTTCGGGTTTTGCATAAAAATGAATTTGTGAAAATTTCATAATCCTAGCTCCTTTATTTTTTGAGTTATCGTGATGACGGACGGACGGACGGACGGACGGACATACATCGCTAAATCGATTTATTTTTCGATTCTTATCCGATCCATACACTTGAGTCTATATCTACCTCCCTCCTTCTCTGCGCCACAAACGTAATGGCAAATTTATTATACCCTTTGACTATAAAGTCATACGGGTATAAAAATAGAAGAATACTTGAACAACAACAACAATAGTAATATATTGTTTATATATGCGGAACGTAAAGGGAAAATAGAACTGATTAAAACAGGTTTTGATGGTATTGAAAGTTAATTTGAAAAAATGGATGAAATTAATGAAAAACTAGAAGAGAAGGAAAAATCATTGAATGAAATTATTAGTAATCTGAATATTTTGGTTCAAGATAATATTATAAACAACTAGCTAATACCCGGTGCGCGTTGCTGCGCCTCTCAATGGAGGTTTAATTGAAGTTGATGTTAATCTATGAAAGCAATTTTTTTAAAACCATTTTTCCAGCATTATTATAGTAATTTTTGAAACTTTCTGTAATTCAAAGCAGTACAAACTACTTTTCAAAATTGGACGCAATTTACTTCCAACAATTTTTTTTTAACCAATGGTAGGACCAACATGTTTTACCAAACACCAAGGCTGTTAACAGATTCAACTCCATTTTCAAGTTGCTTCACGCATATAATATTTGGAGTCAACCGGTCAAATCGTTTCAAATTTAGAGTTAAGTAACGCAAAAATCTATAAAAAGCTACTGTGCCGCAATGGGTTAACGGAACTCAACTTTCTCTTTGGGCAAAGCATTATTGCGCAAAATTGAACGTAATTTGCTTCCAAATCTTTTTTTTGACTATCATCAGGCCGGCATGGGATAACCAATTGCAAGTCTGTTAAAAGAGTTAATTTCATTCTCAAAACGGAACACATATACAAAATTTGAAGAAAATCGGTTAAACCATTTCTAATTTAGAGTAAAGTAACCAAAAAAATTATAAAAAGCTGTTGGGCCGCAATAGGTTAATGGAACTCCATAAAAAAATTTTTGGGGCTTTCTTTTTAGCCAAAGCAGAATTTCATAAAATCGGACAAAATTTGGACCCAAAATTTTTTTTGACCAATCATCGGCCCGACATGGGTTAACAAATTCCAAAACTGTTAATACTGTCAACTCAATTCTGAAAGAGCATCACGTATACAAAATTTGAAATTAATTGGTCAAACCGTTTCGAATTTAGAGTAAAGTATTAAAAAAACCTCTAAAAAGCTGTTTGGTCGCAAAGGGTTAATTGAACTCAACAAAATTTTTTTTGGGGCTTTCTTTTTAGCCAAGGCGGAATTTCGTTGAATCGGACCAAATTTGGACCCAAAATTTTTTTTGACCCCCCGTCGGCCCGACATGGGTTAAAAAATTCCAAAACTATTAATAATGTCTACTCAATTCTCAAAGAGCATCACGTATACAAAATTTGAAGTCAATCGGTCAAACCGTTTTCATTTTAGAACAAAGAAGTTTAAATACTTGCACCACAGCCCCAACTTGGCGGTCCGATAGAGCAAAATTTTTAGGCCACGATTTCTTTCCGTACCCAAAAACCTCTATATACAAATTTTCATGAAAATCGGCTGGGCAGTTTAGGAGTCTACTCGCTACAAACAAACAAACAAACTTTCGCTTTTATATATATAGATATAGAAATAATGTCATTACAAAACAAACCAAATAAGAAGATTAAAGTAATAAATAATAAGAAAACGTATGCTGATATGATTAAACAGGACCCACTAGTCGTAATAAAATCAAAAAAATCGCAATCTAGTGATTTAACTAAAGCAGCAGTAAAAGAAAATATTTGTCCAGAAAATTTAGCAATAAACAAGGTGGCTAAAAAAAGTGATGGAACAATTGCTATTTATTGTAAAGATGTTGATTTAGTTGCAAAAATTAAAGAAAATGTAGAAGAAAAGCTGGGAGATCAATACAAAGCTATTATACCTAAAGAAATTAAACCCACAATATTAATTAGCAGCATGTCTGAAAGCTATGATAAGAATACTATTGGAATAAAATTTAAAAAACAGAATATTTGGATAAAAATAGAAGAATTAAAGTGTGTTAAAATTTTTGTTTTATATGTTTAAGTAGTGAAACGCATATTACTGATAAAATTGATAGTTCGGAATTAT
Organism: Dolichopus griseipennis; assembly: GCA_963082915.1. Classification (NCBI taxonomy): domain Eukaryota; kingdom Metazoa; phylum Arthropoda; class Insecta; order Diptera; family Dolichopodidae; genus Dolichopus; species Dolichopus griseipennis. The sequence goes on along the minus strand of OY720442.1, from coordinate 76,701,678 downwards.
TGATCAATAATTATAAAACGTATAATTGTAATTCATATTCCAGATACTCTGGTGGAGTAACAATTTATATTAACAAGAAATATCAAAGTGATTTAGTTGATTCTTTTTATTTAGAAAATGTATGGATCTTATGTATTAAAATTAAGATAAAAGAGGAAAATTATAATCTTATATGCTTATATAGATCACATAGATGTTCTACAAATAGATTTATTGATATATTAGAAGAGTGGTGTGAGAGGCATATTGATAATGAAATGAATCTCATATTTACTGGGGACTTCAATATTAATTTTGCAGATGAAACGGAAGGAAATCGGATAAATCGTTTTTTATGTAATTATGGGTTGATACAAAAAGTTAAAGAACCTACCAGAATCACGAAAATATCACGAACTCTAATAGATTACGTTTTAACGGATCATATAACTGAACTAGAAGTAAATATAAATAATAAATATAAAATATCGGATCATGAAGCTATACAAATAGAAATACATAGATTTGAAAACAACAACAATGAAAAACAGATAAAGTACTACAAATACAATAAACAAGGGTTAATTAATAAATTAATTGCTTTAGATTTTGACAATATATTAAACATAACAAGTGTAAATAGCTGTGCGTTGAAATTAAAATCTGATTTAATTTGTAGTGTAGAGAATTTAAGAAGAACAATAACAATAAATAATAAAATGAATAAATGGTACGATGAAGAATTAAAGCTTCTTAACAGACACAAAATATTTCTTTATAATAGAGCAAAAATTTTAAATGATCAATTAGCATGGAGTAATTATAAATCTATAAGAAATCAATACAAGTACAAATGTAATTTAAAAAAAATAAATATACTGAAGAAAAAATTCTAGAAAACATGGGTAATCAATGTGTTATGTGGAAAACTTTAAAGATGTATGTATTAAAAAAAGAAGAAAATGAAATAGAACAAATAGTAAGTAATAATAATGTATTAGTTGACAAATTAGAAATAACTAAAGAATTAATACTTTCTTTGTTAAAAGTATATTAGATATAAATAATAGCATAAAAAAGATTCAATATGAAGACAATATAATTGAAATAGAAACAAACTTTGAGTTTGCACTAGTAAATGATGAAATATTAAAAATAGCATTTAAAGATTTAAAAAATAAAAATGATTACATAGGAATAAATAAGTCGATTATTTTAGATTGTAAACCAACTTTTTTTCCAAAACTGAGAAAAGTTATAAATAAGTCAATGTTAGAAGGGATATTTCCGGAAAGTTGAAAAGAAACTATAGTAACACCAGTACCTAAAATCAAAAATGCGAAAGAACCTGTGGACCAGTAAATATGCTTTTAATTTGTGAGAAGATTTTTGAAAGAATAGTTTATAATCAACTTAGATATCACTTAGATATAAATAATATATTATGTAATGAACAATCAGGTTTCAGAAAAGCTCACTCTGGCGAAACAGCCACAAACTTAGTTATCTATGAATGGAAAAATAATATGGAAAATGGAGAAATCATTGTAGCAGTTTTTCTAGATCTCCAGAGAGCCTTTGAAACTATAGATAAAAATGTATTAATAAGTAAACTTAGAAAGATAGGTGTAAAAAATGTGGAATTACAATGGTTTAAAAGTTATTTATATGGAAGGACACAAAGAGTGAAAATTGGACAAATATAATCTGATGTGCAAAATGTTGACGTAGGTGTACCTCAAAGATCAGTTCTGGGCGTTTTATTATTCTTGATATATATTGTTACGTAAGCAAAATGCATACATCTATTTAAACAGTCAATTTATAAACTGTACTTTTAAATTTTAATCGCATTCCTTAAAATGCATAACTGTATTTTAACTATCAAATTTCGTAAACACTAATTTACGAAAATAACAAAACAAAAAGCCAAACTTGATTATAATCGTATGATTCTAATCAAGTTAAATATTGTCATGTATTAGAGTTTTGCTTACGTAGTATTTTATCAATTCAAACATAAAACAAATTGAATTATAAAATAATTTGTATTAAATATCAGTCTGTAAGAACAACTCAAATAAACAACATAAAACTGGCGCAGTCGGTGAAATGAAAAAAAAAACTAATTAATTGTAAAAGATTACAATTAGAATAAAACAAAATTATAAAAATTATAAATAAAATAAAAAAAAAAAATAATTAAAAAATAATAATTAAAACAAAAAAAATAAAAAATAAATCTGGTCATCACCAACAACAATTGGATCTCCCGCAGCAAAAGCATTCATAACAAATAATTCATCTGTGTCTGCATCCACCAATTTCGGATAATATTTTGATCATCATCATCATCAACCGCAACATCAGCAACAACAGCAATATCATTCGCAACAAACAAAGACAACATTTACAACAACAATTTCAACAAACCACAAATAAAACAAATAGCTAGTTAATTGGTTCACAGGGACAAGAAACAGCAGCATTGATAACAACAACATTGGTAGCACCTACATTTGTAACAACATTTACCAAACAAAAGTTAAGTAATATTTTAAAATTTTTTCTATTAAAATTTGCAAATAAAAGGAAAATAAAAATCCTCAAACTTTATTATTATAAAAAAAAAACAAAAAATAAATTAAAGTGTTAATTCTCTTCTAATTAAATTAATAAAATTTTTTATTTATTTCTATAAAAAAAAAATTATTTAAAATTTTAAACCTTATTATTATAAAAGTGTAAATGTTTTATCCCAATAATATTTCAAATAGAGGAAATAAATATTATTAAAATTCGTGTCTTAAATACACTTCAAAAAAAAATATTATAAATATGATCTCTTTTTTTAAAATATTTCTAAGTAAATTACAATTACAAAAAATAAAAGTAAATCGTTCTATAGTGAATTTTATGATTTGAATTCAAGGGGGAGACAATAAAGAAAAAATAGAAGCAAATAAAAGAATTGCTCTAAACACATTTAAAGATAATTTACCAGAACCAGTCAGGGGAATTATTGTTAATAGAAACCCTACAACGCTATTTGACGCTTACGAGATTATAGCACAAAATGACTACTTATACTTTAAAGGTATTCAAAATAAAAATAATTATCCGAATAATAATAATGGAAATAAACAAAAAAAATTTAATAATTTTCTAGGGAAAAATTACAACCCTAATAATAATCAACAGCAAACCAATTTTAAAAATTCAAATTTCTCTACAAATAACCATCGCAACAATGGTTTCAATAAACGAAACTCATATAATTTTAACAATCAACAACAAACCAATTTCAAGAATTCAAATCTGCCTACAAATAATTATCACAATAATGATTTTAACAAACGAAATTCACAACAAATTCATCATAATTATTCAAATCAGAATAGGTATAATAATTATGATTCTCAATCAATTAATCGTCCATCTAACATACAACCTTCTAGGTTTAATAGAACAAATAACTATTCAAACAATTATAACCGAAATCTAAATCTAGAACCAATGGACATCTCTATGAACTCAAATAATGAGACAAATACTGACTCAACTAATTTTCGCGTCAACGCCTCAAACAACTACCCTATATGATAATTAAACAAAAAAATCGACTACTTAGATTCATTATCGATACCGGTGCAGAGTATAGTATCATTAATACCAACCTCTGTAATCCTAAATGGAAAACCGTAATTAAACCTGTCCCACTTACGGCTTTCAATAGGAAACTTTCTTTAAATATTAGATGTAGGTTCCCTCTCTTTCAAATCTTTAATGAACCTAACTTCTTCGTTGATTTCCTGGAATTTCCGTTCCATAACTATTTTGATGGCCTAATAGGTAATAACATTTTGTCCACACTAAACATTAACATTGACTATAAAGAAAGGTTACTTAAAACACAAAAAGCTTCTATCCCGTTCTTCCTAAGTTATGAAGAAGAACAGTACTACGAAAACAAATATGTTGATGATTCCATTAATGTTTTCAGTTTTAACCAGTGTGATTCTGATAACGGACTGAACTTTAATTTTCCATCTCACCTAAATAACAAAATATTGCACAAATTAAATCGCTCTTAAATTATTTTAAGGATATTTTTCATCAAGAGAATGAAAAACTTAATTTTAAAAGTGCAATTTAACATAGAATAATAACAAAAAACGATATACCAGTTTATTCAAGGATACCGTTATCCTGAAATCCATAGAGACGAGGTCGATCGTCAAATTAAAGAAATGTTACATCAAGGTATAATCGTTAATAGCATGTCACCATACAACGCACCTATTTGGATTGTTCCTAAGAAAATGGACAATTCTAACAAACAAAAGTGGAGAATTGTTATTGATTATCGTCGACAGTAGTATATATATGGGGGTTCTGGCGCTGTCAAAATCAGCTGATTGGTTTTTTGACAGTTGTTTGTGTCTTGGAAAATGTTTTTTAATAGGATTTTTCGAGTTGTTTGTGTCTTGGGAGTGATTTTTAATAGGATTTTATTATTGGTGAGTGTTTTGGGAATGATTTTTGTATGTTGTTAGTAGGTTTTGGATAGATATGGTTAGTAGTGGTGAATGGGAAAAATAGTGAGATTAATGGGAATGTTTAATATGTTCTGTTGTTGGTAGATGTAGTTAGTAGTGGTGGAATGGCAAAAATAGTAAGTTTAATGGGAAGTTAATGGGAATATCTAATATGTTGTGTTGTTGGTAGATGACGTTAGTAGTGGGGGAATGGGAAAAATAGTAAGTTTAATGGGAAGTTAATGGGAATGTATAATATGTTCTGTAGTTGATACATGTCACAATTTTTGAGTGAATAGTAATAATGTGAATGTAGTAAGAATAATAAAAAAGGGGTGAAAAGATTAGTTTAATATGAAAAAGAATTTTTTTGTGTCTTGGAAAAAGATTTTTAATAGGATTTTCCGCGTTGTTTGTGTATTGGGAGTGATTTTTAATAGTATTTGATTAGGTGTCAGTGTCTTGGGAAATGATGATTTTTAATGGGTAATTAAGAGGAATTTTTATTGAAATTTAGTAGATATCACTATTTTTGAAAAATTGTATTAGCTATAATAATGTATAGATAAAATAAAAAGGGGTGCAAATAAAAAAGATCAGTTCTATATGAAAAAGAAAAAAGAGACTGGTGGTTATAAAATATCACTATTTTAAAATATTATCCCCCTACTACTAGTTTTTAAAACAAAAAGACCGTTAAAATGCAAAGATCACGCAGTAATGTTTTTTAGTATGACTAAAAGTAGGTATTAAATTTCAAGATTATTAATAAATATTTTAGCGATTTTTCACATATTCCAACGGATTATAGTTAAAGGAAAATAGATAAAATTTTTTTTTTAATTCAAATTTGCGGTTAAAACTTTTCATAAGGTTCAACAATTTAAAAGGGGTGAAAACATTAAAGTTAATTTTGAATTAAAAAATATCAACTGTTTAATGTATAGTTTTTAAAAGAAAAAGTTCGTTATTTTTTAACGGTTTTTCACTTCATTCAATTAAACGTATAGGCAAAGGAAAATAATAAAGCAAAAACAAAAATTTGTGGAAAACGTTAATTTATAACTTATGAATTAGTTAGTTATTATCCTATTTGAAACGATAACATTTCTGTTTTATTGTTTTTTAATGTAATAGGTACTATAAATAGTAGAATATTTTCCTAAAAAGTTATTAGTCAGAAATCAGACAGAAGAGAAACCACTTCAACAGAACATGAATTTCCTAACAGAAAATTGTGAAGCGCAGAATTTTTTTTCTACACAAGAGTTGGCGGATTTATTTAAACCAGCTCCAAATAATGTAATAGCAAGCGGAAACCTTTTCTTGAACACAGAGAATACTTCCACAGGAATTATACCGCCAAGTCAGCCAGCTATTAGACGTAAAACAAAACGAAAACAATTACATCATACGAGTAAGCAATCTAAAGAAGAAGAAATTGCAGTGATAACAAGAAAACAAAATCTAATAAATGAATTTAACGGCTATAACAAAAACAGCAATCATAAGAAATTTTTGAAGGTAAAAGATATGGAAATAGAAAGACCATACGAAATCGAAAATCTGAAAAAAATTAAAACTATATATGGATTAAAATGGGTATTCGAAACATCAAATTACATAATTTTTTTGCCTAAGAAATTTCAATTATTTTTTTAAAAGAAAGCAGAATATGTTGAGGAAATTAACAATGAGTCGTATTCCGTTACAGCCGACATAAACGGTAATTTAAATTTGTTATAAGTTAAGATCTAAATCATGTAATAAAAATAAAATAAAAATAAAAAACATTTGATTCAAAATTAAACAATATTCTTTTTATTTATCCACGAATTATGACTACTGTCAAACCCTAACCATTTTACAAATACTTTATTCCTTTTTTTTTTCAATACTTTTTCAACTAAATATATATCAGGATACTTTACAGGTGTAAGCTCTGATTCATAAAATCCACCAGATATGAAATTACCTTTATAATCAGTTAAATTGTAGGTGACGGGATTAGTTATATTTACTTTTGTTATTTTGAAAATTTCCGTTGACCAGTTTGGTTGGTAACCTTTCTCAAAACTTGTTTTATATTTGCTTATTCTAACAAAATCTCCCGCTTTATATTTCCCTTTATGGAATATCTTTGGATGATTGTAAACTGTTTTTAATAAAAATTTTTCATTGCTTTTTTTCTTTATAACCTCATTAGGTTTCATTTTGATTGTATGATGTTTTGTTGAATTATACGTATTTATAATAGAATTCAAAATGGGAAGCCACTTGTAATTTCCTTGTAAACTAAATTTTTTCCACATATTACTTTTTAAAGTACGATTGAATCTTTCAACAATTGATGCCTTTAGTTCAGAGAATGTATGATAGTGATGAATATTTTTTCTATCCATATATTGCTGAAATTTAGTATTGAAAAACTCCTTTCCCTGATCAGAATGAATATTTTTAGGTAGACTATCAGCTTTTCTGAATACTTTTTTGATTGCATCTAAAACGTTGTCAGCATTTTTGTTTTTAACGGGTTCTGCATATGCATATTTTGAAAATGTATCTATTACAGTTAGTAAATATTTATATCCTTTATTCAATTTAGCATAAGGTATCATCTCAACCAAATCAATTTGCCATGTATCATTTAGACCTCTTTGTATAAATCTTCTTGGAGAAAATTTTCTTTTAGTAGGTTTATGAATCTCTTCAACAATTTGTTTTCTTGACATTCTTTGTATACCAACCAATTAAATTTTCCAGCTCTTTTTCATATTTTTCTACAAAATAGCATTGGCAGGTGTCTGGTCCTGAAGTTGAATTATTATAAGCCCAAATACACGAAATAAAGTGTATACCCCAATTTGAATTGTATTTTTCTTTGCTTCTAAAGTTTTCTAAATATTCTTGTAAATATAAAATGCGTTGTTTATGTTCATCAAGTAGAATAGAAGAATAAGTTTTGAGGAAGTCTTCCACATCCCTTGTGAGAATAAACATAAAATTATAAATTTTTGCTTTTTTATACTTTTTGAAAATTTGGTAATTTAAATCGAACCCACTATTTAATCTATATCTTTATAATAAAAAAAAAAATAGTTACTCCTTTGCAATCGTCTATTTTAATCTTTAACTGAAAAATATAATTTTAAACAAATAAAACAAATGCATATAAATTTAATAATACAATTTTATTATATAACTAATTCCTTATATAATTTTCGATATTTGTTTGTAGTAATTTTAAAATTTTTTTCTTTTAATATGAATGGAATTTCAAAAAATAATCTTGAGTAATTACACTGAACATTATAGTAACCTTGTGATATATATATTTCATCTTGTAACTTCAGTTGTTGCTTTTCTTGACACATATTTAGATATTTTGTTACGTATGCTTTTACGAAATCTTCAGCACTTTTATTATATGTTATAACTACATTTAGAAATTCACTGATATTATAGAAATTATCTATTTCCACTTCTGTCAAAATAAAAAATGTTTGTCCTTTGTGATAAGGTTTAACGTTTAAACAACAGATGCTCATCCCTACACAGTTGAACTAGCTAGATGGCGTAACACGGCTTATGGAAGTTCGTTTGTCATGCGCTCTTCTCGTTTATGGAACCATATTCCATCAAATGTGTTCCCCAAAGTTGATAATGTATATATGTACGATTTGAACAAATTTAAGAAGAACATTAACATCTTTCTTCTAAATATCCCATCCAATTTTCCCCATCCCCCATAATCCAAATATTCCAAATAACTTCCACCATAATCCTAAATCCTTCCATATCCTCATCCCTGGAACCAAACTGTACATTTGTATTACAGGTTCCCTCCTAAAGTTTGGTTCAAAAAGGGTGTGGTTTTGGTGTGTTAAAATCATACACTACCCAAAGAAACACCGCATAGTTTCAATGGGTGGCTTTCGAGCGTTCCATTCCCTCGTAAAAAAAAAAAAAAAAAAAAATAAATTTTTTTATGTAGATGTTTTGCGGAATTTTTTTTTTTTTAAAACTGTTTGTATACCACAATCCATTCATTATAGTTGTAATTATAAAATGTTGTTTGGTTATTACGAATACGTTGAAATGAAATTCTTGTTTCACAAGACTCTAGATCAAAACCAATTGAGACTGCTAATGTGTATCCCTTATTTAAAAAATATGTATAAGCTAACAGCAAGTTTTTATTAGTATTGTATTTATTTACAATTAAACTGAATATTTACAATCACTGATTTAATATTTATATTTCTTAGCAATACATGACTGTACATTTTTATTTTCTCCAAATATACGTTTAAATTCTTTCATTATACATTTATCATTTTCTATGTTGTTTTTTATATTATCAACATTGTTAAATAAATTCAAAAAATTATTCATACTTTTGTTCTGACATCGATAGTATAAGTAAACGCAGCAATATTGACCACAAACATCAGAAAAATCACTTTGCAAACGCATTCCATTAAATACAATACAGTGATTTTTAAATAAATTAATAATTTGTTTTTCACGTGGCTGTCTTCCATAAGAATCAAAATATTCTATACATTCTTCTTCTGGTATAAAAATTGCCAACCAATGTTCTCCAGGATCTTTAGATATTTGTGTATTAACAACAAAAAAAGATGATCTTTCGATTACTTTTGGTATACGATCTAGTGCCCAAACCCCATTAAACAATTTATTTGTACTTTTATTACATTTCAAAATTTCCGCAATCAATCATTTTGCGGAATGTGAAAAACATAATTATTTCTTAATCTTTTATATGTTTTACTTTTTACTTTATTTATAGATTTGTATAAACGTTACGATTTTTATCTATTTGAATATTTGCATCAAACTCTCCATACAAAATAGCTGTTAAGGTAGAGGGGAGTGGTTTTTATAATTTTGCTTCAATTCTTAAGGTTCCTTGATTGAGTAAACCTTGACACACTTCATTACCTGATGAATCTGGTGTTAAGTCAAATGCTAACATAAAGAAACCATTACTAAACAATGATTTAGTTATTTGATGACCTTTATCGTTATGATGTATTCCTGTACCAGTAAAAAGTGTATTATACGCTCTAGTGAAACAATTATTTTCATCAGAAAAGTTAGTTTCTATCGCCAAATTAGGAACTTGAACACCGTTAACAGATAATGAAAATTGGCTAATATCAAAATGCTTGAAATTGAAAGGATTTTTAGATCGTTTTCCTGAATAACCTACGTTTTCAGTCATACAAAATATTAATGTGTTTGGCAATTGCCCAATGAAAGCATTATCTAATAATATGTTTTGACTATTCGATGGAACAGTGAATGATTTTACTTCAACTCTTTTGTAAAAATATTTAGCTGTACTTTTCTCCAAAACTGTATTATGAGCAAGTAAAATACCTGGATTAATCGTAATATGTTTCATCAGTAAATTTGCTTCTAAAATTTTCAATTGAGACTCATCAGTATCCGCTGAGAACATATAAAATTCAGGTTTCTCTAAAGTAAGTAATATTCGGACATCAACACCATTTATTAGTAAAGTAGGTTGATTGAACATATCTATATGTAATTTACCCATAAGTTCTACTACATTGCTGTTATTGTAAAGTTTCTGTCTTTCTTTCGAAGCTTTGTTTTCAGAACTCGCTACATTGGGTTTGTCCAATAACCACCCAGCACATTCTAAATGTGTTATAGCTGCATCACTACCATAGTTGAGTAATGATTCAATGTATGCTCTATAATGATAATTTCCATCGGATGGAGTAATATTTTTTCCATTTAATTGAACATTGCATTGTTTTATTAATGAATGTAAAATATTATTAACTACACTTGGCTGGATTATTTCTTTTCCGTCGGTACCTTTATCATTATTCCAAAGTGTTCCATCTTTTTTAGTTATTTGCACTTTTAGTCTTAAATATGTTGAAGATAAATCTCTATATGTATCACCATGTCCTAGAGAGACAAATTCAATAGTTGATGAATTATCTAGAGAAGCAATGGGGTTGTAACAAACTTCTTCAGATCGTAAAATACTGGATTGAATGGGTGGTGTTTTGAAAATATCCAATTCAGATTTCATACATTCACTCATTTTAATCAAAAATATCTTTTTTTATACTCTTATTCTTCTTCTTAACTTGACGTCGTTTACTTATTAAATAACTTAAACGTTTCAAAGCTGGCCTTTTTATACTTTTATTTTTTTATTTTACTTTTCCTTTTTCTTTTTCCAGAGCCATACATTTCATTCAGTTTTTGAACAGCACCACGTCTAACATTTTTAACTATTTCTTTACCACGATCTTTCATCACTTCCTTTACATTTGCACCTGATGCAATATCAGATAAAGCATTAATACCTGAGCTTATAGCTTCATTCTTTAATATATTTACACCTGAACTAAATATTTGTTTTAAATATCTAATTAATCCACCGAAAAAACTTCCTAATCCTCGTCCTCTTTGATACGGTACTCCTGAGTAAAACAAGTGACCAATATCTTCCAAACCTCTCCCCGACTGAATCAAATAATACTTATAATACACTCGATCCATTTTGAAATAATGTATTTTTCTGTAACATCCGTTATTTATACTTTTTTAAAATGCAATTGAGCTATTAGAAAAATTTACTTTATAACCATATTTATCACATAAAAGTATTGAAATGCTATTAAATGATTTCTCGACATTACAATATTGAATGTTTCTAAATTCTTTTACAACATCATTAAAAGTATTTTGAACATTGATCGTTCTTAAGCATCTTACATCTTTACCAGCTACATTTTGTGGTTCAATGATATCTGTGTATATAAAAAACATATCTGGTTTAATAATTGGAATTAATTGTATACTATCTATAAACATTTTGAAAACTTCTATTATACGTGGTTTAAATTTCTTAAAATCTGATACTTTCAATGATACTTGTTCGAAACATGTTTTTAAGAGTCCTTCTAAAGTATAAGAGAAATTTGCTCTTAATATTATATCAATTTTGGGTTTATTCACAAATATAGTAGTGTAAGATATATTTTGTGGAAAATTTTCAAATTGTGCTGGTTTTGTATAATTGGAATCATCATTAATAAAATTAAAAATTCCCCAAATCAGTTGCCGTTCAACTTCTTTTCTTGAAAATCTTTGAAATGGTCTAATATTTTCAATTAATGTTGGTAATAGAAAAACTTTCCAATCACATAATATTTGTTTCTCCTCATACGGAATATATGATGTTCCAACTGCTATTAAATCAGTACTTTCCATCCCTTTAATATATATTTTACTACTTTTTTCCCAATTTTCACCATATATATTTGGAGCAAAATCATTGACATAAATTTCAGAAACACCAACTTTCCAACTAGAATCTCACATGTATTTATTCATTTTATTAGTAAAAGAAGACAATGTATTTTCAGGATAGTAATTCATAGATGAATCGCTAAGTCAAGTAATGTAAAAATCATCCTTTATTTGTATGTTGTCCATGGTGTATTACTTGTAGACTTAACTTTTCGTATTGGAAAATTAAGTTCGGTTTGAGTTTCACCAGCAGCTCTATTTGAGCGTAAAACACGACTTAATTGTTTTAGTATTTATAGTTTTTTCCTTTTTTTGAGGTGGACTTGGACTGTCTAAAGGTACGGTTATAACATCTCCAGTATCAGTCTCAAATAGTTGTACATTTTTAATTGATTTCCTTTTTCTGAGACGTTCTCCTGATTTTGCAGCAGAGAATGCTTTTGAATATATTTCCTCTTCTTTTTCATCATCAATAAATACTTCATTGTCGCCAAGTGGTTCTTGTTCATAAATCTCCTCTATGGGAAATTGCATACCAAAATTTTTGTTTTTGATATGTTCCGACTGAGCTTCTACATCGCGTAAAAATGGTTTTGGACGAGTTTGAACACCTTTTGATTCGTAATACTTTATATTTTCCTGTTTTTTCTGATCCTGTTTATTTTGCTGTGAGGTCATTCTACTTTTATTACTTACTTTGTATAAATTTTGACGAAATAAATACCATTTCTGAATATCGGATAAATTTTTATTTAAAATTATTTTTTTCATTTTATTATTCAATTCACTGAGTTCAATATCTATATTTTGTTTGAGTTTATCATAAATCTCAGGTTTCACTAAAATCATTTTATTAAACATGTTGTTCATTTTAAAAACTTTCCAATTATTCCTGATAGTACGGCGCCAATTAGTGTAGGTAAAAATCCTCCCCGTTGAATAATGGTTTTTCGTTTACTAGGTAAAGACTTTTTATGACAAATTAATGTTCTCAACTCCTTTTTATACTTTTTCAACTGGTTTATTGTTGTTTTACTTAAATTGCAATTACCTTTTAATATATTCAACGCTATTTCACATATTGTTTTTATTACTTCAGGATCACAATGCTTTATAATAAGTTTTTGAAATTTCGGCTTAGAGTTTTTTAATAGATGCAATATATGTCGGTTTGCCTTCAATCGTTTCATATTTATCACTTAAATTATCTAAATCGACTGTTTCACAATAACACAAATTCTCTCCCAATATATCACTTCTCAATCTAAATAGATCGTTAATATCTTGACTAAGATCTATAAATATATAACCGTGGGGTCGTAATGTTACTTCATTATATACTTTTTGGAATTCTTTAATTTTATTAGGATAAATTTGCCGTGATAGTGGTAAAATCTGCGACTTGTCTCTGGGGTTTTTAAAAAGTACTAAATATTTACAATTGAGAGAAATATCTCTTGAAAATTTTTCCTGATGAAACACATTTTGTGTTGTAAATATTACAGATAAGTTTCTATGATGCGAACCTCTCGTAAACAACTCGCATAATTTTGAGTCATGGGAATTCAACATCATATCATCTATTATTATTAACAAAGGATGATCATTTTCACTCAACTCTGGTATTTCTTTAAAATATTGAAGTTCTTTAATGTTTATTGGCACTGCATTTCTATCAGGATTACACCAAATAATTTTATTTATTTTAGGTTGAATAACTGTATTCCTATTTTCTATTAAATTACGGATAAATGTTGTTTTACCACAACACGATGGTCCCGCAACCATCATTGTAAAAGGGTGATATAACATAGCCATTATAAAACTAAAAGATAAACGTACTCTCAGCTATATTTATACCAAAATCAATATATAATAAAATCATGATAATTCAAAAATATTTAGTCATTTCACTACTACACTTTGACATGGAAGGTAATAATAATTTTCTAATAGTCGATTTACAATTTTCTCGCGGAAATGAAAAACAATATTTTTTGAAAGAATTGGCGGTAGTGTAGAAGGGAAGTTTAGTTCCTCTTATATTTCACTTCAAACCACCATATTCAGAAGAAGAACTTAATGCTGATGCAAAATATCAAAATCAGTATTGTGAAAGGAACATCAACGGATTAAAATGGAATGAAGGTGTGATTGAATATACACAAGTACCAGTTGTTCTAAAACACTATTTTGATCCTTTTGAAACAATTTTGTGGAAGGAGAGCAAAAAATAAATTTTTTAAAAAAATATCTTACTAAACCAGATTTAATAGATCTCAGCAAAGATATGACATCACTTTATAAAATTGAGGACTTCATATCAATGTGTCCTATTCACAACAATAATAACAACCCAACGAATACTAAAATTAGATGTGCTGCTAGAAACTGTTTGAATATATACATGTACTTACTAAAAACAAACAAACTTTAACAAAAAAAAGATTAATAAAATTCTTTAAAACAATAAGAATAAAATATCCTTTTTTTTATTTATTTCTTTTAATTTATATCATACCATACTAAATACAAAAAAAAAATATATCCTTCTTCATTGTACAGAAAGTACGTTGCGCATAATATGTACCTGTCTACGTTTTACTGTTTTTACTAAACTAAGTCAAGTTCAAAGTCAAGTTCATCATTTATTTTTATTTATACTATAACATACTAAATACTTTTCATTTTGCAAAAAAAAAAAAAATATCCTTGTTCACCCAAGCGTATACAAGCAACAAGTTTTCTATAAAATTATAAGAAACGAAAAGTTCATGATCAAAAAAAACATTTAGATATATTATGCAATATATCATTTTTTTTGACTTACATAATATCAATGTTAACGGTATGATCTTCATAAATAATAAAATATAAATATATTTATTGGTTTCAAAGCAACTGAAATCATTCAAATGGAATAACCCTAATTTGCGAATTCATATATTTTTTTTTTTTCTTTCGCACTATAGATACGCATACAATTTTTAATAATTGCATTTCTTTAGTAATATTTCTCCTTTTTATTTTTTTTTTGTTCTATGGGGTAATGTTTTTTAATATAATTATTATTCTATTTAAAAAAAAGTTAAGTATATAAGAAATGAAATAACAATATATTGATTCATAAAGTCAAAAACTATCATAAAGTTTACTTTTCTTTAATAACTATTTATAATGGATTCTGATAGTTCTGATAGTTCAATGAAACTATTTATTTCTATAAAAAAAGTAACCGGGCAATACTACTTGATCCCTCTTCATATATTAGTGGTATAGATAAAAGAATTGTTAAGGAAGCGTTCCTTAACAATTTACCTATAAATCATATATACACATTTTACGTAGACAGCGAAGACTATGAAAGAGCTGAAAAAATCGAAGATTATGCAGATTTTTATACAATTTGCCTAGAGCATCAACAGCAAATGTTCGAAGATTTTAGAGATCCAGAAACGGGGGAAATAAATTATATACATAATAAGGTGTTAGTCCAACATGTAGTATCATTTCAAAAGACGAGAAAGTGTTGCAGATTATCAACATAAATATGCACCTAGCTGCAGTAATTGTAGGGCAATCATAAGATCTAAGGTGCTCTCTCTTGAAAAAATCAACAAAATTTTTGAAAGAATTATTATAGATAAATGTAAAACATCTGAAAATTTTGTAAATTAAAAAAAAACAAACCAGCAAATAAATTTAAATAAATAGTTTAATAAAGTATACATTTTATATTTATTTTTTTTATTTATATTTTTTACATTTTAGTTATTTAGGGAACAATGTCCCCAAGCTAAAGTATGAATATTATCATTTTTTATAAATCTCTTATCATCTAAATAACTTAAAGAAACTTTACTTAAACTTTGTGTATACAATGTATGAGACTTACTTCTAAAATTTAACATTTGTCTAACTAATATTTTTTTTTTATATAAACAATCTCTATAATTATTTATTGTAAAATTTTTAACAACACCTTTTTTAACACCTTTCGCTTTACATATATTTTTTTTATTTTCAATATCAATTGAATACATTTTTGCTCTTAAACCTATGAATTCTTTTATGATGCTACCATTGCATTCGTCTTTCATCATACCTAATACTTTTTTATTTTTCCTGGGAATATTATATGGGTTTTTAGAATTATAAGCGGAAGTATCATATCTAGCATCGATATCAGGCAACATATCTTTATAAAAGTCATCTGTTTTTATAGTATAAATGAATGAATCTGTATCCATATAATTTAATCTAATATCTTGTCCGTACTTTAATTTAATCAAGTCATAATGAAACCTATACATTACATCTTTCGATAATTCTAGAATTGTAAATCCTAAATAAATGGGCTTATTATAATATACACGCACTCTATTCATCTGAATAGCAACCATTTTATTGGTAAAATGCGTCATGCTATGAAAATTTGGTCTTGAAATTAAAGCGCGAGCTCCTAGACGACGTCCACTACTCTCCCAATCAGTTACAATTTTCACATCCTTTCTTTTATCTACATTTTCCATAGTTTTTCCATAATTCGTATTATTTTGCTTTTTAAAGAAGTTTTTCTCAAAATCATTTGTTGCCTGAGTTCTATGAAAATTATTTAAATCTATAAAACATTTTAGCCAGGGAGATTGATTGAATTTTAAGCTTCTGTGGATTTTTTTCAAAATTAAACCATGCCTTAAGCAATGTTTCAAGTTTAGTTTCTATAGTGGATAACGAAATTGTTTTTATTTTCCAAATCAGCTATTAATTTTTTTTGTTTCATATTCCAAATGTTTTCTGCGCAGAATGGTAAATCATTGTGCGCATCATGTAAAGAGGATGGATATTCTAAATCCACCTCCAAAATATAACCTATATCTGAATCATCTGGTATGTTTAAAACATCTATATTGAGATTTTTACACCACTTAAAATTTGAATGGGGTAGAAAATCTGATTGAGCAAGCTCGTAAAGATTATTTACATCTAAATACATTATATATTGTGATGGTTTTGTTGCATCATAGTTTTCTAAATATTTTTTATTAGCAACAGAATGTCTTAAGCTACATTGTGTTAAACCCCCTCTTATACCTCTTTTGATAAAATTATGAATATCAATATCGGTTAGCAGTTCAAGTTCAATTTTTGTAGTTTTTAACATGGAATCCCAAGCCAACCCGGGTGCTGTAAAATATTGACAAGGATCTAATGAGTATATTTTTTGACATATTTTTCGGAAATTTTCAAATATATCTGTTAATAACAACACATCTGTTTTTAAATAAATTTCTAAATAATCGCGAAGATTTTTACATTCAAATTTTTCCCACACTGTTTTCGCGTGAGCATAATCTTCCTCTGAACAAACACTATTTATTAAACTACTATTGAAATGTTCTTTTGACGGTAATGTAATTTCGTTCAATTTCTGCCACGAATTGAGGTATTCATAAGGAAATATACCTTTACGTCTGATTAAAGAAAAACTTTCAACTTCTGGAAACATTTTCCTCACAGTAAATAAATCATCATTAGATAAATAAGAAGCTAATAATTCTAAACTAGAATCCATAAACCTAAACGAATCTAAAAATCGAATTTCTACAAAATTGTTTTCTTCATACTCAACCCACTTAGAAAGAGAAATATAGTTTTCTTTATTAATTGGTAGCACATTAATTTTCCCAGGAAAGTTTGCTAAAGCTTTAATAATTAAATGGCAATCATAACCACTAAAGTTATGGAAAAACACCGGAATAAAATTTGGTTTTTTAAATTGTAAATTACAAATATAATGAGCTGGACCTCTATAATTACCAGTAAAATGGCAATGATCCATTACTCTTTCTTTTGTTAAATCTTTTTCACAAATATGTCAAAATTTACTTTCTAATTGCATTTTTAGTTCTAATTCTGTTAATTTTTTCATTGGAACTATTTTTTTTAAATACTTACAAGCTATATTTTTTACATCTGTAATCAAATTCTTCACAAAATCTTCTTCACATCCAGGATTAGTTTGCATTCGGAATATATCTAACTCATCACCATATGAATATTTGATGTAATAAGCGAAAGAACAAGGGATATATTCTTGAATATCTGTTGTTGAAGAAACGTTTGGATCGGGTGAACACGTTTCAATATTTTGAAGAATACATTCAAAATCTGCATAAACCGCAAAAGGAACTTCCGGCATCCGGCATATTTTTATCTGTGAAATGCTGCTGCTACACTCCATTTGAAGCAATATTGATCAGAATTCATAACGTTAATACAAGCTTTTTTGTTTTTTATAAACGATGGTAACGGTAGATATTGAGAGCCTCTCAAGGGTTTATATTGGTTGATGTTAATTTCTAAATTAATAATTCTAATTAACGCCCATCCACTATCTCGTTCTTGAAATTCATCCGTTTTTTTTATAATATTAAAACAACTGATTATAGTTTTCAGATATTTCTGAATGGTGTAATATATGCACCATTTTGCTGTTAAATGACTTTATTGATGTTATAAAATCATCATTATCACCACCATCATCAAACTCATTTCAAAATTTTGTTTTTTCTGAATTTTCATATATTCAGCAAATAGCTCTAAATTGAATTTGTACGCTTGATGTTTTGTTAACATCACACTTAATAGTTTGATGATTCTATCTTTGGAATTTTGCAAAAACGATTCAAGTAGTATATTACTTTCATTATTATTTTCCAACATGAAAGTTTCTACCCGTTCGCTGAAGTTGCTCTTCACACGTTTCAAATCACCTTCTACTACTCCTTTTATATTCTTCTTATGTAAAAAGGTTCTAGTATGATGCAGCCAATCTTTACATAATATTTTTATATTGCAATCTAAGCAAGTTTTAGAAGTATCATTAGTTTTAACCGAACGTTTCATTTTTTATTACTGTTTTAATGTTTAATGTTTAATTTTTTAACGTAAACTAAAATAGATATTGAAAATTTATTCTTTTATATAGGACGGTTTTCAAAACAGAAAATATATTTTTTTTTATATAATTTAAAAGGAATCCCCTTACGTCATTGCAGATTTCTATTTTACAATTTAAAATAATTTTAATTATTAAGTAATACATAATATAAGAACTTTTTTTTGCTCTTTATACTTAAAAACTTTATTATCAAAAAAAAAAAATAAAAACAAAAAAACTCAACTTTCAATTGTTTCATTCTACTGCAAAACCACATAAAATTTTTAATAAAATTGCTTATCTTTTATATAAAACATACATTCATTCATTCAACAAAATCGCAAAAAAAATAAAAAAGTTCTGAGCGTTATGATTTTCTGTTTGGAAATTCATTTTCTAGTGAACTGGTTCCTGTTCTGTCTGATTTCTGATTAATAACTTTTTAGGACAATATTCTACTATTTATAGTAGTTGTTACAGTTTAAATCAAAATAATTCAAATACAATAAAACATAAATATAATCGTTTAAAGTATTATAATAACTAATTAATTAATTAGTTATAAATTAACTGACTTTTTCCACAAATTTTTTTTTTTGTTTTTACTTTATTATTTTCCTTTGTCTATGAGAAAAACCGTTAAAAAATAACGAACTTTTTCTTTTAAAAACTATACATTAAACAGTTGATATTTTTTAATTCAAAATTAACTTTAATGTTTTCACCCCTTTTAAATTGTTGAACATATATTGTGAACCTTATGAAAAGTTTTAACCGCAAATTTGAATTAAAAAAAAAATTTTATCTATTTTCCTTTAACTATTATCCGTTGGAATATGTGAAAAATCGCTAAAATGTTTAGTAATGATCTTGAAATTTAATACCTACTCTTAGTCATACTAAAAGACATTACTGTGAACTTTGCATTTTAACGGTCTTTTTGTTTTAAAAACTAGTAGTAGGGGGATAGTAATTTAAAATAGTGATATTTTATAACCACCAGTCTCTTTTTTCTTTTTCATATAGAACTGATCTTTTCTTTCTTTTTTATTTTCACCCCTTTTTATCTAAAATTTCAGTATACATTATAGCTAATACAATACAATACTCACAAATAGTGATATCTACTAAATTTCAATAAAAATTCCTCTTAACTACCCATTAAAAATCATCATTTCCCAAGACACTAACACCTAATCAAATACTATTAAAAATCACTCCCAATACACAAACAACCCGTAAAATCCTATTAAAAATCTTTTTCCAAGACACAAAAAAATTCTTTTTCATATTAAACTGATCTTTTCACCCCTTTTTTATTATTCTTACTGCATTCACATTATTACCATTCACTCAAAAATGGTGACATCTATCAACTACAGAACATATTATACATTCCCATTAACTTCCCATTAAACTTACTATTTTTCCCATTCCCCCACTACTAACGTCATCTACCAACAACACAACATATTAAGCATTCCCATTAACTTCCCATTAAACTTACTATTTTTCCCATTCCACCACTACTAACGACATCTACCAACAACAGAACATATTAAACATTCCCATTAACTTCCCATTAAACTTACTATTTTTCCCATTCCACCACTACTAACGACATCTACCAACAACAGAACATATTAAACATTCCCATTAATCTCACTATTTTTCCCATTCACCACTACTAACCATATCTATCCAAAACCTACTAACAACATACAAAAATCATTCCCAAAACACTCACCAATAATAAAATCCTATTAAAAATCACTCCCAAGAAACAAACAACTCGAAAAATCCTATTAAAAAACATTTTCCAAGACACAAACAACTATCAAAAAACCAATCAGCTGATTTTGACAGCGCCAGAACCCCCATATATATACTACTGTCGACTTAATGATAACACAGTCGATGACAAATTTCCAATACCCAATATCGAGGATCTTTTTGGGAAATTAGGAAATTGTCGCTATTTCAGCACGTTAGATCTGGCGAAAGGGTTTCATCAGATTGAAGTCCACCCAGATGATCGATGCAAAACAGCATTCTCAACTAGAAGTGGCCATTATGAGTTCACTCGTATGCCCTTCGGCTTAAAAAACTCACCCTCCACCTTTCAAAGATTAATGAACCATGTATTAAGCGAATTTATCAATAAAATATGCGTTGTCTACTTGGATGACATCCTAATCTTCTCGTCATCATTTGAAGAACACTTAGTTTGAATAAAAAAAATCTTAACCAAATTGCGCGAAGCAAACTTAACGATTCAAATAGACAAATGTAATTTTGTTCAAACATTGTCGTTAATAGAGATGTAGGTAAATGTAAACCTAAGTATAAAATTCTGAGAAACTTTAAAGTAGACGGCAAATACATAGTCGATACGAGCAATAAAAGGAAAACTAAATATTGCAAAAAGCAACAAAAACGAAAGTTTAAATTTCAATAAAACCTATTACCTATTTTATTACGATTTTATTGTAACCAAGGATTAGATGCTTTATCATCACCATCAATTTTTATTTTTATTATTAATTTTTTTTACCATCTGAAAACATAGAAGTCTCTTTTGAGGTAGACTTCTTAAGTTAATTTTTATTATTGTTTTTCTCTCTATTCCAAATCCAATAAAAACTTCTTTTATAATTTAAGGAAATGGAACTACTACTTCTACTCATTTTCTCTATTCCACAAGCGTCGCTCCAATCTATACAAATAAGCCAACTCAAGGATGAAAATGGTTTTGCTATTATAAAATTGGAAGAACAAAAAATTATTAATAACTACACAAAAATTTTACACATTGTAAACCTCACTGAATACCAAGAAATAATTGGAAACTTGTACCATAATTTCAATCTTCTTATTCTAAAAGAAACAAGCACAGAACACAAAATTTTAACATTCATGTTAAATTTACAACACACTCTGAACTCACTGATACCCAAACTTGACGGGAAAATTAGAAATAAACGTGGACTAATTAACGCCCAAGGTACAACAATGAAATTTTTGACAGGCACAATGGATAACGATGACTCAGAACAAATATTCAAGCAATTACAAAATTTAAACTTTAACACCAGACAAGTAACTAATAAAATTAACGACCAAGTAATTATTAACAAAAATTTTGAGAAAAATATCCACTCAATAGCCGAACACGTGAACAACCTGCAACTGGAAATTACTCAATACCTAACAAAAATTGAAAACCAAACTAACAACTTTATTGCAAAAATATCACAAACTCCTTTCACACTCCAACTTTTGGCACAAATGACCTCAATTAATAATCATTTACAACAAATTAAAAATATTATCTTGCTAAGTCGTCTGGAAGTTTTTGCTCACGACATACTTACAGACGACGAAATTCAAAAATACAACCAAACTATCGAAGAGATGCCGTACATAAAAAGTACTATTTTATTTAAGGACGGCCTTATAATAATCGTCCTATTCCTTCCAAACTTCACTATCGAAACCTATTTTAAAGCTTTATTCATACCATTCCCGAACGATAAACATGTGCAATTAGACACACCTATAATAAATATTATTTTAAAAGATAAGGAAATATTTGAACAAAATAATAAAAAGGATAATAATTGTATTAAAAACTTACTAAAAGGAAACAGTACATGTAACTATAAAATAAATGAAATAGAATCTATAGAAAAAACGAGGAAGATTATAGTTGCCCTTGTCAACTTTTAGATACCCATAAGAAATTCTTATATTGCAATTGAACTGTTTGACAGAAAATTCAAAATATTTGTTTTTTTATATTTAATTGAAAAAAAATTAATAAAAAAAAAATGAATTAAAAAAACAAGATGAATTTAAAAAAAAAATATGCTCTCAACGAGATTCGAACCCACACTTTCCAATTAAAATTTCGACGTCTTAACCACTAAGCCATCGACTTATAGTCATCTCAATTTTTTTTTTAAATTATTATAGTTGCGATGGTATCAATTGTTTGTTTTGAATTTTTTTTAAAATGTTTTAAAAAAAATAAATAATTTATAAATGAGAATTTTAAGATGAATTTAAAAAAAAAAAATTTTGCTCTAGCCAGCAATCGAACCAAAACGTTTTGACTACCAGTCCCATGTCCTACACACTATACCATAGAACAATTAATAATTTGTTTACAAAACGAGTTTTTATTTATCTCATTTTTTTTTTTTTTATAAATAATTCTAGTTACTATGGTATCAATTGTTTGTTTTAAATAACAGTTTTAAATAATCGTAGTTGCTATAGTATCAATTGTTTGTTTTAAATAACAGTTTTGAATTTTTTTATAGAAATATTAAAAAAAATTAATAATTTTTAATATAAATGAATATTCTGTCTAATTTTCTATAAAATAAAATTTTTTCAAACATAAAATAAATACATATATTTTATTAAAAAAAAAATAGATAAAAAAAAATGAATTTAAAAAAAAAAAAAATTTTCCTTAGCCTGCATTCGAACCGAAACATTTTTGCTACAGGAAACATGTCCTAACCACTACACCATGAATCGATTAATAATTAAACAACAATTTGTTTGTTTTTATATTTGGTTTCTATTTCGTTATTAATTTTAAAAATACTCATAAAATATCGAAAAATTTGTATGGCAGCTACCCGAAGCCTTTCTCCGATTTTAACCAAAAACAATAAGGAACCTACAAATTGTCTAAAAATTACTTTGTGAAAGTTTCAGAACTCTAGCTCTTATAGTTTTTGAGTTATCGTGCTGACGGACGGACGGACGGACACACATAGCTAGATCGATTCACCTTTCGATGCTGATTCGATACGTACCCTTGACACTATATCTAGCTCTTATATTTCGATGCGTTACAAACGGAGGAGTAATTTTAATATACCCGATGTTCATATATATATGCACGGGTATAATTAACGACAAATTAATTGTAACTTTAAACTTAGAAAGAACAAAAATTGTACAAAACTGTATTAACCAAGAAATAATTATTAAAGAAAATAATTTAATTAAATTTAGCAATTGTAATTTGAATATTAAAAACAATGAATTTTCTAATAAAATTGTAAAATTTAAAGATTTGCCTACTATACCAATTGTAGAGATCACAAATATATATACTTTTCCATATCTAGCTCGCTTCCTTTAGGTGGTTACAAACACCATACCAAAGTTAATATACCCCTTTACCTATTCTATAGGTGTAGGGTATAACAAAACAAAAAACCATAATATCCATAATAATCGTATGATTCTAATCAAGTTAAATATTGTCGTGTATTAGAGTTTTGCTTACGTAGTATTTTAATCGTATAAAATACGTAGTATTTTAATCGTAATAATCGTATGATTCTAATCAAGTTAAATATTGTCGTGTATTAGAGTTTTGCTTACGTAGTATTTTATCCATTCAAACATAAAACTAATTGAATTATAAAATAATTAGCACATTTTCAAAAAATTTTGTAGAGAGTTCAAGTTAGATTCTTGAGAAATTTGGCAACCATCTCCATTGAAGGGCTATAACAACTTTTAAATAAAAAATTTACTGTTAGCAGTAAATTTTATAAGTCAGTAGTAACTATTTCCAAGTAAATATTTCCAAAGTTAAACTCAGTATGTAATGCAATATAAATTTGAAAATGTGCTTTTCATCACTAGTTTGTATTAAAAATCAGTCTGTAAGAACAACTCAAGAATGTAATGAAAAGATAAATAATGATTTAGTCGAACTTTATAAGTGGCTTTAATTTAATTAAATTTAGCAATTGTAATTTGAATATTAAAAACAATGAATTTTCTAATAAAATTGTAAAATTTAAAGATTTACCTATTATACCAATTGTAAATGAATTAAATATAACAAAAACTATAAATAACTTTACTCTTAAGCAAATTCATGTAAACCAAATTGAAAACTTAAAAGCTATTGAATACTTAGAATATAAATCTAAGTATGTAATACAATATAAATTTTAAAATGTGCTTTTCATCACTTGTTTTTATTAAAAATCAGTCTGTAAAAACAACTCAAATAAACAACATAAAACTATATCAATGACATTAAAAATTCAATTCAATCTTGCAAATTAGCGTTATTTGCAGATGACACATTATTATATGCAAAAGGAAATTCAGTTCAAGAATGTAATGAAAAGATAAATAATGAGGTGGCGCGAAATAAAGCCATACGAAATAAAGACATAAAATGACATTATGGCTTTATTTCGCATTCAAATGCGAAATAAAGCCATATCGCCAATTTTTTCGCGTATGGCTTTAATTCGCATTTGAATGCGAAATAAAGCCATATCATTTTCTAAAATTTTACGAAATAAAACCATATAGTAAAATTGATACAAATTCTAGTTTAATAGTAAACAAAGTAAAAAAAAATAGAAATTGATAATTAAGTGCAGTTATAAATGATAAATACAGGGTGTTTCGCTAATAACCTGCCATAGAACTAGGGGTTATTCTAGGGTTCAAAACAAACAAAAAATGCTTCTAGAGGTAGGGTCTATTCTCATCCGTTTGGGAGATATGGGGCTTAGAAAAATTGCTGGGGGCCTAAATAATTTAATTTTATAAAATTGGAACCCTATGTGATAAAATAAATCCAAGTATCAAATTAAAAAGCCTAATAAATTTTCTTTCTAAAAATTTATCAACGAGATTTCTGGACCCCTCAGGACCGGATTTATTGGACCGGGAAATTAAAAATTTCCTATTTTTAAATAAAAAAAAATCATTTAAAGCTTGTTTATTCAAAAAATAACGGTATTAACATAATAATTTTTTTTGAGTCCGTTATTCCTTTTTTTATCCCCTAAATTTTGAGTATAATATCATTCATCTAGTCCTAAAATTTTAGAAGTTATAGTGAAAAACTTTTCTGTCTTTCTTTATGGCAGGTTATTACCGAAACCCCCTGTATAATGCATTAAAACCAGTTCCAGAAAGAGAAATTTATTTTTTGGAACATAATAATAATTGTTATTTATTATTATTATATCAGTTTGATTTTAAATTTGTTTGGAGTTAGAACATTACAAAATAATTAATAATTAAAAAAATAAAACATGTTAAATAATATTATATTTTCATTACGGGGGCTGCCGCCCCCGAACCCCCGCTAACTCAATTATTGAAGCTAGATTTTGAATCCAACACTAAAATGAAAAGAATGGTATAAGAATTCGGATACCTAATTCATTCAAAAAATTAATAAGTTCCTAATTTTTTTTAATACACTGTAATAAAACATGTTAAATAATATTATATTTTCATTACGGGGGCTGCCGCCCCCGAACCCCCGCTAACTCAATTATTGAAGCTAGATTTTGAATCCAACACTAAAATGAAATGAATGGTATAAGAATTCGGATACCTAATTCATTAAAAAAATTAATAAGTTTCTAATTTTTTTAATACATTGTAATAAAACATGTTAAATAATATTATATTTTCATTACGGGGGCTGCCGCCCCCGAACCCCCGCTAACTCAATTATTGAAACTAGATTTTGAATCCAACACTATAATGAAAAGAATGGTATGAGAATTCGGCATAGCTATTTCATACAAAAAATAATCAACCCTAATTAATAAATATAAATATTCTGGAAAAGGGGGCAATCCTGCTATTGAATCCAACTCCAAAATCCCTCCTAATTGAGAATCCCACATATACACATATATATATAAATATTCTGGAAAAGCGTAAAGCCCTGCTTTTGAATCCAACTAACAATCCCACATATACACATATATAAATATTCTGGAAAAAGCGTAAAACCCTGCTTTTGAAACCAACTCTAAAACTCCTTTCTAACTATTTAAATAAAAAAGTTTGGAAAATTAAATTGCTTCTATTTTCACAAATAAAATTACATTTTTAAATGCGAAATAAAGCCATATGGCTTTATTTCGCAATTGAATGCGAATTAAAGCCATACGCGAAAAAATTGGCGATATGGCTTTATTTCGCATTTGAATGCGAAATAAAACCATAATGTCATTTTATGGCTTTATTTCGTATGGCTTTATTTCACGGCGCCAAATAATGATTTAATCGAACTTTATAAGTGGCTTAATATGAATAAATTAAAATTAAACATAAATAAAACAAAGTGCATGGTAATAAATGGACGAAATGAAATAGCCAATATACATATAGATGGATGTGTAGTTGAATGTGTGAAGGAATATAAATACTTAGGAATTACGGTAGATGACAAACTTAAATTTAACAAACACTGTGATACAATATGCCAAAAAATATCAAAGAAAATTGGATTCTTATGGAGAATTAGAAAGCAAAAATCGTTATCATCTGCAAAAATAATAAATAATACAATAATATTACCGCATTTTGATTATTGTTCATCGATTTTATTAATCTGCAATATGGGACAAATAAATCGCTTACAAGTGCTTCAGAACAAAGCATTGAGAGCCGTACTAAAATGTAATAGATTCACTAGAAGTTCAGAGATGTTGTCAATTTTGAAATGGCTAAATGTGATGCAGAGATTAAAATTTAATATATTAGTTTTCGTATTTAAGATAAAAAACAACTTACATCCTACATACCTAAGTAATAATCTTCGCTTTGTTGGAGAAGGTCATTCATATAGTTTAAGAAATGTTGGTGATTTTAGACTTTCATTCTACAGAACTGCTCATGGCCAAAACAATTTAATGTATAAAGGATTGCAACTCTTCAATCAATTGCCATTGGAAGTAAAAAATATTAACAATTTGCAGAGATTTAAAACATCAATTAAATCAATAATAAGGACAAATAAAATTTAAATAAATACTTGGTCCATGGATAATTAATATATTTATAAATTTTTTATGAAATAAAAGAAAAATATTTTTATAAATTTTGTAAAATTGTAAATAGTTTATCAAATTTTAATTTAATTTACAAAGATGTTAAATAGTTTTAATAAACTAATAATGTAATAAATACAAAATACAAATACAAAAATACAAAATTTATGATAATGAACAAAACCAGAGATCTTCCGCATGCCCTACATTTGTATTTGAGATTGGCGTTAAAAAGGAACAGAAATAGGAAATAGTATATATATCAAATTTGATTTTTTTATCTTTATTAATTTCGAATATATTACGCTTCAAAGGCTTGGGAGTAGTGGGGGTATATAAATTCACATCAAAATAGCGTAATTAGTTTCTGAGTTTTGGTGTTTTTAAGATATACGTTTGTTAGCTTTTGAACTTTTCAAAGGTTTCAGAACCCGAAACCATGGTACAATTTCGCTCATATGCAGTCCCAGTCATACTTTCAATACCCTTGTACACATTTGGAACATTCTATATTAATTTTAAGTTACTACTTTTATTAATTTCGATGATAAGCCTTTCAACCTTAAGAGGTCTAAGAGAGTTACCTGAACCACCACTCCAATTGATCATACACCTAGGAAATATTAAAGAACAATCTTGTGCCAAATTTGAAGTTTCTACATTTTTTTGAAGTTACTATCTCCATGATTTACGAAAATATGGTCTTCGAAACTATGTGGATGGCCCCCGACCCACAATTTCAATTGGTTCCAATTTTCGGGGACACTTTGGGAATAGAAAGGGACACCCTGATACCTAACTTCGAGGTTCTAACTTCTTTGAATTCGGAATCATGCTTGTTTGACCTAAATTCGATCAAAAACTTTTAGGATCAGAACCCATGGTCCGAACTCGTTTGTATACAGTCCCCTGCATAGTGTCATTACTGGTAACCTACATCATAAAATCCATGATTATAACGCCATCAATTGTTGAGTTATCCTTATTTTTTTTATATGCTCCTTGGCCCTTAGAACAATTAAAAGGTCCAGAATCCGAACCCATAGGCCGATTTCTCCCATATGCAATCATATTAGTTTTTGAGTTATCGTGCCTACGGACGGACGAGCATGGCTATATCGACTCAGGAGGTCACGCTGATCACAAATATATATACTTTTTCATATCTAGCTCGCTTCTTTTAGGTGGTTATTAGATATTAATCAAAATGAATAAAAACAAGTAAAGAAACAGTCAGTCGGTGCAACCGACTTAGAAATACCCTACACCTCAAATTAAAATGGTTCAAATTAAATGAAATATTCATAAGTTATTTTAACACCATAAAAGCTGTTATTAATTTGATCGTAAGAAATAGCTAACCTAATTAACTTTATAATACTAAAAACATTTTATAATTACACTATCTATTAAAAAAGATTACAAATTCTTACTAATTTATCTATTTAAAAATATTAAAAAACGAAAAAAAATTGAAATAAATGATAATATATTATTTCCAATTCAATAACAAAATGAAAAAATTCTAATTATTAAATTTTGTGATAAAAAGCTAATCAAAGCATAATATATTTAATAATCCAAATTTTTCAAAATTGCAATTATTTTAAATGGTTAGTTTATATACCTAATAGAAAAGCTTATAAACGCAAAATATGCAATAAATGTATTTACAATTACAAATATAATTACAAATTTAGACCTTTTCATATAATTCATTCAAATATAAAAATAAATTTTACATAAATGCAGCAAGTACCTTTGAACATAGCTGAACCACTACAATTAAGTCTAAATTTCGGGGACACATACGAAATTAGATATATATTTTTTGGCTTGGAAATTATACTCGTTCGGTCTCAAATCGATCAAATGCTTCTAGAATCCGAACTCATTGACCAAACTCGACCAGAACCAATTCCCATGGTAGTATCATTACTAGTAACCTAGAGTTTAAATTTCATCAAAATAGCGGCATAATTTTTTGAGTTATGGTGTTTTTAAGATATATGTTTGTTAGCCCTTGAACTTTTCAAAGGTTCCAGAACCCGATACCATGGCACGATTTCGCCCATATGCAGTCCCCGTCATACTTTCAATTCTAGTTAACCCTTGTACACAACTGAAACGTTCTATATTAATTTTAAGTTACTAGTTTTATTAATTTCGATGATAAGCTTTTACACATTGGTGGGTCTAAGAGAGGTACTGAACCACCACTCCAATTGATCCAAAACTAGAGGGACACGCAGGAAATGGTAAAGAACACCCATGTGCCAAAATTTTCTCCATGTGCTTCTACATTTGTTTGAAGTTACTATCTTTATTAATTTTAAAGATATGCTTTAAGGTCTTCGGAAATGTGTGGCTGGTCCCCGACATTTAAAGACACTAAGGAAATAGGAAGGGACACCCTGATACCAAATTTGGAGGTTCTATCTTCATTGGTTTCGGAAATATGCTCGTTTGGCCTAAATTCGATCAAAAAGTTCTAGGTTCCGAACCCATGGTCCAATCCAGAACTTACGCAATCCGAAGTAAAGATAGCGTAATTAGTTCTTGAGTTATCGGGATTTTTTATATATGTTCGTTAGACCTTCGATCGATTAAAAGGTCCAGAATCCGAACTCATGGACCGATTTCGCCCATATGCAATCCCCGCCGTAGTTTCAGTCCTAGTAACCTACAGTTAAATTTTCATCAAGATGGCTCCATTATTTTTTGAGTTATCGTGCTTACGGACGGACGTTACAAACCACCATTAACCATATGGTTAAAACACCATATCAAAGTTAATATACCCTTTTACCTATTCTATAGGTGTAGGGTATAACAAAACATTTTAAATAATACCGTGAATTAAGCCATTTCGTCATTACCCAAAGTGAGGCTGCTTTGGACATGGTATTATAATTTAAAATTAGTAGAATAAATTTTTATAAATCTTAAGCATTATTTCAAATACGAATTTTTACTCTTAATAAAATAATTAACGAAGTATTAAATTCATTAGAATACTTTACATTAAATTAATTACTTGTTTTTCATTTTTATAATTAAACATAATCTTAAAATCAAAATATTCCTTGTAAGTAAATATAAAATAAATTAAATTATTAAGTATTATTAATATTAAATAAATGTCAAAATTCTACATGTAGAATTTGTTTGCCAATTATAATTATTCTAAAATTTTTTATTAAATAAATTGAAATATTTAAAATAAATATTATAATGATAAATATTATTAAATTGGTATTATGAAAATTAAATAAATTTTATTTCTGTAAAATTCAAGAATTTAAAAATATTTTGAAAATAAATTTTAGTAGATTATTTTATATAAAATAAAATTTAAGTTTTAACATTATAAATTTTTGATTAAATAAATTTTTAATTTTAGTAAATAATTTTTTATTAAGTAAATTTTAAATTTTGCCAAAAAATTTTTATTAAATAAATTTTAAATTATCGTATGGAAATTTTTGATTAAATAAATTTTAAATTTTAGCAAATAACCTTATTCCTAGAAATTGTAAAGAATGGAAAAGCATAATATTGAAAGATAAAACAAATAAAAAATTCACTAAGCAAGAACAAAAATTATAATAATCTGTTCACGTTTTGTTAATTTCGTAAATTTTTGTAGGAATTTCTATTTTTGATTGATATCATCGATTACTGACTACCTTTATAGGCACCGAATTTATAGGAAAAGGGCTCTTAACATATTTTATTAAAGGTCTTAATGGAGAATTATCCCGATAAATGAGAGAATTTTTATCTAGTACGGATTGGAAAGTTATTAGTTAATTTTGAAAAAATAATATAAAATCTATATATATATAAAAGGGAATGTTTGTTTGTTTGTTTGTTTGTTTGTATGTAGCGAATAGACTCCTAAACTGCCCAGCCGATTTTCATGAAAATTTGTATATAGGGGTTTTTGGGTACGGAAATCGTGGCCCAAAAATTTTGCTCTAACGGACCGCCAAGTTGGGGCTGTGGTGCAAGTATTTAAACTTCTTTGTTCTAAAATGAAAACGGTTTGACCGATTGACTTCAAATTTTGTATACGTGATGCTCTTTGAGAATTGAGTTGACACTATTAACAGTTTTGGAATTTGTTAACCCATGTCGGGCCGACGGGTGGTCAAAAAAAATTTTGGGTCCAAACTTTGTCCGATTTTACGAAATTCTGCTTTGGTTTAAAAGAAAGCCCCAAAAAAATTTTTGTTGAGTTCCATTAACCCATTGCGGCCCAAAAGCTTTTTACAGGTTTTTTCAATACTTTACTCTAACTTCGAAACGGTTTGACCGATTGACTTAAAATTTTGTATACGTGATGCTCTTTGAGAATTGAGTAGACACTATTGACAGTTTTGGAATTTGTTAACCCATGTCGGGCCGACGGGTGGTCAAAAAAAATTTTGGGTCCAAAATTTTGTCCGATTTTACGAAGTTCTGCTTTGGCTTAAAAGAAAGCCCCAAACAAAATTTTGTTGAGTTCCATTAACCCATTGCGGCCCAACAGCTTTTTATAGCTTTTTTCAATATTTTACTCTAAATTCGAAACGGTTTGACCGATTGACTTCAAATTTTGTATACGTGATTCTCCTTGAGAATTGAGTTGACACTATTAACAGTTTTGGAATTTGTTAACCCATGTCGGGCCGACGGGTGGTCAAAAAAAATTTTGGGTCCAAATTTTGTCCGATTTTACGAAATTCTGCTTTACCTTTAAAGAAATCCCCAAAAAAAATTTTATTGAGTTCCATTAACCCATTGCGGCCCAAAAGCTTTTTATAGGTTTTTTCAATACTTTACTCTAAATTCGAAACGGTTTAACCAATTGACTTCAAATTTTGTATACGTGATGCTCCTTGAGAATTGAGTTGACACTATTAACAGTTTTGGAATTTATTAACCCATGTTGGGCCGACGGGGTGTCAAAAAAAATGTTGGGTCCGAATTTTGTCCGATTTCATGAAATTCTGCTTTGGCTAAAAAGAAAACCCAGAAAAAAATTTTATTGACTTGCATTAACCCATTGGGGCCAACAGCTTTTTATAGGTTTTTTCAATACTTAACTCTAAATTAAAAACGGTTTGACCGATTTTCTTTAAATTTTGTATACGTGCTCCCCTGTGAGAATTGAGTTGACACTATTAACAGATATGGAATTTGTTAACCCATGTCGGCCCGACGGTTGGTCAAAATAATTTTGGAAGCTAATATTGTCAAAATTTGCGAAGTACTGCTTTGGCTAAAAGAAAGCCCCAAAGAAATTTTGTTGAGTTATTTGGAAGCAAATTACGTCCAATTTTGTGCAATACTGCTTTGTCCAAAGAGAAAGTGTAGTTCCGTTAACCCAGTGGGGCACAGTGGCTTTTAATAGATTTTTGCGTTACTTAACTCTAAAGTAGAAACGATTTGACCGGTTTACCTCAAATTTTATATGTGTGAAGCAACTTGAAAATGGTGTTGAGTCTGTTAACAGTCGGTCTTGCGATTTTTCAAAAAAATTTTTTGGAAGTAAATTACGTCAAAATTTGCAAAGTAGTTCGTACTGCTTTGAATTACCGAAAGTTTTAAAAATTACTAGAATAATCCTAGAAAAATCGTTTTAAAAAGATTGCTTTCACACATTTTAAAATTTACATGTGTAAACCGTGTGAAGTTTTGTGTTAACTTTTTGCAGTAACATCAAATTCAATTAAACCTCCATTGAGAGGCGCAGCAACGCGCACCGGGTATTAGCTAGTAAAATATAAAATCTTATAAGATAACGATAAGATAAAAAAATAATAATTATTTTGGTGAAAGTTCTTTTAAAATTGTATAAAAAGATAAACTTTTGGATAATATTTAAAGTATAAATATCTAAATAAAAATATAGGATTTGCAAAAATATTATTATAAAATTATAAATTTACATGTGGTTTTTGGTGAGAATATTCTCTCACAGTTTAGAGCTTATCTCACTAAAATTATCAATTTAACGTTAATTAAAATCAAATGAATAAATAAAACAAAAACAACAACATGGCAAGTAGTAGCACGTGTAAAAAATGCAACAAAAGTATGAGAAATGTATCATCAATAAAATGTATGGGTTTTTGTGGTGGAATATTTCATACAGCAGTAAATTGCAGTGGAATAAATGAATATGAAACGAGGAAGAGTGTGGTAGAGTAGACTGCGTCAACTCTGGGATACCCGCATGACCGTAACATATACATTATATCATGCGGTTATTGACTTTTGGCAAAATTTAAAATATTCAGCTTTATTAGATGTAGAGTAATGCTTTTATAAAAGAAGGAGTTGCATGGCAGCTACTCGAACCCTTTACAGTAGACCAACCAAATTTTGCAGTAACTTTGGCCATTACACTAAACTATTTTTTGTAAAATTTCAGACACCCAGCTTCATCAGGTGTAGTCTAAAGCTCATATAAAAGAAGGAGTTGCATGGCAGCTACTCGAACCCTCTGTAGTAGACCAACCTAATTTTGCAGAAACTTTGGCCATAAAACTAAACTACTTTTGGCAAAATTTCAGACACGCAGCTGCAATAGGTACAGAGAAATACTCATATATAAAAAGAAGTTGTATGGCAGCTACCCGAACCCATGGACCAAAATGGCTGGATTTAAATAGCTGTTTCGGTTTTTGCATAAAAACGAATTTGTGAAAATTTCATAATCCTAGCTCCTTTATTTTTTGAGTTATCGTGATGACGGACGGACGGACATACGTCGCTAAATCGATTTATTTTTCGATTCTGATCCGATCCATACACTTGAGTCTATATCTACCCCCCTCCTTCTCTGCGCCACAAACGTAATGGCAAATTTATTATACTCTTTGACTATAAAGTCATTCGGGTATAAAAATAGAAGAATACTTAAACAACAACAACAATAGTAATATCTTGTTTATATGTGCGGAATGTAAAGGGAAAATAGAACTGATTAAAACAGGTTTTGATGGTATTGAAAGTAAATTTGAAAAAATGGATGAAATTAATGAAAAACTAGAAGAGAAGGAAAAATCATTGAAAGAAATTATTAGTAATCTGAATATTTTGGTTCAAAATAATATTATAAACAATATAGAAATAACGTCATCATTACAAAACAAACCAAATAAGAAGATTAAAGTAATAAATAATAAGAAAACGTATGCTGATATGATTAAACGGGACCCACTAGTCGTAATAAAATCAAAAAAATCGCAATCTAGTGATTTAACTAAAGCAGCAGTAAAAGAAAATATTTGTCCAGAAAATTTAGCAATAAACAAGGTGGCTAAAAAAAGTGATGGAACAATTGCTATTTATTGTAAAGATGTTGATTTAGTTGCAAAAATTAAAGAAAATGTAGAAGAAAAGCTGGGATATCAATACAAAGCTATTATACCTAAAGAAATTAAACCCACAATATTAATTAGCAGCATGTCTGAAAGCTATGATAAGAATACTATTGGAATAAAATTTAAAAAACAGAATATTTGGATAAAAATAGAAGAATTAAAGTGTGTTAAAATTTTTGTTTTATATGTTTAAGTAGTGAAACGCATATTACTGATAAAATTGATAGTTCGGAATTATTGATCAATAATTATAAAACGTATAATTGTAATTCATATTCCAGACACTCTGGTGGAGTAACAATTTATATTAACAAGAAATATCAAAGTGATTTAGTTGATTCTTTTTATTTAGAAAATGTATGGATCTTATGTATTAAAATTAAGATAAAAGAGGAAAATTATAATCTTATATGCTTATATAGATCACATAGATGTTCTACAAATAGATTTATTGATATATTAGAAGAGTGGTGTGAGAGGCATATTGATAATGAAATGAATCTCATATTTACTGGGGACTTCAATATTAATTTTGCAGATGAAACGGAAGGAAATCGGATAAATCGTTTTTTATGTAATTATGGGTTGATACAAAATGTTAAAGAACCTACCAGAATCACGAAAATATCACGAACTCTAATAGATTACATTTTAACGGATCATATAACTGAACTAGAAGTAAATATAAATAATAAATATAAAATATCGGATCATGAAGCTATACAAATAGAAATACATAGATTTGAAAACAACAACAATGAAAAACAGATAAAGTACTACAAATACAATAAACAAGAGTTAATTAATAAATTAATTGCTTTAGATTTTGACAATATATTAAACATAACAAGTGCAAATAGCTGTGCGTTGAAATTAAAATCTGATTTAATTTGTAGGGTAGAGAATTTAAGAAGAACAATAACAATAAATAATAAAATGAATAAATGGTACGATGAAGAATTAAAGCTTCTTAACAGACACAAAATATTTCTTTATAATAGAGCAAAAATTTTAAATGATCAATTAGCATGGAGTAATTATAAATCTATAAGAAATCAATACAAGTACAAATGTAATTTAAAAAAAAATAAATATACTGAAGAAAAAATTCTAGAAAACATGGGTAATCAATGTGATATGTGGAAAACTTTAAAGATGTATGTATTAAAAAAAGAAGAAAATGAAATAGAACAAATAATAAGTAATAATAATGTATTAGTTGACAAATTAGAAATAACTAAAGAACTAAATACTTTCTTTGTTAAAAGTATATTAGATATAAATAATAGCATAAAAAAGATTCAATATGAAGACAATATAATTGAAATAGAAACAAACTTTGAGTTTGCACTAGTAAATGATGAAATATTAGAAATAGCATTTAAAGATTTAAAAAATAAAAATGATTACATAGGAATAAATAAGTCGATTATTTTAGATTGTAAACCAACTTTTTTTCCAAAACTGAGAAAAGTTATAAATAAGTCAATGTTAGAAGGGATATTTCCGGAAAGTTGAAAAGAAACTATAGTAACACCAGTACCTAAAATCAAAAATGCGAAAGAACCTGTGGACCAGTAAATATGCTTTTAATTTGTGAGAAGATTTTTGAATGAATAGTTTATAATCAACTTAGATATCACTTAGATATA
The DNA here is from genome assembly GCA_963082915.1 of Dolichopus griseipennis. Lineage (NCBI taxonomy): Eukaryota > Metazoa > Arthropoda > Insecta > Diptera > Dolichopodidae > Dolichopus > Dolichopus griseipennis. The sequence continues at coordinate 76,665,009 of OY720442.1, read as the reverse complement.
AATAATATATTATGTAATGAACAATCAGGTTTCAGAAAAGCTCACTCTTGCGAAACAGCCATAAACTTAGTTATCTATGAATGGAAAAATAATATGGAAAATGGAGAAATCATTGTAGCAGTTTTTCTAGATCTCCAGAGAGCCTTTAAAACTATTGATAAAAATGTATTAATAAGTAAACTTAGTAAGATAGGTGTAAAAAATGTGGAATTACAATGGTTTAAAAGTTATTTATATGGAAGGACACAAAGAGTGAAAATTGGACAAATATAATCGGATGTGCAAAATGTTGACGTAGGTGTGCCTCAAGGATCAGTTCTGGGCGTTTTATTATTCTTGATATATATCAATGACATAAAAAATTCAATTCAATCTTGCAAATTAGCGTTATTTGCAGATGACACATTATTATATGCAAAAGGAAATTCAGTTCAAGAATGTAATGAAAAGATAAATAATGATTTAATCGAACTTTATAAGTGGCTTAATATGAATAAATTAAAATTAAACATAGATAAAACAAAGTGCATGGTAATAAATGGACGAAATGAAATAGCCAATATACATATAGTATAGATGGATGTGTAGTTGAATGTGTGAAGGAATATAAATACTTAGGAATTACGGTAGATGACAAACTTAAATTTAACAAACACTGTGATACAATATGCCAAAAAATATCAAAGAAAATTGGATTCTTATGGAGAATTAGAAAGCAAAAATCGTTATCATCTGCAAAAATAATAAATAATACAATAATATTACCGCATTTTGATTATTGTTCATCGATTTTATTAATCTGCAATATGGGACAAATAAATCGCTTACAAGTGCTTCAGAACAAAGCATTGAGAGCCGTACTAAAATGTAATAGATTCACTAGAAGTTCAGAGATGTTGTCAATTTTGAAATGGCTAAATGTGATGCAGAGATTAAAATTTAATATATTAGTTTTCGTATTAAAGATAAAAAACAACTTACATCCTACATACCTAAGTAATAATCTTCGCTTTGTTGGAGAAGGTCATTCATATAGTTTAAGAAATGTTGGTGATTTTAGACTTCCATTCTACAGAACTGCTCATGGCCAAAACAATTTAATGTATAAAGGATTGCAACTCTTCAATCAATTGCCATTGGAAGTAAAAAATATTAACAATTTGCAGAGATTTAAAACATCAATTAAATCAATAATAAGGACAAATAAAATTTAAATAAATACTTGGTCCATGGATAATTAATATATTTATAAATTTTTTATGAAATAAAAGAAAAATAATTTTATAAATTTTGTAAAATTGTAAATAGTTTATCAAATTTTAATTTAATTTACAAAGATGTTAAATAGTTTTAATAAACTAATAATGTAATAAATACAAAATACAAATACAAAAATACAAAATTTATGATAATGAACAAAACCAGAGATCTTCCGCATGCCCTACATGTGTATTTGAGATTGGATAGTGCACCTTCCAAAACGGATTTTATTTTATATAGCAACTCACAAACGCCATATACAATAACTACTAGCAGTAACACGCATAATTCACACGACTCAAAACCGCCACAACAAACTAATTACAATAATGCCAGACGGAATTTATGGAGACCCAAAAAAAATAACCTATACAATAATATGCAAGCTAACAATTACAGAAATCATTTCCAACCAAATAGTTACAGAGACAATTCAAACATAAATAATTATAGAAATGTCAAAAATGTCAGGCGGTAAAGTTGTAGAATGTTTACAATGTAAGAAAAAATTTAATTTAAAAAAAAATAATAAAGCGATCCAATGCAATGGTGATTGTAAAAAGTGGGTCCATGATACATGCACTGGATTGGAAAATGAGGAGCTTCAAGATTACTTAGAGGGTGCTGATAAAAAATGGATGTGTACAACCTGTAACAACAAGAAAAAAATAATACTTACAATTGATAAGAGTGGTGCTGGCACGTCAAATCTAAACTTGAGCAATCTCAACAAAAGTACAATAATCAGTAGCAAAAGTGTTTATAATGAAAAAATAATGAGAAAACTAGATGAAATAATAGAAAAGTTAATTACTCATGATAAAGAATTTGAAGAACTCCAAAATGATGTTAACTCTATCAAAAACCTGATAGATAATCTAATCGAAGAAAATATGCAACTTAAGAATGAAAATAAACAGTTGAAAGATAAAGTGGAGTATAGTTTTATAGAAATTGAAAAGATGAAACAGAAACGCTTATCTAACATATTGGAATTCACAGAAATAGAGGAGATACCTGACACTTCAATATCTGAATTAATTATAAACGTAGTTAAAAGTATTGGTACTGACCTCGTATTTCAGCTTGTAATATAAAAAAGCTAGGGATATGAAGAAAAAAAACTTATAAAATATGCATGGATTAAAGAGGGTGAAATATTAATTAAAAAAACAGAAAATAGCAAAATTATTCGAGTTTTATCAACATCCAATTTAAATGTTGAATAAACACAATGAAATATTTTACCACTCAAAATCCATGTAAAAGAAGTTTGTGATTCATCTCAAGTTAATTTTCAAAAAAATTATTCACTCAAAATATTATATTTAAATGTTAGAAGCCTAAAGAATAAAATAGAAGACATATCACTTATATTAGAAAGTTTAAAAACAATTGTTCACTTAATTGTATTCACTGAAACTTGGTTGTTTGATTATGAAACTAGTCAGGTTAATTTAATGAATTATAGTAATGTATTTTCATGTAGAAAAACACGTAAAGGAGGTAGCACTGCAATATATATACACAAAAGACTTAATTATAAATTTTAAATATATTTATTCTGATGAATATCATAACATTATAAATATCAGTCTTAACTTTAAATAAAACCATATCTTTGTCTCAGCTATATACAGACCACCAGAAAGAAATTGTGAAAATATAAATAAATTTAATGAAATATTAGAGTATAATTTGTTAAATCTTTCTAAGTATGAAACTTACATATTTGGTGATTTTAATTTTAACATAAACAATGCCCCTTCTCATATTGAAATGTATAAAACTATTGTGGAAAGTAATGGCTTCTTCTTTTGTGACTATACTACCACTAGACTAATAAGTAAAACCTGTTTAGATCATTTTATTTCTAATAATGTAAAAATAAATACTAATATTACTCACCTAAATACTGAAATTTCTGATCTTTAAAAGAAAAAAAATTGTTGATGTTCCAATTAATGTCGAAACAACAGATGTTAGAAAAGTAAAACAAAAATTGAAAGAGTGTCCAATAATATTTATGTCAGATAATGTTAATGACAAATATGAACAATTAAAACAAAATTTAATATTACATACCAGAGATGCCACATGCAATAAAATTACAAAGATAAAACAAAAAGAAGTACCAGCCTGGTTTGACCTTGAATGCAGAAGAATAAATAATATAAAAAATTATTGGCATAGAAAACATATAAAAAATTATGAAAATGAACATGTAAAGAATGAATATAAATTTTGGCGTAATAAATATACTTCAATTAAACGAAAAAAATAAATTAGTTATGATAATAATATATTTCAGAAAACTAAAGGAAACCCAAGCAAAACGTGGAAACATATTAAAAATACTATAAATCCTTGTCCAAAGAATCAAAATGGATTATTTCATGATCAAAATGCAGATAATAAAAAAAAAGTAATGAAACTGAATGAATTTAATCAATACTATTCCAATGTTGGAAAGACTTTAGCAGCAAAATTTAATAAGATATATCTACCAAAAATAGGGACAACATCAAGATTTAAATTTAAGTTAATATCTCTAAATGAAACAAAAAATTTAAAAAATAACTTAAACAATACTACGGCAACAGGTTATGATGAAATTCAAACGAAAACAATAAAGTATTGCCAGGATGAATTGTTATTAAATATAAGAAATCTGATTAACACATCCTTAATTTGCGGAGAAGTACCAGAGAGTCTAAAAATAAGTAAAGTAATTCCAATTTATAAAGGTGATGGAGATATATCAATATCATCTATGTTCAGCAAGTTACTTGAAACCTACATAAATAATCAGCTGAGTACTTATTTAAGCAAGAATAACTTAATGGATAAACAACAATGTGGCTTTAGGAATTGTTCAAATACAAATGCTGCTCTATTTGATTTAATAACTGAAGTTCAAGCAGGAGTAAGTAAAAACAGAGAGTGGCTGTAGTATTTCTCGATTTAGCCAAAGCATTTGACTCAGTTGACAGGAAGATTCTTCTACGTACACTATTTGAATGTGGAGTTTTTGAAAAGGAACATAAGTGGTTTAAGAACTACTTATCTGGAAGAAAACAGTATACAGAATGTGAGCAGTATAAAAGCAAAATAAAAGATGTTGAATTTGGAGTTATTCAAGGCAGTTTACTCGGCCCTACACTATTTCCCTGCTATATAAGACGTTTTTCTAAATTAAAATTAAAAGCTAAGGCTTTTTTATATGCAGGTGATATAGCGATTGTTTTTAGAGAAAATAACTATACTGAATTAGAAAACCAATAAATTGAGATTTAAAAGAAGTCAGTGATGAAGCTTCATAAGCTGACGGTAAATATAAAAAAAAACAAATTACATGCTAATAAAAAAACAGCCGACAGCAAAAGTAAAAATTATGTATAGTGGTACTGAAATAGAGGAAGTGGATATATTCAAATAATTAGGAATATATATTGACGCTAAATTAAATTGGAACCAACAGTCAAATGAAATTGCCAAAAAAACTACACGTATCGCAGGTGTTTTCAAATTAGCAGAAAAAAGAGTACCATATGAACAAAAAAGTTCGATATTCTATTGCTTATTTCACTCCACCATATCATATGGCATAGTTGTGTGGGGCAATACTTACCTAAAGAATATCGCTAAGCTACAAAAAATACAAAATAAAGCGATTAAAAATCTTTATGGGCTGAATCATCGTTCTTCAACCACAGAAATATACAAGCGCTTTGGAATATTAACATTGGAATTACATAAAAAAATTATACAAGCTATTCAAATTCATAATATGAAAATAAAAAAAATAAAAACTAATGTAGGCATAATTCAGAACAATGAAATACATAACTATAGTACCAGAACAGCGAATAATATACACTCACACAACTCGGAAACTTTCAATATAGCAACTAAGATCTACAATGAATTACCATTAGAAATTAAAATTACGGAAGATAAGAAAATTAAAACTAAAATGAAACAACACTTTTTAAACTTTTTATTATAGCTTTTAAACGTAAATAATACAGGCTTAATAATATGATAAATTTTTCCTAATGTTTTTGTGAATTAAAAATTAATGAATTGCTATATCTCTTTATTATAGAGACAACACACATTACGGTAATAATGAATACTATTCACGACCTCAAAACTACCGTGATCAAATAAATCAACCGACAAAAATCGAACCAGCAAACTCAACAAACACGTTTTAATAATTATTTACAGAATAGGTCTGGTATTAAATATAATGAGTATAAAAGAGGCAATCCTTCTCCGTCTTACCAAAATAACAAAATGCAAAAGATCAATTTTACTAAACCAGAAATCGAAAGAAACAAAGAACAACCGGAAAGAAAGGAGGAGACCAACCAATCAAAACAGTGTTTGTGCCATAAAACGAAAGATCATTTTTTAGATTAAACGACTCCTCGATTCCATATATTGAATGTAAATCAGGAAACGGGGAGGAACTGAAATTTATGATAGATGCCGGATCAAAAAAAAAATAAAATTCACAATAGATTAGAACAAAACCCAAAACCTAACAACAACATATTTCAAGCAGCATCCATTGGTGGCAATGTAGACACATCGCGGTGAAATTGACTTATTCAAAGGAAATATTCCTAAAATCAAATTTTATATTTTGCAAAACTTGAAAATTCTGAAATTCGCCGAATCCCGATTCCCAATTGTTGTTCGATGTGAAAATTACTATTATAATAAATATGCTTAATTATAACAAAAAATAAAATTAATTGTTCCATCTATTAGAAACTTTGGTAATTAAAAGTGGCAACTTGACTAAAAATTTCAAAATTAAAAATAAATAAAACTTTGTATTTATGAAACTTCTGGTCTTTGGATTTTATGTTGTTGTCATGGTGAATAAAATTGTATTGACATTTTAGGGTTCTCGTTTGTTTTAGTTGCAGTTTAATTTTTCAAATTCATAGTTGAAAATTGGTTTAAAAAATTACGTAAGTAAAAATAATAATATAACTTTAAATTAAAGTTTCCTAAAATTTACATGACCTTAACTATGGCAAGCAAAAGATCTAAAGTTTGGAATTATTTTACCGTGGAACCAACAACTAGCAATTCAAAACAAGCAAAAGTAAAATGTACTAAGTGCAGCACTATTTTGTAATATACGGATCATTCTACATCATCAATGGCTAAACATTTAAAAGTTAAAAATGGCATTACTGTAAAAGATGAAGAAACTGCGGATAAATGTGAAATAAAAAAACAAAAAACATCAATATTAGATTACACTACAACAGCAAAGAGAACGTTAGAGATATCGTATCTGAACTAGCGGCTTCTAGTGGGATATCAATTAGAGCCATCACTAGATCCAAATTTATTAGAGAATCAATTCTTAAATGTGGTTATATTTTACCTAAGAACGAATCCGGTGTCATGAAGCTTGTCCAAAGTAATTTTGAGAAAAAAAAAAGAAACTATGATCCTGCTTCAAAATAAACTAAAACAAATTAAACTTTTTTTATTAGTATTACTTTGGACAAATGGACCAGTATTCGTATGAAGAGGTACGTAAACATCAATTTACACGATGATGACAAGAGAGTACAATTTAATCTTGGTTTAGTTAGAGTGATTGGATCATGTTCAGCATCTAACTTGGTTTCTTTGGTTACATATCATTTAAAAAGTTTTGATTTAAATTTTAAAACTGATATAGTTTCGTCCACCAGTGACGGTTGTAAAATGATGGTAAAATATGGACGAGAATCGCCTGTAATATATCAGCTTTATTTGAATCATGGTCTGCAACTTGGTGTTTGCGATACGCTTTACAAAAAGCAAATTTTACACCATCATACTGCGAAATACAATGAATTTGATGTTGAGACTTTAGAGGAAGATAACATCATCGATGAAAATAACTTCGTTGATGTAGTAAATACAATTAATATTGATGCTGTGGAATTCGAAAAATCCTTAAATTTTTATGAGAGTATTAAAAAAGTTCGAGAAATAGTAAAGTTTTTTAAATATTCTGTAGTAAAATGACTTTTTGGAAACAAAAATTAAGGTGGATTAGGAATTGAATTGCAAATGAAATTAGACGTAAAAACTCGATGGAATTCTATTGTAGATATGATAGGTAATTTTTTGAAAGTAAGAATTTATGTTGAAGAAGCTCTTCTTGAATTTAATTCAAGCGAGTTATTAAGAAATTGGGTTTTGAATTGCTTAAAGATCTATACAATGCACTTAAACCAATTAAATTAACAATAGAAGCTCTAAGTCGTAAGGATGCTACTTTACTTTCTGCTGAGTTAGCTATTAACTTTATGAAAAAAAAACTATCTGAAGCTAATACAATAGAACGATTAAATATAAATTTAATGAAACTATTAAAATGTTTAAAAGACCTAAATAGTACTCCATCTAAAGATGTGTTGAACTTAGCTAGTGAAACAATGATGAGGATTTTTAGTTCAGATCTAGAAATTGAAGATTCAAACAATATGGATATCGTATCAACAGAAATTGAAGAATCAAAAACTATATCCATTGAAAATGAGTTGGATCAGATTTTAAAAAAAGGATCGGAGGACCCAAAAGAAAAATGTGATTTTAATAAGTTAAAGCAAGAATTTACTTTATTTAAAAACACAGGAAAAAGAACAAATAATTTGCAAAAACTTTACGAGGCTCTTTTAAGTATTAAACCGACTTCAACATCTTTAGAAAGAGCTTTTTCTTTATCTAGAAACTTTTGTACAAAGATACGATCTAGTTTATCAGACAAATCACTCAATTCCTTGCTATTTTTAAAAGAATTTTATTTAAATAGCAAATTAAATTAGAAATTCTATATTATTACCCTTTATTTTAATTTTTTACTGAATTTTTATTAATAAAATTATAATTTTTTATAAATTAAAATTATGGCTTTTTATTTGGAATCGGAATCGGATTCGGCGATTCTCAATTTTAAGAATTCGGATTCGGCGAATCCAAAAAAGCCGGTTTATGAGAAATCCTAGGATCATATGACCATCGTGCTCTCCATACAATTCCCCTGTATGAATAGTGCCAAAAAAGAAGATGCACCAAAAGAGAAAAAATACAGGATGGTGATCGATTATAGGAAAATCAATAAATCACGATTCCACTTGATTTTAGAGGGTGGAGGAGTTAACACAAGCAATCTAATTTACAAAAAATTTATTAAAAGGATCAAATTTCATTTCACAATTTTATTTAAAAATTTTTTACTTAGGAAAATTTCGCAATTTTATTTAAAATTTTTATTTAGCAAAGTTTAGCAATTTTATGTGGGAAAGAAAATTCATTCGTGTTCTCACAAATAAGAGCTCACGTGGCAGTAGGTGAAGTTTTTGGGAATAATTTTTGGAAAATAATTTCTATAATTTTTGTTCATTTTTACTTCAACGTTCAATAAAGAAAGATTAAAAAATTTTAAATAAAAACGTTTTTTTATTTTTTAAAAAAAATATTAAAATAATTTTTAGCGGCTTAAATTGTAAATAGCGGAGCAAGAGAAAATTTAAAACATTAATAACAATCGACAAGTGCAATTTGAACGTTCTATCTTAATTTTAAGTAACAATTTTTATTAATTTCGATGATAAGCCTTTAAACCTTGGGAGGTCTAAGACAGTTATCTGAACCACCACTCCAATTGATCATAAATTAAGCGAAAACGTAGGAAATAGTAAAGAACACCCTTGTGCCAAATTTGAAGCTTCTACATTTGTTCGAAGTTACTATCTTTATTATTTTCGAAGATATGCTTTAAGGTTTTCGAAACTATGTGGATGGTCCCGGACCCACTATTTCAATTGATTTTAGTTTTCGAGGACACTAAGGGAATTGGAAGGGATACCCTAATAACAAATTTAGAGGTTCTATCTTCTTTGGATTCAGAATCATACTCGTTTGGCCTAAATTCGATGAAAAAGTGCTGGGATCCGAACCCATGGTCGGATTTCGCCTATATGCAGTCGGATTCTTGTACACAATTGGAACATCCTATCTTAATTTTAAGATACTTTGTTTATTAATTTCAATGATATGCTTTAAGGTCTTCAGGATGGTCCCCGACCCACTACACCAATTGGTTCTAAATTTTAAGGACGCTAAGAACATAGGAAAAGGAAAACTGATGCCAAATTTAAAGGTTCTATCTTCATTGTTTTCGGAATTATGCTTGACTAAATTCGATCAAAAAGTTCTAGGATCCGAACCTATGGTCCGGTCTTAACCGTACGCTATCTCCTCCATAGTCTCATTACTAGTAACCTACAGCCCAAATTTCATGAAGGTAGCGCCATTAGTTGTTAAGTTATCCTGATTTTTTTTTATATGTTCGTTAGCCCTTTGAACGATTATAAGGTCCAGAACCCGAACCCATGGGCTTTTTTCGCCCATATGCAATCCCCACCGTACTTTAAGTCCTAGTAACCTACAGTTAAAATTTCATCAAGGTATATCTATTAGTATTTGTGTTATAGTGCTTACGGACGGACGGACATGGCTATATTGACTCAGGTGGTCACGGTGATCACAAATATATATATACTTTTTCTTATCTAGCTTCCTCATAGGTGGTTACAAACACCATACCAAAGTTAATATACCCTTTTCCTATTTCATAGGTGTAGGGTATAAAACTCCCGCAATAGTAAGGTATAAAGAACTTCCAAGGTACAAAATTTTAAAACATACTAAAAATTATAATTAAATAATAGACTTAAAAAATAAAAATATACAACCTACTCGTATTAAACGAAAATTTAAATTTTCAGCTAACAAGAACAATGATAATACTAATCTTAATAACAGTATCATGCCAAGCTGGAAACTGGGTATATAATACCACAACAAGATGACTGTGAACTAATAGAAGAATTATATAATATAATACACATATTTGATTAAAATGAAATCGAAAATATAATAAATATAATAGAAAACCAAATAAATGAAACAAAACCAATTAATACAAATGAAAGCTACTATATAAAACTTACATAATAAAATTAATTTATTTAAACATACTTTTAAAACGTGAATTCCGTTAAAACATCATTTATGAAACATTTCTAAAATGGATTTTTGGTACAATGGACCACCAAGAAGACAGCGTAGAAATAGAAAACCACTTCAAAATTCTTGATGGAAATAAAAGCAATTTAATACAAAATTCTAATAATCAAATACAAATAAGTTCAATTCTCCAAGAGAATATTAAATCTTTAAAAAAATAACGTAAATCAAAATGATGTAATAATAGAACAAATTTCTAATTATATTTCAAATTACCATACAGACCTAGCTAAACATTTACAAATACTAACAAGTATTAATCTTCTATAACGCCCTGTGTTCGAAATTCGAGCTTTTTGTGCTTTTAAATGTATTTTAAATATCCGTTTTGTGTAATTTATATTTGACTAATATTACACGAAACTTATTTTTTTTTCCATACATAATAAAATTCATGGCAACAACGTTGTCAACAATTCTTGCGTTTGAAATTTGCTTAAAAAAAATTTATAATTTTTTCAATTATACAAACGTTTTTAAGTATTTTTGAATTTTATTCCTGTAGCTTAACGCGCTATAAAGAGAGTATAATTTTGTACAGTAATTATGCGATTTACATTCTAAATATAAATATTGTTCTAATTATAATGTTCTGAAAATTTGATGATTTTTCTAAACAAATACATATACATATTTACTGAAGGCAAGTAGCCAAAATCTAAATATAGAAGGCAAGTAGCTGTCCTAAATATAGAAAACTGTACTTTTTTCTAAAAATTTTAGTACGTTTTGAACTATGTTGTATATATTCTGTATCCCAATTAAAAAGCTTATTCATAAGGCAAAATATGCACAACAAAATATAACATACCTATCATAATTCATAAGTTTAGTACTTAGCATTATATTATATTGAAGCTGCCAGAAGTACAAAATAGTAGTTAAGTTGACATAAGTCGAGATTTTCTTTAAAATCACAATTTTAAGATTTATAACGTATCTACAATTAAAAACAAATAACTAATTAATTAAAAAATTGATAAATTTTTTCTCCCCTTATACTATTTTGAAATTTAGTAGCTACATAGGCAAGTTTTTTTTTGCGAACATAATAAGAAAATCTGAAATTTTTACTACAAACGTATGAATGCAAAAAGTGGTTCTGAATTCTTCAGTTTACTTTATATTATACATATTTGTCTAGTTAATTTATTTATTTTTTTCTATGTATTGTCATGAGTCAGTATGATGAGGAGTATATATATGAGGAGTAAACTACTCTTTTTTACTCTCACGTACTGCTAGCTACACCACACCAGCTCTTGAGAAAGAGTAGATGAGAGGAGTAGATAATTAAATAATTTTCGGCAGATAGCTTTAAATAAATTTTTCATATTAGATTAATTTTCTCTTGAATAGGTTATGTTAAATCATATTTTTTATTTGATTACCAATAAGCACTTAACTCTTCCATTTTAAAAAATAGTCTTTATATATTTCAGCAATAAACCTTAATTTTTTGTTTTTCACTTGTTTTTCATTATCTAAGTATATTAAATATTAATAACTTCACAAATCGCAGATGGTTTTAAAATGTCAAATATTATGTAGGATAATTAATCTTACAATTATATACTCCTGAAACAAAAATTAGCTTTCCATTTACAAACAACTTCTACCTACTCTTCATCAACAATTTTTGGTAAAAGCAACACATGCATTATATAAAATTCGTGCATAATGTCAAAGTAAAACTAAAATGAGTTTTTTATTATAAAATAACATATGTTGAAAATGTAGAATAAACTTTTCATTTAATACGGCCTAAAATAACCTAAATAAAACATACGACGTACAATTTTTATATGGCAATACGTCAATATGTCTATCTACAAATTCGTAAATCGATACGCGCCTAAGTCATATATCCTCTTCCAATATAACTAAATATTCAAAATAATAACTAAAGTCACCACATGAAATATTTTATTTTTAATATAATTAACACAAAGTGTGACTTAAATTAGCCGTACTTCAAAACTCAAATTACTTAAATAAAAAAAAATATATATATCCAAAAATGCAAATCTGTCTATGTCAGAACTGCTCTAACTGACTCTCATATTACTAAGAATAAATTACATTTTTTTTAGACTTATTATATTTGTTGTTGTTTGCTTTACTTTGGCTTGTTGCGCAACACTTATATAGTAATAAAATTTTAAATTGTTGCGTAACTAATTATTTCATGGGAAAGAAATTGGGTTGGGTACGTAATCCCCCATCCCAAAATCCCGCATCCTAAAATCCCGCATCCTAAAATCCGACACGATGGAAATCCCGTATTTTAAAATCCCGCGCGGGATTTTAAAATACGGGATTTCCATAAATTTAATCTCAGAATGTCGGAAAAACTTGTTAACCAACATTTTATCTAATAATATAAATTTTTAAAATTATTCAATTAATCTAAGTAGGGTAGCATTGTAGCATATTAAATCATATTCAAAATTATTATTATATCCTACACCTATAAAATAAGTAAAGGGGTATATTAACTTTGGTATGGTGTTTGTAACCACCTAAAGGAAGCGAGCTAGATATGGAAAAGTATATATATTTGTGATCAGCGTGACCGCCTTAGTCGATATAGCCATGTCCGTCCGTCCGTCCGTAGGCACGATAACTCAAAAAATAATGGAGCTATCTTGATGAAATTTTAACTGTAGGTTACTAGGACTGAAAGTACGGCGGGGATTGCATATGGGCAAAATCGGCCCATGGGTTCGGATTCTGGACCTTTTAATCGGTTTCAGGGCTAACGAACAAATATAAAAAATCACGATAACTCAACAACTAATGACGCTATCTTCATCAAATTTGTGCTGTAGGTTACTAGTAATGAAACTACTTCGGGAATTGCGTAAGGTCGGGATTGGACCATGAGTTCGGAACCTAGAACTTTTTGATCGAATTTAGGCCAAACGAGCATAATTCCGAAACCAATGAAGATAGAACCTCCAAATTTAGTATCAGGGTGTCCCTTCCTATTTCCTAAGTGTCTTGTGAATTTGGGTCCCATTGGAGTAGTGGGTCGGGGACCAGCCACACATTTCCGAAGACCTTAAAGCATATCTTTAAAATTAATAAAGATAACAACTTGAAAAAATGTAGAAGCTTCCAATTTGTCACAAGGGTGTTCTTTACTATCTCTTGCGTGTTCCCCTAATTTGGGATCAATTGGAGTGGTGGTTCTGTACCCTTCTCAGACCTCCCAAGTTTTAAAGGCTTATAATCGAAATTACTAAAAATAGTTACTTAAAATTAGGATAGACCGTTCAAATTGTGTACAAGGGTTAACTAGTACTATAAGTACAGCGCGGACTATATAAGGGCGAAATCAGCCCAACGGTTCGGATTCCGGACCTTTTAATCGATGTCAGGGCTAAGGAACATATATAAAAAATCACGATAACTCAACAACTAATGAGGCTATCTTCATGAAATTTGTGCTGTAGGTTATTGGCAGCGAAACTACGGCGGTGATTACGTACGGTGAGGATTGGACAATGGTTTCGGAACTTAGAACTTTTTGATCGAATTTAGGCCAAACGAGCATAATTCCGAAACCAATGAAGATAGAACCTCCAAATTTGGTATCAGGGTGTCCCTTCCTATTTCGTAAGTGTCTTTGAAATTTGGGCCCCATTGGAGTAGTGGATCGGGGACCAGCCACTCAGTTCTTAGGCCCTTAAAGCATATTTTCGAAATTAATAAAGATAGTAACTTGAAACAAATGTAGAAGCTTCCAATTTGCCACAAGGATGTTCTTTACTATTTCTTGCGTGCCCTCCTAATTTGGGATCAATTGGGGTGGTGGTTCAGAATCTCTCTTATACCCCCCAATATGTAAAAACTTATCATCGAAATTAATAAAACTAGTAACTTAAAATTAAGATAGAGCGTTCCAATTGTGTACAAGGGTTAACTAGTATTGAAAGTATGACGGACTGCATATGGGCGAAATCGTACCATAATTTCGGGTCCTGGAACCCTTGAAAAGTTCAAGGACTAACAAACATATATCTTACAAACACCATAACTCAAAAAATAATGCCGGTATTTTGATGAAATTTAACAGTAGGTTACTAGTAATGAAAGTACCATGGGAATTGGTTGTGGTCGAGTTTAATTTCGAAGCCAAAGAATATATTTCCTATGTCCTATGTGTCTCCGAAATCTAGACTTAATTGTAGTGGTTCAGCTATGTTCAATGGTACTTGCTGCATTTATGTAAAATTTATTTTTATATTTAAATGAATTATATGAAAAGGTGTAAACTTTTAATTGTATTTTAGAAATACATTTATTGCATATTTTGCGTTTATAAGCTTTTCTATTAGGTATATAAACTAACCATTTAAAATAATTGCAATTTTTAAAAATTTGTATAATAAATATATTATGCTTTGATTATCTTTTTATCACAAAATTTAATAATTAGAATTTTTTCATTTTGTAATTGAATTGGAATAAATATATTTTCATTTATTTCAAGTTTGTTTGTTTTTTAATATTTTTAAATAGAGAAATTAGTAAGAATTTGTAGTATTTTTTAATAGATAGGGTAATTAGAAAATGTTTTTAGTATTATACAGTTAATTTGGTTAGCTATGTCTTACGATCAAATTAATAACAGCTTCTATGGTGTTAAAATGACTTATGGATATGTCCTTAAATTTGAACCAAATAGGTGTAGGGTATTTCTAAGTCGGTTGCACCGACTGACTGTTTCTTTACTTGTTAATATATATTTTCATTCTTCATAATACATATGTAAAACTATTTTGGTTTGTATAAAAATATCTTTTTATTTTTGATATTAATTTAAATAAACATATTTTATACATGGGTAGAATATGAACATATCAATAACAAAAACTAATAAAGGAAAGGACAAATTGTTTATTAATGGTTTCTCTTATAATTGTATTTACGGGATTATGTACTTACGGGATTTTGTATTTATGGGATTATGTACTTACGGGATTTTGTATTTACGGGATTTAATAAATTTACGGGATTTCGTATTTCTGGGATTTTATCATTCGGGATATTGAGCCACTCCCAAAGAAATTATTGAGTACTTATAAATCTAAAAATTATCCTTATCGGCAAATTGATTTCCTTTAAAATAAATAAATTTGTCAATAGTTGTTTTTCTTGAATTTAAGTTTTTTTTATTATATACTAGCAGATTTACCCGGCGTTGCCCGGAAGCTTGCAAATTGTAAAAAAGCTAGTTTCAGCCAATTTTTTGAAATACTACTTTGCCTATAAATGCCACAAAAAAATATTTGTGGAGTTCCGTTAACCCATCGTGGCACAACATCTTTTTATAGGTTTTTTCGTTGCTAGCTATATATTAGAAATGATTTAACAGATTAACTTCAAATTTCGTATATGTGTTCTTCTTTGAAAATGAAGTTCAATTTACTAACAGACTTGAAAGTTGTTAACTCCTGCCGACCCGACGATTGTTCAAAAAAAAATTTGTAAGTAAATTACGTCCAATTTTTGAAAGTAGGTACAACTTCTTTGAATTAGGGGAATACTTAAAAAAAAGGTTTGTCGAGTTCTTTTAATCGAATGCGAAACAAAAACTTTAAAAAACAGTTTGCAAAACAATTTGAACGATTATCTCTAATTTTTCTATACATGGTGCTTCTTGACAATTTGGTGCTCCTTGACGATATACTTGAGGATGGTAGGTTTCCGGTGAATAATGTTAACTGAATTAAAATGACTATAGGTCAAAAGGGGATTTTCTTGAATTGCCAACGTTTGAATAAAATATAGTCGATGGTTTAGAAAAGGTTTAAAAATTTACTTTTCAACTTATATTTTGTTTAGTCCTGAAAGTTGTAATACGCTCTTCCTCGTTTTTTTCTCATTTTATGAGAGAAATGTAGGCTTATTTTTTGGAAAAACTGTTTTAAAATACTATGTATTTAAGTATTATATATAAGAAATTGAATTTTTTGATTTTTAGATTTCATTTGAAGAAAACTGAAAATTTCATTGAATCTTTGTTCAAAACGCACAAACAGGTCAAAACCAAATTAACCCTGTGGGTTTTAATTAAAATGCTGGTACAAAATTTTCAATAAAATACTTTTAATCGTATAAGAAAATAAAATATATAGAAAACTTCATAGCGTCGTCGTGGAAAATGGGTTAATCGAACTTAACTAAAACTTTTTGCAGCCTCCCTTTTAGACTACAAAATCAACCTGTAAAATTGGACACAAATCGAAAACACAAAATTTTTTGAAAGTCCGCCAGGCCAAAATGGGTTAATTTATTCCAACCAAATTTATACAACTAAATGCGGTTGCTAAGAGGAACATTTGTGCAAAATTTCAAGTCAATCGGTCAAACCGTTTTAACTCGACATCAAAAACATTTAAAAAGCTTCTTTGCACTCTCGTGCCCAAATGGGTTAACCGAACTCAACAAAAATTTGTGCCAGAGTTTATTTTTGACTGCGAAACCACCTTGTAAAATTGGACACAAATCGGAAACACAAAATTTTTTGGAAGCCCGCCAGGCCGAAATGGGTTAAATTATTCCAACCAAATTTATGCAACTTATTGCGGTTGCTAAGAGGAATATTTGTGCAAAATTTTAAATCAATCGGTCAAACTGTTTCGGCTCGACATCAAAAACATTGAAAAAGCTTCATTGCGCCCTCGTGCCCAAACGGGTTAACCGAACCCAACAAAAATTTGTGCCAGCCTCTCTTTTTGACTGCAAAACCACCCTGTAAAATTGGACACAAATCGGAAACACAAAATTTTTTGGAAGCCCGCCGGGCCGAAAGGGGTTAATTTATTCCAACCAGTTTTATACCATTAATTCCGTGTAATAAGAAGAACATTCGTGCAAAATTTCAAGTGAATCGGTCAAACCGTTTCGACTCGACATCAAAAAAACGAAAAAGCTTAAAACGGCTCTGGAGCCGCAACCTGCTGACTTATAAAAATGCGACATAGCCTATGTCACCCCCCGGACTCTCAAAATTATTCCTCTAAAATTTGGTGTCAATCGGACCAGTGGTTTTCACGTGAATCCTGGACAAACAAACAAACAAACAAACAAACAAACAAATTTTCTTCTTTATATATTAGATATTTTTTTTTGTAGAAATTAGAAAAAATTTGGTTAATTTTTCCTTTCTATAAAAATTTTAGTGTTAAGTTTGGTTTTAAATTGGAAAGTCAAAAGTTCCAAACTTTGTAATAAAATTTTTGAAATAAAATTAAATAAAGAAAGCATTATAAAAAAAAGTTATTTTTAAAAAATAAATTTTTAAATAAAACATAAAGAAAAAAAAATCAAAACTTTTTTTTTTATTTATTAATTAATTTTAAAATAATAAAAGTGGCGCAGTCGGTAGGATACCGACACTGTTTTAAAATAATAATTTATTAAAAATAAATCGGAAATAAAATTCAGAAATTAATTTAAAAAACAGTTCATAAAAATATTTTATTAAAAACAAAATATAAACTTGTTAAACTTTCAAAAAAAAAAAAAAAAATAAATAAAAGTGAACTTCATAAATAATTTCTATATTTTTCCGTAAACTATTTAAAACAATAACATTATTACAAAAAAAACAGTGGTACTTTCAAGTATTGTTCGGTATTAAAAAAATAAAAAATATAAACGTTCTTTCAAAATTATTTAATGAGCAGTTCTGACATAAACAGAGTTGCATTATTATTTCAAACGTTAAGAATACAATTAAGCAATCAAACTATTTAATTAGATCAATTAAAACCATGTGATTATAAGCCTACGTGTAATAAGATTAGCATTTTAGAGAAATTCCTTTCTAAAATAAATAGAAATGACTCTATTTATTTAAGAACAAAAAATGTAAAAAGTTTAGAAGAGACCTATAACGAATTATTGCAAATGGGGATCACAGTTAATCGTAATGATAATTTTAATTCAAATTTTAGACCAAACCGTTATAATAGAAATTCACAAATTATTAATTACAATTGCGCTCCGAATAATAATAATTTTACTAATAACAATAACTTTCCCGGTAACAATCATAATAACCGTGATAGACAAAATAATTATAATCAAAATGGTTATCGCAACCAACAATACAATAATAATAACAATAGTAATTCTAGCCAAAATACTAGAAATTTTTTTTCAAATAACAGCCAAAATACTAGAAATTTTTTTCAAATAAAAGTCAAAATACTAGAAATACTAATTTTAGTAATAACAGGGCGCAAAATAACAATAATAATTATGAACCAATGGAGGTCGACCATAATACTGCAGAATACAATAATAATTGAAACCGTAATAATAATATAGAAAATTTATATCGTATAGAAAATTTTTAAACCTCGTCTCTAACAACCAATTACTCATAGCAGAACTTACTATCGACGAAATAAAAATTTATTGTTTTATAGATACTGGTGCTGCTATATCAATAATAAACCCAAATATTTTTCCTATAGAAAGGCAATCGAAATTAAAAATACCCATATGTTTAACAACCTTAATAGGAGACAAAAATATAGAACGTGAAATTATCACGAAAACTCCTTCCGAATTTAATGAAAATACAACGATGAGTTGGAAAGTTTACAATTTAGGTAATAAAAACTTTGATGCGATCCTAGGGAAAAATGTGCTTACACCGATTGGTGCTAAAATCGATTTACTAGAAAGTACAATCGAAGTTAATGGTTTTAAAACCATATTTAAAAATTCTTGCCCAATTAGAAATTTTGAATATAAACCATTCTGATATTTTCCAAAATTCACAAACTAAACATATGAACACTGAAGAATATAAAATTTTAAAACAGATTTTATCAAAAAATAATGATTTGTTTTAGAAAGAAGAAGATAGTCTTACTCATATAACTGAAGTAAAACATCAAATTATAACTGAACATTCACGACCAATTTATAGGAAAACATATCGTTTTCCTAAAATTCACGAAATGGAAGTAGAAAAACAAGTAAAAGAAATGCTCACGCAAGGTATAGTCCAACAAAGTAATTCTCCCTATAATTCTCTAATTTGGGTGGTCCCAAAGAAAATGGATAACTCGGGTAAACCTAGGTGGAGAATTGTACTGGATTATAGGAAATTAAACGAAATTACCACGGACGACAAATTTCCTATTCCAAAAATGGACTCCCTTTTTGACAAATGGTAAAGCTCAATACTTTACCACTTCAGATTTGGTAAAAGGGTTACATTAAATTTTAGTGGATGGTGTAAAACAGCATTTTTAACCCCCCAGGGTCACTGCGAATTTCTTTGTATGCCCTGCCATGCTCCTGCCACTTTTCAACGGGTCTAACCACGTTTTAAGAGATTTAATAAATAAGTTATGTGTCGTTTATCTCGACGACATATTAATTTTTTCAATATTATATTATTTTCAATATTATTAAAATATTATGTATAAACGACTTAGACATTATAATCTAAAAATAAAGATTTTTTTTTTTTTTTTTGCGAGGGATTGGAACGCTCGAAAGCCACCCATTGAAACTTTGCGATATTTCGTTGGGTAGTGTGCGATTTTAACGCACCAAAACTACACCCTTTTTGAACCAAACTTTAGGAAGGAATCTGTGATATAAATGTACAGTTTGGTTACAGGGATGGGATATGAAAGGATTTTAGGATTGTCGGAGGATATTTGGGAATTTTGGATTATGGTGGATGGGGAAAATTTGGAGGGATATTTAGGAGAAAGATGTTAATTTATTTAAGTCGTACACATACGAATTACCAACTTTAGGGAACACATTGGACGGAATGTGGTTCCATAATCTCGACATGCGCATAACAAACGAATTTCCATAAGCCGTGTTTTGCCATCTTAACAATTCGACGCAATAGGGATGAGCATCTGTTGCACTCCTTGTTTCACGTTGGAAAACTTTGAGTGGAGGTATTAATTGTTTTATTTCTTTAGAACAGGTGTTCGTCCCCACTAGGTATCTATAAAACAGGGTAAGTGACCAGACTGTGCGCCGATGGCTAAGTGGAGCGAGCGTTGAGGTAACACTGGGATCATTTATAAGACGAATAGCTCTGTTTTGCACTTTATCAAGATATCCCAGCGCTGATTGGGGTGCACCAGCCCAGATATGTGCATTATACTCCATTTTTGGCCTAATATATATTTTATAGATATTGAGGAGATCTAATGGAGAGAAGTAAGTTTTACAGCGATACAAAAAACCCAAACACTGCAAAAGCTGCATGTTTAGCTATACCAAAAATGTGATTTGACCAAGTCAATTTCTGGTTTAACTCGATGCGCAAAATATTTAAATCTGTTGAGTGCTGCAAAACTTCTCCCTGAAAAATCAAGTTGGGAATGGAAGTTGCTATTTTTCGCGAGATGAGACAGCATTGGGTTTTCTTCGTGTTGAATTGAACACGGTTATTTTCACCCCATTTGTGAATTTTTGCTAAATCGTTATTTAGCTCACTGACAGTGAAATTTTTTGCTGTTGTATTAACCTGATGATTAATGTTACAGCGGCTATGAAATTCATAGGAAGCTACAAGGGTGCTGTCATCTGCGAAACTGTGAATTGGATTGGAAGTTAAAGATAGAAGATCATTAATGAATATTAAGAAGAGGGTGGGAGAAAGAACAGAACCTTGAGGGACACCAGCGTTTAGTTTAAATTTGTCAGATGATAAACCATCGACCAGAACTCGAATCGTACGATTCGAAAGGAAATCTCCAATCCATTTGAGAAAGACTCTACCTAATCCTATAGCTCTGCATTTTGCTAATAAAGCAGCATGCCATACACGGTCGAAAGCTTTAGAAATATCCAGTGCTACCACATCAAATTCACCAGAGTGGTGAAGACTGATATTGAGCTTTTCACAAAGGTAAGTCATGAGATCACCAGTTGAACGACGGGCTCTGAACCCGTATTGTCAATCATGAAGCAAACCTTTATGATCCAGATATTTCAATAGCTTTTGGTTTATAATTTTTCCATTACTTTGGAAAGGACCGAAGTTATAGCTATAGGGCGGTAGTTAGAGGGATCGCTTTTGTTACCTTTTTTTGGAATTGGAAAAACGTGCGCAATCTTCCATTGGGCAGGATGAATACCCGAAGTAAAGGATAAATAGAAGAGGTTACGTAGAGGTTTTGAAATGGTAGAGTAGGTATTTTTAAGAACCATCGTTGTGATTCCATCGGGACCGGCTGATTTGTTTGTATCTTGATTCTTCAAGATTTTCATCACTGCTCGCGTCCTAAAGTAAATTCTACCAAAGGAGCAGCCAACTTCGGGAATATTTGGTGGTCTTTGAGTTGACTGTGGCAGTGTTAAGTTAAAGGAAAATTGTTTGCCAAACAAGTTCGCCTTTTCTTTTGAATCTGACACAATTGAGTTGTTTTTACCAATAAGCGGAGGGAAGGAGGACCCACTAGTGTCCTCCTTTAGATTTTTTGCAAACGTCCAAAACGATTTGCTATTCTTAGGCATATGTAGGAATTTACGTTTCAACCCTCGGTTGAATAAGAATTTTTGCTTATTAATAACTCTCTTGCATCTGTTTCGAACCACGATATAGTTGGCCCTGTCAGACTCCAACCCGCTGTTCCGGTATTGCTTAAAAGCCTCCTCTTTTTTACGAATGGCTTCTTTGCAAGTGCGATTAAACCATGCTCTGGATTCTCGTTTAATACTTTTCATGGAGTGAGGAATATACAACCTCATTCCAAGTAAAATTGTTTCACTAATCGCATTTGCAGCGAAGTTGACATTTTTACCGCGGAAGCGCAATGACCAGTCGAATGCTTTGATAAAATTGTTTAATCCCTCCCAGTTAGCACGACTATATTGCCATACTAATTTTTTGGGAGGAATCCTTCGGCTGGCTAATGTGCTTACCGGGAAGCTTGTGGTTACCAGGCAGTTGTCGGAGCCCCCCAGGGGACAACCAACTGAAACTACATATTTTTCAGGGTGAGTGGTTAAAAACAGATCCAAGAGGTGACCCTCTTGATCAGCTCGGTCGGGGACCCTAGTAGGATTTTGGACAAGTTGAGAAAGATGGAACAGTGTGGAAAATAATTCAACTTGTTTCCCAATTGAGTTTTGACTCAAAGAAGAGTTACTTGAAAAATGAAGCCAGTCTTTGTTGTGTACGTTGAAATCCCCTGCCAGAACAATTTCGGTTTGTGGACATGATTCCAAAATTTCATTGATCTGGTTTGAAACTCGAAAATTGGCAATTTTTAATAACAATTAGTAAATTGAAAAAAAAAAAAAACAAATAGTAATAAAACTTATAAAATTTAAAATTTAATTATATTATAATTTAGGTTAAATATTGTATGTGTACGATTCATACAACCCGAATAAGTTATCACCGTTTATAAAAACAAAAGTATTGCTAACAATATTTACAAAATACCATCAACAATACCCCTATTTTATTCTGCTGTGAGTGAGCAATCGGTTTATAACACCATTCAACAGTTTTTAACTAGACCTTATTGAACTTAGTTACAACCAAAAACTCACACACAGCAAAAACTACGTGCAAGTAAAAATACGCACGTATATGTAAATAATTAAAGTTAAATTAAATAATTTAAGTTAGTTGAAAAGAAATGAACTGAAATTTCAGTACTTCCCTTTCTTTTATGATAAAATAAAAAAGAAAGAAAAAATAGAGTAAAAATGAGTAAAATTGACATACCATCAAAAATTAAAACAATACAATTTAAAATTAAAAGTAATACGGTGACATACTATTGATGGTATTAATTAATGAGCGAATTTAGAATATTATCATCCGAGGGAGAGGGAATGAAATGGATATATTATAATTGATTTGTTTACAACTAGTAGATGATAGATAAAGAGTAATCTTAATTAAAAAAAAAAAAGCAGTATTAAATGTAATGTAAACAAAACCAAATCACGTACCGGTATGAAATTAAATGTAAAATTAAATTAAAATTGAAAATTAAAAATAAAATTTGAAAATTAGAAATAAAATCAATAAATTATATTCTTAACACAAAATAAAAAAGGTTTTAAGCAAATTAAAATTAGTGCTGTGAAATAATGAATTAAGTAGAAGAATTTTTAATTATACAAAACAAAAATAAAAAATTTTTTTATTCAATAAAAAAATTATATTTAAAAGTAAGAAAAAAAAATATACTTAACTTGCCGCCATTGGAGATGCGGCCATATTACCAAATCACAACACTGTTTTTTTTTTTTTTTTAAGTTACATTTATTTTAAAATAAAATAAAAAACTTAATCTTGTTTTTTACACACAAAAAAATAAAAAAAAAATTATAAATTAAAAAGAAGTGAAATTAAAAAAGAAATAAATATTCTGTGCTAAATTTTTTTTTAAAACCGTGATAACCTGTTGAAGGTTGAAGAGAGGATTTGTAATTAAATGATTATACATAAAGATACATAAAGATTGACAAATGTAACTTTTTTTCAAAACAAACCGAGTATTTAGGGCATGTTTGTACTCTCAATGGCATAAAGCCTAATGACAATAATGTTAAAATAATCAAAGAACTCAAACTACCAACAACAAGGTAACAGATAAAAAGTTTCCTTGGTATCATAGGGTACTACCGAAAGTTTATAAGAGATTACGCTGGGTAGCTAAGCCCATGACTAAATATTTAATAAAAGATAAGAAAATCGATATTACTGACCAAAATTACGTTTTGTCTTTTGATAATTTCAAATAACTGATAACGAATTATCCAACTTTAATGTATCCAGATTTTAAAAAACAATTTGTCTTAACAACGGATGCTTCAAACTTTGCAATTGGTGCCGTCTTGTCGCAAGATGGACACCCAATTTGCTTTGCTAATCGAACTGTTAACGAGCATGAAACTCGTTATTCTGCGATAGAAAAAAAACTTCTCGCAATCATTTGGGCTACCGAATATTTTCGCCCATATTTATACGGCACTTAATTTATTATTAGAACTAATCATCGGCCACTTACCTGGCTACATTCACTTAAAGAACCTAATTCCAAATTACAACGATGGAAAATCAGGTTAAATGAATATGAGTTCGATATAGAGTATTTAAAGGGAAAAGAAAATAAATTTGCTGATTTTCTCAGCAGAATAAATAAACAGGAAATAAACCAAAATGAAATATCACAAAATGTAAATAACTAAAATAACAGCGATATGGCTACAATTGATAGTGGTGTCGAAGATTTGTACGACCACATTCCAATCGTAGACCATATAGTTAACTAATATTTTACACAAATTCACATCGTATCTGAAAAACAGTTTGAAACAGAAAAATTATACGGTAAATATAAATTAATATATATTTATATTATATAACAGAAAATGAACTGAACGAGAACAATTATTTAAACGATCTATTACTGGTGTTGTACAAAAAGGCAAAAATGGGTTTTTTTTCAAAATTAAATGACGAAAAATATAACATATTACAACAAAAATTAATCGAACTGTTTGGGAATAAAATAATATAAAATTTTATAAATGCTCAATTCAAGCGGAAAACATTCCAAACCAAAACAAAACAATCGAAATAATAGAAAAAATTCATAATGACTCAAATCACCGCGGTATAATTGAAAATTTCAATGAAATTCGGAAAAAATGGTTTTTCCAAAAATAAAAGAAATAATTAATAAGTTTATAAACAATTGCAATATATGAATGGCATTAGGCAAAATATGGTCGCCATCCAGTTCAAACTAAACTTCAAATAAGCGAAACTCCTAACGAACCTAATGATATCGTTTGAGGAGATGTTTTTTATTTCTATAAACTGACGTTTTTGACAACTTTGGACAAATTTTCAAAGCACTGTGATTCAATGATTTCATAGATCTTTTTAGAACCAGATTCGCTATATTAGGCAAACTTAATAAACTTGTACTAGAAAACGAATTTAATAACCTCAATATGAGATATTTTTGCATGGAAGAAAATATTCAAGTTCATTTCACCTCACCTAGGTCCCACACAGAGGGAACTCTGATATCGAAAGAGCTCACGGTACTCTTAATGAGCATCTTAGAATATTCGAAACAAAAAAATGTAAACTAAATACAATACATAAAGTTTTTCTCGCAGTAGAAAAATACAATTACTCAATCCACTCGACAACCGAAGTCAGACCACTTGATATCCTTAATGGTAAAATCTCAAACTTAGAACAAATCAGAAATTTAATTCATAAAAAAAAAGTAATTAATATAAACAAACTAAACGAAAGGCGAAATGACTTTGAACCAGAAAACATAGATGAAGTTCTTGTTAAAAATCCCGATACAGAAAGATATAAAACTCCAAGATATAAACCTAAAGCGTTTTTTTTTCTTTCTACCTAGACTCTCATATTACTAAGAATAAATTATATTTTTTTTAGACTTATTATATTTGTTGTTGTTTGTTTTACTTTGGCTTGTTGCGCGACACTTAATTATAATAAAATTTTGTATAGTTGCGTAACTAATTATTTCATGGGAAAGAAAGTATTGAGTACTTATAAATCCAAAAATAATCCTTATAAGCAAATTGATTTCCTTTAAAATAAATAAATTTGTCAGTAATTGCTATACCCTACACCTATAGAATAGGTAAAATAGGTATATTAACTTTGGTATGGTGTTTGTAATCACCTAAAGGAAGCGATCTAGATATGGAAAAGTATATATATTTGTGATCAGCGTGACCTCCTGAGTCGATATAACCATCTCCGTTCGTCCGTCCGATAACTCGAAAAAAAAATGGAGCTACCTTGATGAAATTTTAACTTTACGTTACTAGGACTGAAAGTACGGCGGGGATGGCATATGGGCGAAATCGGAACCTAGAACTTTTTGATCGAATTTAGGCCAAACGAGCATAATTCCGAAACCAATGACAATAGAACCTCCAAATTTGGTATCCGGGTATCCCTTCCTATTTCCTAAGTGTCCTTGAAATTTGAGCCCTATTGGAGTGGTGGGTCGGGGACCACCCACATATTTCCGAAGACCTTAAAGCATATATTTAAAATTAATAAAGATAGCAACTTGAAAAAATGTAGAAGCTTCAAATTTGGCACAAAGGTGTTCTCTAATATCTCTTGCGTGTCTCTCTAATTTGGAATCAATTGGAGTGGTGGTTCAGTACCTCTCTTAGACTACCCAAGTTTTAAAAGCTTTTATAATCGAAATTATTAAAAATAGTAACTTAAAATTAAGATAGAATGTTCAAATTGTGTCCAAGGGTTAACTAGTACTTAAAGTACAGCGCGGACTGTATAAAGGCGAAATCAGCCCAAGGATTCGGATTCTGGACCTTTTAATCGCTTTCAGGGCTAACGAGCATATATAAAAAATCACGATAACTCAACAACTAATGAAATTTGATGAAATTTTCATGAAATTTGTGCTGTAGGTTATTGGTTATGAAACTACAGCGGCGATTGCGTACGGTTAGGATTGGACAATGGGTTCGGAACTTAGAACATTTTGATCGAATTTAGGCCAAACTAGCATAATTCCGTAACCAATGAAGGTAGAAGCTCCAAATTTGGTATCAGAGTGTCGCTTTCGATCTCGGGTGGGGACCTTATTTTGGTCGAGTTTATTTTGAAGCCAAAGAATATATTTCCTATTTGCTATGTGTCTCCGAAATTTTGACTTAATTGTAGTGGTTCCGCTATGTTCAAATGACTTGCTGCATTTATGTAAACTTTATTTTTATACTTAAATGAATTATATGAAAAGGTCTAAATTTGTAATTGTATTTAAGAAATACATTTATTGCATATTTTTCGTTTATAAGCTTTTCTATTAGGTATATAAACTAACCATTTAAAATAATTGCAATTTTGAAAAATTTGGATTATAAAATATATTATGCTTTGATTAGCTTTTTATCACAAAATTTAATAATTAGAATTTTTTCATTTTGTAATTGAATTGAAATAAATATAGTTTCATTTATTTCAAGTTTTTTTTGTTATTTAATATTTTTAAATAGATAAACTAGTAAGAATTTGTAATATTTTATAATAGATAGTGTAATTAGAAAATGTTTTTAGTATTATAAAGTTAATTTGGTTAGCTATGTCTTACGATCAAATTAATAACAGCTTTTATGGTGTTAAAACGACTTATGGATATGTCCTTAAATTTGAACCAAATAGGTGTAGGGTATTTCTAAGTCGGTTGCACCGACTGAATGCTTCTTTACTTGTTTTTCTTGAATTTAATTTTTTTTTATTATATATATTTTTTTATGTAGAAATGAGGAAAAATTGAAGTGTTGGTTGGTGTTGGTCCGTTTCTTTAAAAATTTTAGTGTTAAGTTTGGTTTTAAATTGGAAAGTCAAAAGTTCCAATCTTTGTAATAAAATTTTTGAAATAAAATGAAATAAAGAAAGTATGTATTATAAAAAAAAGTTAATTTTAAAAAATACATTTTTAAATAAAACATAAAGAAAAAAAACAAATCAAAATTTTTTTTTATTTATTAATTAATTTTTAAATAACAAAAGTCGTACACACAAAAATGTTTATTTGAATGTTTTAATTTAATTTAACAAACATTTTTTTTTAATTTCATATAATGGGTGTGATATCTTTTATACAACTGTCTGTTCTTTATTTTATTACATTTACATTTACTTAAATCATACGTTTATAATTTGTACTAGAATGACATTGTTAATTCATAATTTGTACTACACTATTGTAGTACTATTAATATTCTTATATGTTAATAAAGTGACCATATATACTAAATAAATTATATATTTTTATTATATTACATCTCCCTTTTCAATTCAATTCATTTTCATATGAAAGTTTTATTACATTCTAATAAATTATTTTTACATTATTTTAAACATTCTAATAAATTATTTTTACATTATAAATTCTTTTTACATAATTTTATAAGCTTATTTTATTTTAAAAGACATTGAAATTTTTTATTTTATTTTATAAGTTAAGTAATTTTTTTTTTTTGTTTTTGATTTCATATTTCTTAAATTATATGGATTTTGATTTTTTACATGATTTCTATCACTTCTGGATACAGGTTTACCATTACCAATTTCATGTTTTCGATTTTTTAAAAACCAGCTATTCCGGCGATACTCATTACCATTCTCATCTTGGACAATATATGACCTCGGTGTATGCCACTTTTTAACTATTTTTCCTTTTTTCCATTTATTATTTTCTTTAATCCATACTTCATCTCCCTCTTCAAATGTTTTTCTAGTTTTGGCGGAAGTATTGTAGTATCTTTCCACTATTTTTGCTTTTCTTTGTAATTTTAAATGTACATCATTGCTTATTCTAGGTGCTAATAAATTTATGCTTATGGGTAATTTTGTTTTTAATAATCTATTAAACATCATCTGAGAAGGTGCTAACTTCATTTCCTGAACAGATGTGTTTCTATATTCCATAATTTTAATATATCTTTCTTCTAATGTTTTTGATTTTTTAAATATGTTTTTAACTATTTGGACGGCTCTTTCAGCCAACCCATTAGATTTTGGATATAGGGGGGAGCTAGTTACTATACTTATATCCCAACTTTTTGCAAAATTTACATTCAAATGAACCGAATGGCACATTGTCCGCTATTATTGTTTTAGGTATTCCAAATTGTGAAAAAATTCCTATCCAATGTCTAATAATTTCTTTTGATGTTTTATTTTTTAATTCCATAAACTCTATCCATTTACTAAAATAATCTATGACTATCAAATAATCTTTATTTTCATACGTGGCAATGTCACAACCAATTTTTTGGAACGGGCCTAACGGAATATCATGAGCTATCATAGGTTCTTTAACATTGTTTCTGGAAAATTGGTCACATAAGTGACAATTGATAATTTTATTTTCAATATCGTTATTCATATTTTTCCAGTAACAAATTGTTCTTGCTCTTCTTTGGGTTTTACTTATTCCCATGTGTGACTCATGTCATAAATTTAACATTTCATCACGCATTGATTCTGGTATTATAATTCTGTCATGAAAATAAAGTATACCCTCATTTTCTACTATATCATTTCTTTTATTATAATAAAAGAGTACTTTTTCTGGCACTTTACTTTTGTGATTTGGCCAGCCACTTTTATAGTATTCTAATACTAGTTTTAGAGTTTTAACTTTTCTTGTTTCCTCTATAATTCTGTTTTCTTTTTCCGAACTAACATTTATTGATAAAATTGATTCGTAGAAAATACTTTCCTCTTCCGAGCTTTTTATTTTTAAACTATCTCTGGATAAATAATCTGCTATATGCATATATTTGCCAGGTAGATATTCAAGTTTTATCATATAATTCAACAAACGCAACCTCATTCTCTGCAATTTTCCGGACGGAATTTTATGTATTTCTTTTTCCATTAGTGCTACTAACGGTTTATGGTCAGTTTTTATTACAATTTCTCTACCATAAATAAATTGGTGAAATTTCCTACAACTAAAGATAATAGCCAAAAGCTCTTTCTCTACTTGGGCATATCTTTGCTCTGTTTCAGTTAGACTACGCGATGCATACGCAACTGGTAAGTTATTTTGCATTAGACAAGTTCCTAATCCATTTTGTGAAGCGTCCGTTTGTATAACTATTAACTTTTTTTCATCAAAAGGTTTAAGAATTATCGAACTCACTAAAATTTCTTTAATTTTCTTTACTGTATGTGTGTGAATCTTTTCCCATTTAAAGATTGTATTTTTTCTTAACAATTCTCTTAAAGGAGCTGTTAAGTCAGCTAAGTTCGGAATAAACGATCTAACATAATTAATTATTCCTAAAAATTTTTGCAATTCTTTTTTGTTTTGTGGATCTTTTAAATTTTGAATTGCATTGATTCTATGCCTACCTGGTAATATACCATTACTTGTAAATCTGTGACCTAAGTATTCTATTTCTTCTAATTTATATTTAAATTTATCTTTATTAAATTTTATATTTAAGTCTCTAGCTCTATTTAATACTTTTTCTAATGCTTTATTATGCTCTTCCAAATTTTCTCCATATATTAATATATCATCAATATATATAGCAATATTCGGAATATTAGCAAAATTTTCTTCGTTTTTCTTTTGAAAAATTTCTGGAGCTGTACTTATTCCAAATGGTAACCTGTTAAAATGATAAGTACCAAAAGGAGTGGAAAAAGTACAAAGTTTTCTAGAGTTATTATCTAATTCTACCTGATAAAAACCTTCTTTTAAATCTAATATACTGAAATATTTAGCACCTTTTAACTTTGGTATTATTTCATCTAAAGTCGGAATTAAGTGTTGTTGTTTTTTAATATACTTATTTAAATTTCTTGGGTCTAAACACAACCGCAAATCCCCATTAGGTTTTTCTATAAATATCAAGTTATGAACCCAGTCACGAGGTTCTTCTACTTTTGTTATTATTTCTTTTTCAACTAATTTATCTAATGAAATTTTTAAATTATTTATTATTTTTAAAGGGACTCTCCTAGGTGGTTTAACAACAGGAATTGCATCATGCATTAACTCAATTTTATATTGACCTTTAAATTTTCCTGTGCCCTCAAAATTGTCACTATATTTTCTAATAATTTGATCTT
Organism: Dolichopus griseipennis; assembly: GCA_963082915.1. Classification (NCBI taxonomy): domain Eukaryota; kingdom Metazoa; phylum Arthropoda; class Insecta; order Diptera; family Dolichopodidae; genus Dolichopus; species Dolichopus griseipennis. The sequence continues at coordinate 76,633,973 of OY720442.1, read as the reverse complement.
TATTTATGTGAATTTTATTATCTATTTTAATTTGATTGTTTACACTTTCTATTTTATTTATTTTTTTAATAATTTTTAAATTTTCTATAGCATCAGCACCCAGAATACAACAATAATTCTCATTTAAAATCATAAATTTTTCTTTACTTACTGTATTGTTATAAAAACAAGTTAAATAGCACTCACCGATAGGTTTTATTTCTTGACCACCATATGCTCTGAGCATCATCGTTGTTGCTGTTATTTTAACCTTTTTATCAATTTTTTGTAATGTTGTATATGGTAAAATGCTTACATCACTACCTGTATCCAGTTTGATGTCAATCATGGTATTATTAATTCTTATTTTTTCAATCCAATTATTCTTCCTCTTTTTGAAATCATATTTACATAAAATAAATTATCATTTTCATTATCTAAATTTGTTATAAATGAAACTGATTTTTTATAACACACTACTGCAAAATGATTCATTTTATGACAATTATTACATTTGTGCCCATAAGCTGGACATTGTTTTTTCTTATGAATTTTATTACATTTTTTGCACAAAAAAGTATCATTTGCATTAGTGTAACTTTGTTTTTTATTATTATTAACATTTTGTTTATTTTTAACATTAAATTTTTACCAGAAAAATTTTTCTTATCTTTTTTATTGAATGTTGATGTTACAGGTGAAATTCGATTTACTGAAACTTCCTTCTTTTGTATTTCTTTTGTTTGTCCTTCTGATAGTTCTGCTGCTCTGCACATTTCTACTGCTTTTTCAAAAGTTACTTCCATCTCAAGCATTTTTTCTTGCAGCCTTTTATTATTTGTACCCAGCACTATACGATCTCTCATTAAAGATTCCGTTTGTTTTTCAAAGTCACATGTTTTTACTAATTTTTTCACATCAAGTAAAAAATTGTCAAACGGTTCATTCTCCAGCTGATTTCTTGAGTAGAAAACAAATCTTTCGTAAACTACTCGTTTTTTTGGCACACAATACTCTTCAAAGGCTTTCACAACTTTGTCAAAATCGTGTTTATCCGTGTCATTAAATGTAAAGGTTTGAAAAGTTCAATACCTTCTTCACCTACCGCGTTCAAAAATACAGCTATCTTTTTTGAATCCGTTTTATTACCTAATTCCGCCGCTTCCATAAAAATTTCAAGACTTTGACGGAATTTTCTCCAGTTTTCTGCAATATTGCCGTTTAAAACCAGACTATTTACCGGTTTTAAGTATTCCATTATTATTTGATGTACTTTTTTCTTATTGTCTCCTAATATGGTTGTATCACTCTTATTGTCGTCACTGTCAGTGTCTGAATTTGTTTTATTATTTTCTTCTTCTATTAGATTTTTCTCATCTGATGAGTCTGCGTCTGCGTCTTCTTCTTTTTCTTTTTTATTTTTTCGCGATCTCGTGTTTAAATACATTTATAGTTGTTAAAAAAAAAAAATTTTTTTTTTTTTTTTTTTTTTTTTTAAGTTGAACGACTGCGCCATGTGATATCTTTTATACAACTGTCTGTTCTTTATTTTATTACATTTACATTTACTTAAATCATACGTTTATAATTTGTACTAGAATGACATTGTTAATTCATAATTTGTACTACACTATTGTAGTACTATTAATATTCTTATATGTTAATAAAGTGACCATATATACTAAATAAATTATATATTTTTATTATATTACAATGGGTACATTTTGAATTTTTTTCAATATAAGATATTTTTTAAAACATAATCTTAGAAATATAAGAAAAACCAAAAAAAAATATTTTTATACATTTTGTCTATTTGTAAATTTTAAAAATCCAAGTTACAGTACATCGCGATACGCGAATTTCGGTTGCTCTCATGCAAATTCATGTACCTATTTATTTGTAAATTTTTTGACAGAAATTATACGACGAACGCTTTTATTTAAGTTGAAGATTATTTTTTATTTTTTTTTTCCGAACATATTATAAGTACCTATTTTCAATTATTTTGAATGTATGTTTTTTAAAAAAAAAATATTTTAAAATACTTTATTTTGAAAATTTAGTCGTAGCAACAAAAGAAAAAACAATTACAATATTTTTATAAGCTTTGTCTAATTTTAAAATTTAAAATTCCGAAGTACAGTAATACATAACATACCTACTTATTTCAAAATTTTTTGACAGAAACTGCACGCCGTACTAGTTTATTCTGGTTGATTCCTAAGGAACACATCATTTTTCTAAAGAAATGTTATTTTCTTTTATGTTTCTGCAAACAATTATTTTGAATATATGTAATGTATTTTTTAAAAAAATATACATAGGTATTTTTGAAAACAATATTATTTTAAAATATTTTATTTTTAGAACAATAACAACATAAGAAAAAACAATAACATTTTTATATTCTTTGTCAATGTTTAAATTTTAAAAATTCTAGGTAAGTTATTCTTATGTAATATCATGGGCAAAACTTCCGCAAAGGGGTTGTGAGCTATCAAGATGACGTCATCACATAACGGTACTAAATATCTCAAAGTTTTTGAATATATATACCATTAGTGGCGATGGCGCCATCTAGTGGTCGAAAAATGCATTACAAAATGTTCCTAAGATTTTGTAGCATTTTTATTAAAATGTTATATTTTTCCTGTTAGTCCATAAACTGGAACCAACATCTTACAATATTGTAAGGCATGATATTGTCTTTCATAAACATCTTGTTTCATCTGGATCGGTGCTACCATTTTTGAGATATTGCAATTTAAAGTGAAAATTTAAAAAAAAAAAAAAAAAAAATCAAACTTTCAAAAAAACTACTATAACTGTGAAATTTTCAAAAACACCCTGTATTATTATTATACCATTAGAAAGGTCTCTTAAAACTCTTTCCAACGGTATATAATAAGTATGGCATATGTTGACAAATAGCCCCACCAGAGAACATAAATGCAAAAATGACGCAAAAATTTTATTAAAAAATACATTTTCATACTTTATTTGTCATAAATTTATTTTGCCTTTTTGGCAAATTTAAAAATGTAAGAATGTATTTTAGGTTTGGATACAATATTGAGTTTGGTTCTGACAATTTGTTTTGAGGGATTTTGGAGGTGACAACCTCAAAGTTTTAAAATTTTTTTTATTTAAATATGTATGTAAAAATATAATTAGAAAGGCCCTTAGGCTACAAAATCAGAAGTAATTTTATTTGTGAAAATAGAAGCAATTTAATTTTCCAAACTTTTTTATTTAAATAGTTAGGAAGGAGTTTTAGAGTTGGTTTCAAAAGCAGGGTTTTACGCTTTTTCCAGAATATTTATATATGTGTATATGTAAGATTCTCAATTAGGAGGGATTTTAGAGTTGGATTTAAAACCAGGATTGCCCCCTTTTCCAGAATATTTATATTTATTAATTAGGGTTGATTATTTTTTGTATGAAATAGCTATGCCGAATTCTCATACCATTCTTTTCATTATAGTGTTGGATTCAAAATCTAGTTTCAATAATTGAGTTAGTGGGGGTTCGGGGGCGGCAGCCCCCGTAATGAAAATATAATATTATTTAACATGTTTTATTACAGTGTATTAAAAAAATTAGAAACTTATTAATTTTTTTAATGAATTAGGTATCCGAATTCTTATACCATTCTTTTCATTTTAGTGTTGGATTCAAAATCTAGCTTCAATAATTGAGTTAGCGGGGGTTCGGGGGCGGCAGCCCCCGTAATGAAAATATAATATTATTTAACATGTTTTATTACAGTGTATTAAAAAAATTAGAAACTTATTAATTTTTTTAATGAATTAGGTATCCGAATTCTTATACCATTCTTTTCATTTTAGTGTTGGATTCAAAATCTAGCTTCAATAATTGAGTTAGCGGGGGTTCGGGGGCGGCAGCCCCCGTAATGAAAATATAATATTATTTAACATGTTTTATTACAGTGTATTAAAAAAATTAGAAACTTATTAATTTTTTTAATGAATTAGGTATCCGAATTCTTATACCATTCTTTTCATTTTAGTGTTGGATTCAAAATCTAGCTTCAATAATTGAGGTAGCGGGGGTTCGGGGGCGGCAGCCCCCGTAATGAAAATATAATATTATTTAACATGTTTTATTACAGTGTATTAAAAAAATTAGAAACTTATTAATTTTTTTAATGAATTAGGTATCCGAATTCTTATACCATTCTTTTCATTTTAGTGTTGGATTCAAAATCTAGCTTCAATAATTGAGGTAGCGGGGGTTCGGGGGCGGCAGCCCCCGTAATGAAAATATAATATTATTTAACATGTTTTATTACAGTGTATTAAAAAAAATTAGGAACTTATTAATTTTTTTAATGAATTAGGTATCCGAATTCTTATACCATTCTTTTCATTTTAGTGTTAGAATTTGTATCAATTTTACTATATGGCTTTATTTCGTAAAATTTTAGAAAATGATATGGCTTTATTTCGCATTCAAATGCGAACAACCTGTTCGCCCAACCAACGAAAGGGCCCAACGAAAGGGCTAAATAAAACGTTATACAGGTTGTTGGAACAGTATAAGCGTAATTTTATATCCAACTCAAAACCCTGTCAATATTCAAAATCTTAGTATATAAATATTCTGGAAAAAGCGTATAATTCTGACTTTATAACCAACTCTAAGGTCCTTTCTAATTATACTTTACATACATATAAATACCTCAAAAATCTTCTAAACAAAACCCAACTCACTATTGTATCAAACTATAAAGTACATTCTTAAGTTTTAAAATAAATATTTCAAATGGAAAACAAAAAGGCAAAATAAATTTATGACAAATAAAGTATGAAAATGTATTTTTTAATAAAATTGTTGCGTCATTTTTGCATTTATGTTCTCTGGTGGGGCTATTTGTCAACATATGCCATACTTGTTATATACCGTTGGAAAGAGTTTTAAGAGACCTTTCTAATGGTATAATAATAATACAGGGTGTTTTTGAAAATTTCACAGTTATAGTAGGTTTTTTGAAAGTTTGATTTTTTTTTTTTTTTTTTTTAAATTTTCACTTTAAATTGCAATATCTCAAAAATGGTAGCACCGATCCAGATGAAACAAGATGTTTATGAAAGACAATACCATGCCCTACAATATTGTAAGATGTTGGTTCCAGTTTATGGACTAACAGGAAAAATATAACATTTTAATAAAAATGCTACAAAATCTTAGGAACATTTTGTAATGCATTTTTCGACCACTAGATGGCGCCATCGCCACTAATGGTATATATATTCAAAAAATTTGAGATATGTAGTACCGTTATGTGATGACGTCATCTTGATAGCTCACAACCCCTTTCCGGAAGTTTCACCATATCATGTACTTAACTACTAATTTAAAACTTTTTGTTAGCAGATATATGTACACCATAAGCGTTGATTTTGGTTAGGCCCTAAGGAACAAATCATTTAAATTAGAAAGATTTTTGGTTTTTAAGTTTTTGCAAATATATTTTATACCAACTTTTGTTATACAGCTCTCAAAAGTAATGGCAACTACAGAATATATTTCAAAAGTCGGTTATTTTACTATTATAAAAAACATAACAAAAATCAACAACAATAGTCAAAGGGTATAATAAATTTGCCATTACGTTTGTGACGCAGAGAAGGAGGGAGGTAGATATAGACTCAAGTGTATGTATCGGAACAGAATCGAAAAATAAATCGATTTAGCTATGCATGTCCGTCCGTCCGTCCGCACGATAACTCAAAAACTAAAGGAGTTAGAATCTTGAAATTTTCGCAAATTCGTTTTTTGCAATAGCCGTCATCGCTATTTAAATCCAGCCATTTTAGTCCATGGGTTCGGGTAGCTGCCATACAACTTCTTTTTAGCACATTTTCAAAAAATTTTGTAAAAATGTGCCTATATAGCTTCACTCTGTCCGTCCGTCTGTCCGTCCGTCCGTCCGTATGTTTACAAAAACTTTTACACCGTTCGAAATAGAGTAAAGAAATTTTAACCATGGGTAGTTTTCGCAAAAAAAATAATTTCGTAGAAGAATTTTTTTCTGTAGCCCCACCTGTTACGAGGCTACAGCCCCCATAGTTGGAAAAAGCTCTATATTTAAATTCTTATAACAAGAGTTCTGTTAGATATATTTTCAATCTGAAAACGGCAAACGATAGCTGGTTTCATAAACTTTATAAATATTTAAAAGGCAAATATTTAGGGTTGCCATACGGTACTAAAATTTAACATTACACAAAACTCAATTTTTGCAAAATTTTTGGCCACGCATATCTTCTGAACGGTTCAAGCTAGGGTCTTGAAATTTTGGGAGAAGTTAGATACTAAAAAATTAGTAGGAGTCGGTTAACAAAATTTTTTTGTCTAGCCCCATGTTTAGGAGCTATAAGGGCTCGAAAATTGAAATTTTGCTATTTTTAAATACCTGTAACTTGAATACCTGTCCAAATTTTTTTTTAGTGATATACGAAATTCAAAGCTGTATAATCATATTTCAACATGTGACAAAGGTTTTTCTTAATTTTGGAGGGTGACAAAGCTACAGCCCCTGCAAATTCCAAAAAAGCCCTATATTTAAATTGATATAACAAGAGTTCTGTTAGGTTTATTTTCAATCAAAAAACGGTAGAAGAGAGCTGCTTTTATAGGCTTTACAAAAATATGTCGCTTAAATGTATAGGGTTGCCATACGGTACTAAAATTTACCATTATATAAAACTCAATTTTTCAAAATTTTTGGTCGCATATATCTCCGAAACGGTTTAAGATAGAATCCTGAAATTTTGGGAGAAGTTAGATCCTCAAATATTAGTAGGAGCCGGTTAATAAAATTTTTTTATCAAGCCCCGTGTTTAGGAGCTATAAGTGCTCGAAAATTTAAATTTTGCTATTTTTAAGCATCTGTAACTTGAATACCTGTCTAATTTTGTTTTTATTAATATACAAAAATTAAAGGCCCAACATTATATTTTAACATATTTTAAAGGTTTTTCTTAAAGTTAAAAGCGGTTCCTTAAATTGAAGAAAGTGTCTCTCAGTTTTACCTATTTTTTCTTAGATTGTATAATTCTAAGTAAAATTTCAAATTTTTGTGGAATTCACAATTTAATTCATAGAACCTAAAAAAATGGAGGGGGGAGGGAGTTAGATGAAGTTAGATCCTTGAGAAACTTGGCAACCTTCCCCATTGAAGGGCTATAACAACTTTAAATTAAAAACTTTACTGTTAGCAGTAAATTTTATAAGTAAGCAGTAACTATTTCCAAGTAAATATTTCCAAAGTTAAACTCAGTATGTAATACAATATAAATTTGAAAATGTGCTTTTTTAAAAACCATTGGTTTTTTTTCATCACATGTTTATATGAGTATTACTCTGTACCTATTACAGCTGTGTATCTGAAATTTTGTCAAAAGTAGTTTAGTTTTATGGCCAAAGTTTTTGCAAAATTTGGTTGGCCTAGTGCAGTGGGTTCGAGTAGCTGCCATACAACTTCTTACTTTATATGAGCATAACTCTCCACCTAATGAAGCTTGGTGTCTGAAATTTTGCTAAAAATAGTTTAGTGTTATGGCCAAAGTTTCTGCAAAATTTGGTTGATCTACGTTAGAGAGTTCTAGTAGCTGCCATACAATTCCTTCTTTTATATAAGCATTACACTACACCTAATGAAGCAGGGTGTCTGAAATTTTTCAAAAAATAGTTTAGTGTAATAGTAGTAAACCTGGCACTCTGTCATGGGAAAAAATCATGCCATATCGCACCGAAGGCCACGCCCTACCCCATATTGCACGACATATTGACCTACATTTTGATTAATGACCAAGTCCCCCAGAAGTAGGGCACCTGTAAGTAGGTTAACTCTTAATAAATAAGCTTGTTTACTTGGTTTAAAGTAATAGGTGCACATGAAAAAGTAGTAAGCAAACTAATTTTTAGCACATTTTCAAAAAATTTTGTAAAAATGTGCCTATATAGCTTCACTCTGTCCGTCCGTCAGGTATTCAAGTTACAGGTGTTTCAAATTAGCCAAATTCCAATTTTCAAACCCTTATAACTGCAAAACAGGGGACGTGACAAAAAAAATTTGTTAACAGACTTTTACTTATTTCTAAGGATCTAACTACTCCCAAAATTTCAAGACCCTAGCTTGGCCCGTATAGAAGATATGTGTAGCCAAAAATTTTGAAAAAATTTAGTTTTGCATAAAGGTAAATTTTAGTACCGTATGGCAACCCTAAACATTTTTCTTTTAAAAATTTATAAAGTTTATAAAACCAGCTATCTTTGGCCGTTTTTAGATTGGAAATACACTTAATAAAACTCTTGTTATAACAATATGAATATAGGGCTTTTCCCAACTTTGGGGGGCTGCAGCTCCGTAACGGGTGGGGCTACAGAAAAAAATTCTTCTACGAAATAATTTTTTTTTAATACCTACTCGTGGTTAAGATTTCTTTTCTCTATTTCAAACGATGTAAAAGTTTTTGTAAACATACGGACAGACGGGCAGAGTGAAGCTATATAGGCATACAAAATTTTTTGAAAATGTGCTAAAAACTCAGAAGAATTATGTATCTAGTTACGAACTCATCGAGAAAAAATGCAAATTCGTTAAAAATAAACCAGTTTTCTGTTAAGTATAAGCATTGATTAAGAATTATATATAGATAAACATTTTCATGTTAAAAATTTGTATGAAACTTTGTTCGCATATTTTTTAAAATTCTCTCAAAACGGTTGGCATATTTTAAATGTATTGTAACTATTTCTATTTTATACGCTTTATTTTTATTCTCTCAAAAATTTTTCACTCTACATAGTACATGTAACATGATTCAAGAATATGAATAATATGACACTAAAGAAAAGAAAAAAATCTAATAAGAAAAAAAACGAGGAAGTGTGTAGTAGAGTAGATTGTGTCAACTCTGGGATACCCGTATGACCGTTATATAAACATTATAATATCATCCGATTAATTACTTTTGGCAAAATTTCAAACATACAGCTTTATTAGGTGTAGTGTAATGCTTTTGAAAAAAAGATTTTGAAAATTAAGATAATTTAGAAATTTTCAGTTAAAACAAAATTACAATTGATCTCAATTCAACAAAAAACCTCTAAAGATTAAAGATCTTTTCTAAAGAATTTATTTTTCTAATATCAATCTTTTCTTTTCTTTTCTAATTAAAACTAATACAACTATGTTGTTTCACCCATTTACAATGATGGTGGCAGGACCATCCTGTTGTGTCAAAACCACTTTTATTCATAATTTAATTAAATATAAAAAGGAAAATATGCAACCAGAAATTAATAGAATTGTTTGGTGTAATCCAGATAAAAATGCAGTTCCGCAATATATGAAAGATGTTGAATATAGTAAAACTATACCAGATTTTAATGATAATCAAGAACGTTTGTTGATTATAACCGATGATATGATGTTAAATTCTCATGATAAGAATGTGTGATATATTTACTAGAGGTTCACATCATCGGAATTTGTCTGTAATATTTGTAACTCAAAATATATTTCATCAAGGTAAATTTTCAAGAGATATTTCACTTAACTGTAAATATCCAGAGCTTTTTAAAAATCCAAGAGATAAATCACAGATATTACCTTTAGCTCGCCAGATTTATCCAAATCAAATCAAAGCATTTGAAAAAGTATATAAAGAAGTGACGTCAGACCCATACGGGTATATATTAATAGATTTTACTCAAGACATTAATGATATATTTCGATTAAGAAGTGATATATTTGGAAAAAATTTCTGCTTTTGTACGAGAGAACAACTAGAACAATTTAGAAGAGAATATGAAACGTTTGAAAACCAATCGACACATATTGCATCTATTAAAAAGTTCTAAACCGAAATTTCAAAAAGTAATAATAAAACATTGTGATGCCGAAGTAATAAAAACTTTTTGTGAAATTGCTTTAAATATTTTAAAATGTAATTGTAATCTGAGTAAAAAAGCAACAACTCAATTACGAAAGTATAAAAAGGAATTGAGATCACTCATTTGCCGTAAAAAATCTATAAATAGCAAAAGAAAAATCATTATTTAACGAGGTGGATTTTTACCTACACTTCTTGGTGCACTATTTCAGGAATAATAGGAAATTTTATAAAATGAATAATACAACATTTAACAAAATGATTATACTAAAACCAGAGGTTTATGAGAAAATGAAACAAAATGCAGACGTAGAAGTGAATGAGTTGGATAAAGCTATGAAAAAAATTTTGTTAAATAAACACCTGACAGATACACAAAAATGGTATTTATATCGTCAAAATCAATTTAAAGTCAGAAACAAAAATAGAGTTCTTCCTCTAAATAAAAAGGAGCAGGTAAAAATTACAGAAACAAAAGGTACTCAAACTCGTGCAAAACCTATGTATGTAGATGTAGCAACTCAATCAAATGTTCCTGTATATAAGGATGCTGCAACACAAGCTTTTGCTCAAGAAGATGAATATGAAAAAGAAGTTGAGGAAGTATTCGATGACGAAATGGAAGAAGAAGTTTTTAAAAAAGCATTGTCTGCTGCTTCAGCTGGAGAACGTCTAAGAAAAAGAAAATCTATTAGAAATAAAAATGTACAAATTTTTGAAACTGATATAGGAGACATAATATCAGTTCCTTTAGACAGCCCAAGCCCACCAACGAAGAAAGAAAAAACTATAAATAGCTAAGATTTAAATAGTTCAGCAAGACGTGTTTTACGGTCAGCAGCAGGTAATACTCAAACAGAACTTAATTTTCCAATACGAAAAAATAAATCAGCAAGCTCATGGACAACATACAAGTAAATGATGAATTTTACGTCACTTTACTAAGCGATTCATCCATGAATTATTACCCGGAAAATTAATTGTCGTCTTTTACAAATAAAATGGATAAATACATTTTTGATTCAAATTGGAAAGTCGGTATTTCTGAAATATATGTTAATAGTTTTACACCAAATTTTTACGGTGAAGAGTGGGATAAAAGTCCACAAATTTATATCTCAGGTACGAAAAACGATATGCTTGGTGTAGGAACTACTTACATACCATACAATTCAAAACAAATGTTATGCGACTGGAAGGTATTTTTAATACCAACATTAATTCAAAATGCACGACCATTTCCTGGTTATTCTAGGAAAGAAGTTGTGCGGCAGCTGATTTGGGGAATTTTTAACTTTTTGAATATTGATAAAAACTACACTGAACCAGATAGAAATGAAGATTTTCCTACAGATTTGACTTATACTACTATCTGTTTAAGTAAACCAAAGGTAGATATTAAGATCAGAACAAAATTCGCATATACTTTAGAGGGACTTTTAAAAATATGTTTCCAACAAGTATTGCCTAAGATAAAGGAGCTTAAACAACATAAACCTCGAGTACTTGAAGCTTACAAACTTTTAATTAATAGTTCAGGTTTATTTCCTGTAGGAAAACCTGATATGTTTTTTATATATACTGATATTATTAAACCACAGAATGTAGGTAGAAAAGATGTAAGATGTTTAAGAACTATCAACATAGAGAACACTTTTACAGACATAGTGAAGGAATATAACAATATTCAATATTGCAATGTGGAAAAATCATTTGATAGTATTTCGGTATTATTATGTGATAAATATGGTTATAAAATAAATTTTTCCGGAAGTAGTATTCCCACAAAAGTTGTATTGCATTTCAAAAAACTATAAATACAGGGAATTTAAAAACATTATATATTATTTTATTTAAACATTATGGAAAGAGCATACTATAAATATTATTTAGTTTAATCAGGAAAAGGACTTGACGATATTGGTTCCTTGTTACATTCAGTTGTACCTTACCAAAGGGGGCGAGGGTTAGGAAACTTTTTCGGTGGACTTTTCAGATATTTAAAACCAATATTTACGTCTGGAGCTAATATACTAAAAAAGGAGGTTATTAACTCTGGTATTAATGCATTGTCTGATATTGCAACAGGTGCAAATTAAAAAGAAGTGGTACAAGATCGAGGTAAAGAAATAATTAAAAATGTAAGACGAGGTGCAGTTCAAAAACTAAATTTTACTTAAATAAAACCAGACTTTACTTAAATGTATGGACAAGGGACCATTAAAAGATTATGATTGAATGTATGAAGTCTGAGTTGGATATTTTTAGAACACAACCTATTCAGTCCAGTATATTACGATCTGAAGAAGTTTCCTACAATCCTATTGCTTCTTTTGATAATCCATCAGTCATAGAATTTGTTTCATTAGGTCATGGAGATTCATATAGGAATCTTTCTTCTGCATATCTAAAATTAAAAGTACAAGTTTTAAAAAAAGATGGAACTAAATGGGATAATGATAAAAACACTGAGGGAAAATTAATTCAACAACCAAGTATAGTCAATAATCTTTTACATTCATTAATAAAACAATGTAACGTTCAACTAAATGGAAAAAATATATCTCCATAAATGGAAAAAATATATCCGATGAAAATTATCATTATAGAGCTTATATTGAATCATTATTAAGTTATGGTACAGATGCCGCTCAAACACATTTAGAATGTGCTGGATGGATGTTAGAAAAGCCAAATATAGCCAAATTTGATAATACTGGTTTAAAAGAACGTCAAAGATTGTACCAAAATAGCAATGTAGTAGAACTTATGGGAAAACTACATTTAGACATGTTTAATCAACCAACATTCCTCATAAACAATGTTGATATTCGAATTGGAAAATACAATTCGTTACAAACCTGCGTTCCTAAAACATATAAATAAAAAAACTACATAAACAATTTTAATAACATTGTAACAATGGAGGGATCAGGTCAGAACACAAATTTATTGTTGAGTTACACATATTTCCTCAATAAATGTCATACATTAAAAATTTCTGTTGCATTTGACTGTGAGAAGTTTGAAGCTTATTTCATCGTAACGGTAAAAAGGTTGTTACCTTAAAATTTGATGATTGGAATATATTTTATTATCAATTTAACGCAAAACTCGATATGCAGATGATAAAAGACATAAAACAGGGTTTTCATCATGGGTTAAGATCTGTGAACAAAACAAAGCATAAATATTAACAGAGAAGAAGCAGAAACATTATATAGTTTAATTAATTTCATCCATGTAGTGATGATCTATAGTACCAATGCTGAGTTAAATGTAAAAAAATATGTTGGGGAATATCTGAAATTATGTGATGAACAAAAAGTATTAAGGTTACAACAAGAATTTTATATTGTGATGCAACGCTTTAATGTGCAATGCAATTACTCAAAACTATTTTATGAAATTCCTGTAATTTTAAAGGAAAAAATCTGTAATATTGTATATAAATAAATAAAATAAATAACAACAAATAATATAATTCAATTTTCTTTTTATTTATATATTTTGATAGACATTATTTAATCAAAAATTTAACATTAAATCATTAAAATAATCAGGATCTCCCTGCTGATTATTTATATCCCAAATTTCATTAATTGGAACTCCTTCCTCATCTTCAGCAATTTCTTCTTCTTCTTCCACTTCTTCTTCTTCATCTTCCGATTCAACTATGTGAAAGGGAGGTATAAATTCCTCCGTTTCTGTTAATTCTTCACCGTCTATGGTGGACGTAATTTCATTCTCTTGTAATTGGCATTCTGTATTTACATAGTCAGTTTCATGAAACGGATATGTTGTAGAATCAGGCTGCATTTTATTGAGTTGCTACTAACAGTCAAAATGGAAATGAAATAAAATTGAAAATAAAAGCCCAGTTATATACTCATGTAGAAAAGTATAAAAGCAAATTAAACTCAATCAGATGATTAGTTTAAATCATGCTTTGGTCTATCATTTTATGTATAATAATTATTATATCATTTTAACAGTTTTAAAACAAAATGTCAAGAGCTCAAATAGTGGCTGAAATTCATAGATAGGCAAGACGTAAATTTCTTAGAAGAAAATTCAAACAAAAGGGTTTAAATGACACATGGCAAATTGATTTAGTAGAAATGTTACCATATGCAAAGTTTAATGAAGGTTATAAATATATGTTGACAGTCATTGACACTTTTTCCAAATATGCCTATGCTGAACCTGTGAAAACAAAAAAAACTGAAAATGTTTTAAATGCCTTAAAATCAATTATTATTAGAGCTAAAATTATACCAAAAAATATTCACTCTGATCAGGGTAAAGAATTTTTTAATTCACAATTTCAAAATTGTATGAAAGAAAAATCAATCAATCATTATCATACATTTAGTGAATTAAAAGCATCAATTGTTGAACGATTCAACCGAACATTAAAAAATTCGATGTGGAAAAAATTTAGTTTAAACGGGAATTATAATTGGTTACCTATTATACAAATAATAATAAAAGAATATAATTTTACAAAACATAGTACAACAAAACTTCCTCCTGATAAAATCACAAAGAAAAACGAAAAAAATATAATAAGGAATGTGTATACTGAACCTAAAATTAACCAAAAAAATAAATATAAGCAAAAAAGGTTGGAAATTTTGTAAGAATAAGTAAATATAAAGGTCATTTCGAAAAAGGTTATCAGCCAAATTGATCATCTGAAATATTCAAAGTTGAAAAGATCAATAATACTTATCCTGTTACATATCAATTATCAGACTACACTGACACACCAATTTCTGGTGGCTTTTATCAAGCTGAGCTTACACCTGTAAAATACCCAGACTTACCTTGTTGAGAAGATTATTAAAAAACAAGGAAATAAAGTATACGTAAAATGGCTTGGATTTGATAACAATCATAATACATGGATAATAAAAATATATTGTTTAACTATTGAATATTTTATTCTTTTTTTAAATATATATATAATATGTACAAACAAATACAAACTCATATTTTATTATATCTTTTGTCTCTTATACCCATATGGTACAGAACTGTAATCTTCTAATATTCGGCGCTTTTCTGATCTTGGTTGATATCGCTTAGTTTCAGTTGTTGTAAACACCTCATGATTTTTGGTCCTTTTAATATTATCGGAAATTATGAATATATCTGTTGTGTCTTGAAAATCTAATACAGCATCTTTAATACTCTCAAAATTTACTTGTTTTGCAGCATTATAGTTTAGTGAAATACCTTTAATTATTATCTTTGGTACAATATACTTTATATGCATAATTTTTCGGTCCACCACTAACAAATTCTGTAATATAACTACCAACACCAAAACATTCTAATTCATCCAATGTATTCTATATAACTACCAACACCAATGTGTTCTCCTACTGCTGGATCTTTTTCTCCTGCTTTGCTTATGTATATGACAGAATCCGTGTCGTAATACAATACTCTATCATTAAGCTCTTCTAAATAACTATATAGTTTAAGTCGTGCTTGTGTTGTTGTGTATGCTGCTATGCACACATTTATGGTAGGTAAAGAATTTGCTGCTTCATCTGTATATTGCCAGCTAACTATTATGTTTTCTTCATTTATTGGTAATAAAGAACATACTTCTACAGAAGAATTTGTTAACAGCTCATACAATTGGAAAGGTTGATTTACAATCATTGTTTGTTGTTGGTTTTCTCGCTGCCCAAATTTACCCCAAAATGAGTTCAAAATTAATTTAGCAAATGATCTTAATCCAGGGTTATTAAGAATTTTTTCATAATCTAACTTAATTTCCTCTACGTTTAAAAAGTTTTCTATATAATTTTCTTTTTATTTTTCAGTTTGGCAGATATTAGGCCAACCAGAAGTTTCTTGTTTAATTTTTATAAATTTATTCATCATTGATGTAAATAGGCCGTCAATTTAATTAATTTTATCACATTTTACTGTTTTGTATTCCCAAACACCAGCAATTATTTTTTCGCTGCCGTTAATTCCACATTGTAGTTTAATTTTACGTGAATCTTCTTCCCAAATAAGCCATTGCATAGCTATTTTTGATTGATTATCAACTAATCTATAACCTTTTTTCGGAATGATGCCTATTGTGTTTGAAATAAGAAAATTTCTTCTATATACTAAGTTGCATGCTGAAGCTATTGTTGTAGCTTCTAAAAATGGTTAAACATTGCACTCTTGTAAGAACATTTTTCAAAAGCCAAACAAGCTTCTGTTAAAATTTTTCATCGTTAATGCAATATTCTATCAATTCTTTCTGCATGTTGAAATTAGAGTTTTTGTTTTGTTCATACCACTGTAAAAATTCACTTCTTTCATCCTCCTTTTTTGTGTCAGGTGCATAATATTTTATTGAAGGTAAAGTTCTAATATAGTTTTGATTTTCAAGTTTATTAAATAGATGAGGAAAGTATCCTTTTTTTAATTTGGTGGGTAAATTTGTAAGCTTTGGTAACTTACTAAGTGCCATTGGAAAATAATTAAGCGAGTCTATGAATTTTATGAACAGGTTGAAGAACAGTTTTAGTAATAATATATTTTAAAAAAAACTGATGATCAAACGCTTGTCCATTATGAGCAATCACAATAACCTTTTATATTGGGTTCTTAATTTTATTATATGATCCATGAATTTTGATATTACATTTTCTTTTTCAAAGAATCTTTCTCTTAACCCACATTTTCTACAATAATGTAAAGTTACTTCATCAATACAATTATCACACCTTTGTTGTAAAATACATAAATTTGGGGTGTGTTGCTTTGTTTTTGACTCTTGTCTAGTTTCTAAGTCATAAAATATGTAAATAAAGTCCTTTTTATAATTTTGTGAAAGGTTTTTGACTTTTTGAATAAAGCAATGATGATCTTGCATGACATGTTCGTTACAAATGTAACAATAAAATTCTCCACATTTATGACTTCTTTTTGATTTATGTACTTTGAAATAACTTTTGCATTTTTGTATTTCCTCACACATACTTAATTTTGTTGATGTTGATGCCTTGTGATTGTCTAAACATGTTTGACCTCGAAATGTGGGATTGCATTCTTTGCATAAAATATTTTTTATATTTTTAGGGCACTGAGGGGATTTTTGGCAACAAGGGCAGTTCTTTGAACATCTATGTTCATATTTGACACAATACGGAATATGGCAATCTTCACAATAATAGCTACAATAAAAGAAAGCTGTAAGAGAAGCAATAACATTGTAATGATTTTCGTGATAAAGTAAGTTGATGCTTTTCCCATTTAATTCCTTTAAAAATTACTTTTCTTCTTCATACACAACAATTTTATGTTTATTTAAAAAACTTAGAAATTTCTGCAATTCTTGTATTCCACAACCTTCAGGTGGAATTGAAACTCCAGAATTATTTACTAAATATATTGCCGATAAAGTTTGAAGCTTTTCTGTATCATTTAATATTTTTCTATATTCCGCAAAGTTTTCAACTTTAGCTATAGCAACACCTAGTGCACGCGAAAGACATAGGTTGTCTTTATTTTTTATGCGAATGATTGATGATTTTCGTAGGCATTCATCAGTATAGTTTATATATTTCGATGTGGATCTACCTAATCCAGCTGGTAATTCAACCTGTGTCGCGATAATGCAGAAGGTATCTGTACTTAATCCTATAAATAGAATATGAAAATATTATTAATAATAATAAAACGAAAAAAGGAAAAACATGTTTATAATTTACCTTCGGAATTGCTTTGAAATACTTTAGATATAATATCCCAAACATCCAGAAATTTTAGTTCGCTGGCTGTTTTGAAATTTATGAATGCAGGGCCACGTTCCTCAAAACTTTCTCCGCAGAAAGTCAATCCTATTTTATATCACTAGTTATATGTTTTATAATGTGATATACCGCATCTTTGATACGGTTGGTGGGCTCAACATTATCTGGTACCGGTCTTATAGTAAATTTAATTTTACATTTACGTAAGTTAAATCTCTTAACGATTTCTGTACGGTCGCTTTCAATTCTATAGCGCGTTACATTTTTTGATGATTTCAAAAATTTTTGTAGAATAACTTTTTTAGACATTGTTCCCGTTTTAAAATTAATTCAGATACATTTAAATTATTCTTTTCTTCTTATAAACATTCTAAAACCGAAAAATACTCTACAACAATGTATTTAGAATTTAATCAGTTATATTTTATTTTTATTCCTATAATCTTGTCTTAAATTAACGATAGAAATTTGTAAGGCATAGCTGAATGCAAAAGATATTTTAACAAAGTTTTTTACATTATTCTTAAAATAGAAATAGAAAATTAATCGAAAGAAATAAAAAATTCTACAACAATGTAATCGCAATGTACTTTAGTCTATTATATTTCTTCTAAGTAAAATTAAATTCTTAAATGAGCAAAATAAAAAAAATTATAGCCTACAAAATAAAGGAATTTAAATTAGCATTTTGCAACATTGTATTTGATTGTCTATGTCATTTAAATAAATTATAGTACTAAAAACATACAACTGAGCAAAATAAAAAAATTATAGCCAACAAAATAAAGAAATTTAAATAAGTATTTTGGAACATTGTATTTGATTGTCTATGTCATTTAAATAAATTATAGTACTTAAAACATACAACTGAGCAAAATAAAAAAATTATAGCCTACAAAATAAAGGAATTTAAATTAGTATTTTGCAACATTGTATTTGATTGTCTATGTCATTTAAATAAACTAGTATCGCCCTGTGCTCGAAATTCGAGCTATTTTTGCTTTTAAGTTAATATATAAAATTCGTTTTGTGTAAATTATATTAGGCTATACATAATAAAAATTATGCCAACAGTGTTGTCTACAATTCTTGCGCTTGAAATTTTCTTAAAAAAAATTTATATTTTTCTTAATTATAAAAACGTTGTTAAGTACCGATTTTTGAGTTTTATTCCTATAGCTTAAGCCGCTTTAAAGAGAGGATATACATATATTTATTGAAGTCAAGAACCCGAAATTCGAGTTAATGCTGTACTTTATATAGCAAACTGTACTTGAACTATGTTGTACGTATTCGGTATCCTAATTAAAAAACTCTATGAATACATAATATGTACAACCAAATTTAACATATCATATTTCATAAGTTTAGTAATTAGTATTATATTATTTTGAAGCTGCCAGAAGTACAAATAATAGTCAAGTTGACCGAAGTCTTTTTTTAAATCTCAACCTTAAGATTTTAGCAAAAAAAAAAATTTTTCAATAAATCAAACAATAAATTTTTCCCACCCTTTTTCCATTTCTAAATTTAATAGGTACATAGGTAAATTTTTACTACAAATGTATGCCTATCTAAAGTTCTGAAAACATGCGAAAAATGATTCTAAATTCCTTAGTTTACTTTATACCTTTTTGTCTAGTTTATTTATTTAATATTTCCTAGGTTTTTTATTGACAAAAATATATTTCTATACATGGTCATGAGCCATGACTCATAAGTTTCTTAAAACAAATAAATATTATTGCTTTCATTCCTTTATGAGGAGTAAACTCTTTTCTACTTTCAACTATTGCCAGCTACTCCAGCTTTTGTAAAAGAGTATATGACAGAGCAGATAAATAATTTCCGGCAGATGGCTTTAATTAAAATTCTCTTGAATAAGTTATGTTAAATCATATTTTTTATTTGATAACCAATAAGCACTTTCCCCCTTCCATTTTAAAAAATATTCTTTATATTTATATCAGCAATAAACTTAATTTTTTCACTTTATTAATATTTAAATATTATTAAATATAATTAACTTCTCAAATGACAGGTGGTTTTAAAATGTCAAATATATATTTGACGATTAATCTAACAATTATGTACTCCTGAAACAAAAATTAGCGTTCCATTTTCAAACTACGCCTATCTAATCTTCATGTACACTTTTTGATATATAAAATTCGTTCGTTTTGTCAAAGTAAAACTAAAAATAGTTTTTTTATTTTAAAAAAACATTATTCGATGTTGAAAGTGTGAAATAAACTTTTCAATTATTAGAATGAAATCAAAACATACGACGCACAATTTTTATACGGCAGTACGTCAATACGTCTGTCTACATATCCATTATCGGTAAACGATACGCGCGTACAATATTTAATTTATCAAAAATATTTATTTGAATGTTTTAATTTAGTACCTACAAAAAATATTTTTAATTTCATATTACAGGTATTTTGGATATAAGATATTTTTTAATAAAAATTATTGTAAAAAAATATTATTTTTTAAAACATAATATTAAAAATAAAAGAAAAACCAAGAATAATATTTTTATACATTTAGTCAATATTTGTAAATTTTAAAAATCCGAGATACAGTACATTGCGTTACGCTTTTTTTCGCTGCTCTAATATAAATTTATGTACCTATTTATTTCTCAATTTTTTTACAGAAATTATACGCTGTACGCTTTTATTTAGGTTAGGACCTAAGGAACAAGAAACTTTTTTTGAGAAAGATAATTTTTTTAGTTTTGCAAACATATTGCACTGTAGGTATTTTCAATATATTTGTATGTTTTAAACTAAATTATTTAAAAAAAATGTTATTTTAAAATATGTTAAGTAGTATGCGTCAGCCAAAGCTCTTGGAGCTTTTTTAATGCGTTTCAGCGTCAGTAGGAGCTTTTGTCAGCAGTTCTCCTAAAGTTATGCAATAAAATTGGGATAAGTAAAAAGTTTTGTGCTTTTGAGAATTTAAAATTAAGCTTAGCGGATAGAATATCAGTTATGTTTAAATCATAATATTTAATCGGCTTATTTTTTCCCATATAAATATAAACATCCTTTTTCTGGATAAACCATTTGACCAATTTTAATGAAACAACAACCAAAATAAAGATTTTTTTTGTTTTCATAGGACAATGATATTTTTTTTAAAGAATATTGCGTTATTTCAGGTGAAAACCTGTCTTTAATCTAATTTTTTGTTTAGTTTAAATATTCAATGAACAAGGAGATTTAAATTTTTTTAAAATTTTTTTTTTTTTTTTATTTTTTCTTTATCTTAAAAAGTGAACGAAAAAAATGAGTTCTGTTCGAAATTAAAGCAATACATTTGGTTTATTTTACCTAAAACTGAAAGTTTTTTATTACATTGATATTTCTTTTATTTAAAATTATTATATCTAATTATATCGCTTGGTGATGAATTTAGTATTTTCTTATTTATTTGTTAATATAAAAAAAAAACATAACGTATCAAAAATACAAAAAAAAATTTTATTAGAAGAAAAAGCACTATACATAAGCTTAAAGCTGGAACATCATGTAAAATTCTAGCAAATGAGTTCAAAGAGTCCGCTCAAAAATTAGCATATTCTACAATGTTTAATTCTAATACTAATTTTTCAAAAATTCACAGCATTCTTTTAAAACGACATTCGTTTATTACGACGCATATTTTCTGTCCATTCATGGTCGTTATAACCGAAAAGTACTGTACTTTGTTTTCGTTTGCTTAACACTTTTTTTTTTTTAAATCGTATATTGTTGTTGCTTTTTGTTAAGTTTTATGTAAAATAAAAAACCGACTTCTGATAAATAATATTTCTTAAGAAAAATGATTTGTTACTTATGGATCAACCAAATTCAGCATGTACGGCGTTCAGTTTCTGCCAAAAAATTTTGAAATAAGTTGTTATGTAAATAAATTTACATGAAAGCATACGCGACGTACTGTACCTCGAATATTTAAAATTTAAACATTGACAAAGCATAAAAAAATGTTATTGTTTTTTCTTATGTTGTTATTGTTCTAAAAATAAAATATTTTAAAATAATATTGTTTTTAAAAATACCTATATTTTTTTTAAAAATACTTTATATATATTCAAAATAATTGAAATACCATAGTATGTTTGCAGAAACAAAAAATAACATTTCTTAAGAAAAATTATGTGTTCTTTACAGATCAACCAGAATAAACGCGTCCGGCATGCAGTTTCTGTCAAAAAATGTTGAAATAAGTAGGTATGTTGTGTACTGTGCTTCGGAATTTAAAATTTTAAAATTTGACAAAGCGTATAAAAATATTTTAATTGTTTTTTCTGACGTTGCTACGATTAAGTTTTCAAAATAAAATATTTTAAAATAATATTTTTTTTTTAAAAAAACATACATTCAAAATAATTGAAAATACCTTAATATGTTCGCAAAAAAAAACTAAAAAATAATCTTCAAATTAAATAAAAGTTGACGTATAATTTCTGTCAAAAAATTTACAAATAAATAGGTACATGAATTTACATGAGAGCAACAAAAATACGCTTAACGCGATGTACTGTAATCGGATTTTTAAAATTTACATATTGACAAATGGTTTTTGGTTTTTCTTATATTTCTAAGATTATGTTTTAAAAAATATCTTATATTGAAAAAAATTCAAAATATACCTATTATATGAAATTAATAAAATTTTTTGAACAAAATTAAAACATTCAAATAAATATTTTTGTGTATACGCGCGTATCAATTTACGGATATATAGATGGACATATTGATGTATTGCCGTATAAAAATTGTACCTCGTATGCTTTAATTTAGATAAAATAAATATTTAATTATCTACTCCTTTCATCTACTATTTTTCAAGAGGTGGTGTGGTGTAGCTGTAAAAAGAGTAGTTCACTCCTATACAAATAGGTACAATATAAAGTAAAGTAAAGAATTCAGAGCCAATTTTTGTATATGTACATACATTTGTAGTAAAAATTTCAGATTTTATTATTGAAATGTAGTGCTTATTTGCCTATGTAGCTACTAAATTTAAAATTGGAATAAGGGGAAGAAAAAATCATCAATATAGATATGTTATAAATCTTAAAATTGTGATTTTAAAAAAAATCTCGACTTCTGTCAACTTAACTATTATTTTGTATTTTGGCACCTTCAATCTATATATATAAAAGCGAAAGTTTGTTTATTTGTTTGTTTGTTTGTTTGTATGTAACGAGTTGGCTCCTAAACTGCTCAGCCGATTTTCATGAAAATTTGTATATAGAGGTTTTTGGGTACGGAAAGAAATCGTGGCCCAAAAATTTTGCTCTGACGGACCGCCAAGTTGGGGCTGTGGTGCAAGTATTTAAACTTCTTTGTTCTAAAATGAAAACGGTTTGACCGATTGACTTCAAATTTTGTATACGTCATGCTCTTTGAGAATTGAGTTGACTCTATTAACAGTTTTGGGTCCAAATTTTGTCCGATTTTCCGAAATTCTGCTTTGGCTTAAGAGAAAGCCCTAAAAAAATTTTTGTTGAGTTCCATTAATCCATTGCGGCCCGACAGCTTTTTATAGGTTTTTTCAATACCTTACTCTAAATTCGAAACGGTTTGACCGATTGACTTCAAATTTTGTATACGTGATGCTCCTTGAAAATTGAGTTGACACAATTAACAGTTTTGGAATTTGTTAACCCATGTCGGGCCGACGGGTGGTCAAAAAAAATTTTGGGTCCAAATTTTGTCCGATTTTATGAAATTCTGCTTTAACTAAAAAGAAAGCCCCAAAAAAAATGTTGTTGAGTTCCATTAACCCATTGCGGCCCAACAGCTTTTTATAGGTTTTTTCAATACTTAACTCTAAATTAGAAACGGTTTGACCGATTTTGGAAGTAAATTACGTCAAATTTTGGAAAGTAGTTTGTACTGCTTTGAATTACAGAAAGTTTCAAAAATTACTAGAATAATCCTAGAAAATCGTTTTAAAAGATTGCTTTCATACATTTTAAAATTTACATGTGATAACCGTGTGTAATTTTTGTGTTAACTTTTTGCAGTAACATCAACTTCAATTAAACCTCCATTGAGAGGCGCAGCAACGCGCACCGGGTATTAGCTAGTATAGATAATATAATACTAAGTACTTAACTTATTTACTTATGAATTATGATGTATGTTAAATTTTGTTGTACATATTATGCTCTATGAATAAGCTTTTTAATTAGGATACAGAATACATCATCATCAAATTTTCAGAACATTATATATTAGAACACTATTTATATTTAGAATGTAAATCGCTTTTTTGTGTAATAACTGTACAAAATTATACTCTCTTTATAGCGCGTTAAGCTACAGTAATAAAATTCAAAAATAGTTAAAAACGTTTTTATAATTGAAAAAATTATAAATTTTTTTTTAATAAGGAAATTTCAAACGCTAGAACTGTTGCCTAAAATTTTAGCATGCATAGGAAAAAAAAAATAAGTTTGGTATAATATTAGTCTAATATAAATTATACAAAACGGATTTTTATGTAAATTTAAAAGCACAAAATGCTCGAATTTCGAGCACAGGGCGTTACTAGTTTCAAATTAAAACAATAAAAAGCTTAAACTAGTTTGAGTCTTTCATTATTTTAAATTTAGCTTGGTTGTTAGGATATCAGTTGTGTTTAAATTTCAAATTAAGATATTGTACTTATTGTTCTTAATGAAATATGAAAAGTTTTAAAGCTTGGTTTAAATGCAAAGTTAATATTACCAAAGTTTAAGCTTGATTTAATATTTTCGTGAAAATTAAAAAAAAAGTTTTATAAATTAAAAAAAATAAGCTTAAGCTATTAAGCTGAATATTCTTAATTAGATATAAAAAGTTTTTTTAAATATCAGTTATGTTTAAATTTCAAATTAAAACAATAAAAGGCTTAAGCTAGTTTGAGTCTTTGAGTATTTTAAAATAAGCTTGGCGGTTAGGATATCAGTTATTTTGAAATTTAACATTAAAACAGTAATAAGCTTAAGATATTGTGCTTACTGTTCTTAATTACATATGAAAAGTTTTTAAAGTTTGGCTTAAATACAAAGTTAATATTATCAAAGTTTAAGCTTGATTTAATATTTCCGTGAAAATAAAAAAAAAGTTTTATAAATTAACAAAAATAAGCTTAAGCTATTGAGTTGAATATTCTTAAATTGATATGAAAAGTTTTTTAAATTTGGTTTATACTTAATATTATCAAAGTTTAAGCTTGATTTAATATTTACGTGAAAAAATTTAAAAAATTCAAAGCTGATAAAGCTCGTCCGTTATGTTTCAAAAATTAAGCTTCCAACTGCAATTTTAAAGTTGAAAAACTTAAAAAATCGATAGAAATTTTTTGTTTGAATATTAACTTAACTGCAAAAGTTTTAAAAAAAATGAAACAAATAAACGTTTGAAATTATATTATTAATAATATAAAGGCGTGATCATGAATACAAATTGAAAACGTGATCAAGTTCAAGTTAAAAAAAAAAAAAAAAAGAAAAAAAAAATATATAAAACTTGGTTTTAAAAAGTTGTTTTTAATATTAAATAACATTATAGCATGTTTTACTAAAAGTTAATAAATTATTATTCATTAAATAATATCTTTTTTATTTATCCATGAATCATGGTTTTTATCAAAGCCAAGCCACCTAACCAAAACTTGATTTCCTTTTTTATACCCTACACCTATAGAATAGGTAAAGGGGTATATTAACTTTGGTATGGTGTTTGTAACCACCTAAAGGAAGCGAGCTAGATATGGAAAAGTATATATATTTGTGATCAGCGTGACCGCCTTAGTCGATATAGCCATGTCCGTCCGTCCGACCGTAGGCACGATAACTCAAAAAATAATGGAGCTATCTTGATGAAATTTTAACTGTAGGTTACTAGGACTGAAAGTACGGCGGGGATTGCATATGGGCGAAATCGGCCCATGGGTTCGGATTCTGGACCTTTTAATCGGTTTCAGGGCTAACGAACAAATATAAAAAATCACGATAACTCAACAACCAATGACGCTATCTGCATCAAATTTGTGCTGTAGGTTACTAGTAATGAAACTACTTCGGAAATTGCGTAAGGTCGGGATTGGACCATGGGTTCGGAACCTAGAACTTTTTGATCGAATTTAGGCCAAACGAGCATATTTTCGAAACCAATGAAGATACAACCTCCAAATTTGGTATCAGGGTGTCCCTTCCTATTTCCTAAGTGTCTTGTGAATTTGGGCCCCATTGGAGTAGTGGGTCAGGGACCAGCCACACATTTCCGAAGACCTTAAAGCATATTTTTAAAATTAATAAAGATAAAAACTTGAAAAAATGTAGAAGCTTCCAATTTGCCACAAGGGTTTTCTTTACTATCTCTTGCGTGTTCCCCTAATTTGGGATCAATTGGAGTGGTGGTTCTGTACCCCTCTCAGACCTCCCAAGTTTTAAAGGCTTATAATCGAAATTACTAAAAATAGTTACTTAAAATTAAGATAGATCGTTCAAATTGTGTACGAGGGTTAACTAGTACTATAAGTACAGCGCGGACTATATAAGGGCGAAATCAGCCCAACGGTTCGGATTCCGGACCTTTTAGTCGGTGTCCGGGCTAACGAACATATATAAAATATCACGATAACTCAACAACTAATGAGGCTATCTTCATGAAATTTGTGCTGTAGGGTATTGGTAATGAAACTACGGCGGTGATTACGTGCGGTGAGGATTGGACAATGGGTTCGGAACCTAGAACTTTTTGATCGAATTTAGGCCAAACGACCATAATTCCGAAACCAATAAAGATAGAACCTCCAAATTTGGTATCAGGGTGTCCCTTCCTATTTCGTAAGTGTCTTTGAAATTTGGGCCCCATTGGAGTAGTGGGTCGGGGACCAGCCACTCAGTTCCGAGGACCTTAAAGCATATTTTCGAAATTAATAAAGATAGTAACTTGAAACAAATGTAGAAGCTTCAAATTTGGCCCAGGGTGTTCTTTACTATTTCTTGCGTGCCCCCCTAATTTGGGATCAATTGGAGTGGTGGCTCAGAACCTCTCTTAGAACATTTGCTTCTCTCTTGCTGCATTTATGTAAAATTTATTTTTATATTTAAATGAATTATATGAAAAGGTGTAAATTTGTAATTGTATTTTAGAAATATATTTAATGCATATTTTGCGTTTATAAGCTTTTCTATTAGGTATATAAACTAACCATTTAAAATAATTGCAATTTTTAAAAAATTGGATTATTAAATATATTATGCTTTGATTATCTTTTTATCACAAAATTTAATAATTAGAATTTTTTCATTTTGTAATTGAATTGGAATAAATATATTTTCATTTATTTCAAGTTAGTTTGTTTTTTAATATTTTTAAATAGATAAATTAGAAAGAATTTGTAATATTTTTTAATAGATAGTGTAATTAGAAAATGTTTTTAGTATTATAAAGTTAATTTGGTTAGCTATGTCTTACGATCAAATTAATAACAGCTTTTATGGTGTTAAAATGACTTATGGATATGTCCTTAAATTTGAACCAAATAGGTGTAGGGTATTTCTAAGTCGGTTGCACCGACTGACTGTTGCTTTACTTGTTTCTTATTATTTTTTCTACAAGGTAAACATTAGGAAATTTAACAGATGTAAGTTCAGGTTCATAAAAAGTGCCTTTTATTTGTTTTTGTGTGTAATCAAGTAAATTGTATGTTATTGGATCAATTCTTTTTATTTTCGCTATTGTATAAATTTCTGATGACCAATTAGATTGATAACCTTTTGCAAATATACCTTTAAATTAACTTATAGGAACAAAATCTCCAACTTTGTATTTTGCTTTTCGGAATACTTTTAATTTATTGTAGACATTTTTAGGTGGAAGTTTAATTGTATGATAGTGTCACAAGTAAATTGTTTAATGGTGTTTTTGCTCTTGATCAAATACCGAAAAATATTTCAAAACCTGGTATTTTAGTAATAAACACCGACACTTCTACCGAAAAAGGAACACATTGGTTAGCAATTTTCGTGCCAGTTCAAGGCTGTATGGAATATTTTGATTCATTTGGAAATCCACCATTCCACAATGAGATTGTGAAAATTCTACAAAATCAATCAAAATGTTTTATTTTCAACAATAAGCGTTTACAAAGTGACCTTACATCAGTCTGTGGGCAATATTGTTGTGTATATTTATGGTTGCGATGTAAGCGCAAGAGCATGAAATATTTTATTAATTTATTCAACACAATGTCATCCCCACCCAAAAACGATAAAAAAATACAAATAATGTTTCGGAAAATTTTCAAAAAATGTATACGATAAAAACAATAAATACAAAACTTTCGAGTTATAAAACTTTAACATCTTAAAAAAAACATGGAGCCAACATCAAATGCTGAAGTATTTATCGAAAAACAAATAAACAACGATAACGACGAAGCACAACAAAAAAATCTTTTATTAAGCTATATTTACTATTTGGATAAAAAACAAACAATAAAAATACAAATTGGATTTAATGTTGAAAATTTAGCTGCAACAATAATTTTTCAACGTCATCGCAAAGTCATTAGCGAGATGAATTATTTGCAGTGGCATGCTTTTTATGTAGATTTTACAAACAGTCAACCTAAATTAAATTCAAATAAATTTCCACTCAAATTCAATCATACAGAACAAACTAAAAAACTAACATTGGAACTAGATGAGTACACCCGCTTTTGCCTTATGTTGGACTTTATACAAGCAGTGATGTCATATAACAATGGAGCTGAATTAAATGTGCGGGAATATGTATTCAAGTATTTCGACAGATGTATTGAAAGGAATAAACTGAAATTGGAACAAGAAGATTTTTATATTCCTATGAATTTACATATAGCTCAGTGTAATTATTCTAGACTATTTTATGAAATACCATTGTTTATGTCTAAAAAAATATATTGTGCAACAATAAATAAAACGAATATTTTTTAAAGCCAATTATTATTATTTTCTTTTATTAAATACATGTACAAGTTTATACAATTTTTTACAGCACATCTTTGCAACAAATTTTCTGTATTATGATGGTGAGGGCAAATGGTGATGTAATTTCTTAGTTTCTGTAGAGATGGAATTTTGTTATCTAAATTGATAACTTTTACTGAATTTGAAATAAAAGTGTCTAAAAATTGCTTTGTTTTAAGACCTTTTACATAAACAACATCAAATATAGTTGTTAAATGTTCTTCAAAGACATTTTTAACTTTTAAATACTCTATAAAGCCATCATTCCAATCCATGTTATTAATGTTCTTTTTGTTGTACTCATTTTGTCGTTTAACATCACTATTTAATTCTTCAAATGAGTACGGTGGTTTAAATATAAAAAACACTGGTATTAGAGAACCATCAGCTATCAAAGAAAATTCTTTCAAAAAATATTGTTTGTTATTTCCAATAACAAATTGTAAATCAACTATAGCTTTTCTGCTACCACTGTTGTTGTTGTTGCAATTCATTTTGTTCTTTATTATAATAAAAAAAAATTAATAACCTAGCCTTTTATTTATAACTCTGATTTCATAAAAAAAAAAGTGGGGATACCTAGATATACTATAGAGCAGTAAATTTTTAAAACTATTAACGGACCTTCACAGACCGTTTCGGACCTTCGCAGACCGTTTTCGGACTTTCACAGAACGTTTCGAACTTTCACATACCATTTGCGGACCTTCTCAGACCGAAACTAGTGTTGAATACAGGCCCCTCGCCCCAAGGGGCCCCCTTAGCACCGCCATAAGTATCTGAAACAAAAAAAAATTTTTTCCTTTTCTTTCAAAATAAATAAAAAAAAAAAAAAAAAAAAAAACAAATTAAATTCTTTAATATTAAACTTTATTTATTTCAAAAAATTTTCCTGCGATTCGATATCAATCGATGGAATTAATTGAAATAACGCCATATTTCTTTTGTCTTTATCCCGTCCCAAAAATTTAAAATAAAACTGCGCTCTATTCAATTCCTCTAATTCCGGTTCGTTAGTTACTTTTTTTGAAAACCTGTCCGGCATGAAAAATATAATTTTTTCATTGGTTATCATATCTTCTACCTCACAAAGCACCACCGTTTGGCCTCTTTTCGTCTCTAGTAAGCGCCAGGAAAGCACCTCGTATATTTTATTTTGGTGTAAAATATCAATATTATGATATTTTTCACTCGAACCCACTCCCAATTCCATTAAACTTTTTAAAAAACTAGTCTAATTATTGAAAATAGAAAAATAAAAATATAAAACAAAAACGAAAAAAAAAAAAAAAAAAAAAAAAAAAATATCTTACCATGTTTGTTTTATTTTGTAATATGTATTATGTACTCTTAATAAAGTAAATAATTTTTAATAATAGTAAAGAAAAATTGTTGTTCTTATATATGAAAAACTTTATATATGACTTCCCCACTCATATAAAAAATAAAATAAAACCAACTAACTAAATCATTATGCAATTATGCAATTATTTATTTTTTTTTTCTCTTGTTTTTTAAAGTTAAAATTCTAGTACGATACAACATTGTTGCAGTATTTGAAAAATATCATATAAATTAAAAAGTTGTGAAGACTGCTGCAGCTGCGCGGTGCCAAAAAAATATTTTAATAGATTTATTTGATTTTATGATTAGAATAGTAATGTGGGCGGCGGCGCGCCTTTCTAAAAAAGTTAATATGCTAATAAGATGCAACATTGTTGCAGTATTTGAAAAATATAATATAAATTAAAAAGTTGTCCAGGGGTTAAAAGTTGGATTTATGCAATTTTTTTTTTCTTTAGTTTTTTTAAAGTTAAAATTATAATACGATACAACATTGTTGCAGTATTTTGAAAAATATCATATAAATTAAAATGTTGTGAAGGGTGCTGCAGCTGTGGTTTTTAAAAGTATATATATATGATCTTATTTATAATCCATTTTAGTTACCACATAATTTTTACTTAAATTAAAACAAAAAAAAAACAAAAAAAAAACAACTAAAAATGAGTTCAGTAAATAAAAAAATCAAATCGGAATGCAATGAGTGCAAAAAAATTTTCACAAAGCCGGACAATCTTAATAGCCATAAATGTTCAATAAATGTACAATTAAAACATAAATATGATTTATGTCAAAAAGTATTTGATCGAAAAAACAATTTATTAGAACATATAAAAAACCACAGAGAAGGTTATGAAAATACAAAATTTTGCAAGAAGTGCAAAACAGCCATCTCAAATAATTTGTGGAATTACCATGCTCGGACAAATGAACATAAGAAAACAGCAGAAGTCATTAAAACTAATGTTAGGTGTATTAATGAATGTTTTCAAAATAGACTAGAAACATTTATTAGAGATAATGATGATGAAGGCATATTAAACCCATCACACTTTTTAGAAAAGGCTCAACCCGACATCATTGAATTGTTGAGACAATCACAAAAAAAACATAATGTCATTAAGGCGAATCTTGAACTTTTCGGTGAATATATAAAACCAACAGAAGAAGAGATAAATATTTCCATCAAATCTTTTCAACTAAAATGTTAAGCATTTCACAGGCAGACGATCTTAATGATTTTTTTGAAAATGCTAAGGACGTTATTCAACAACAAGCAGAAGACTTCTAAGGAAAAGATAGTGGCTGGGCGTTAATTAGAATTTTACACGTGGTAATAAATATCAATAAATATGAACCAATCCACATTTCTAGTTATATTAAGTTACCAAAAAACATAGAAGATAAAAAAGCCTGCATTAATATCCACAATAATGATAACTTCTGTTTTAAGTGGAGTTTAGTATCAGCCTTACAAACTTGCGCTGAAAATGCAAAACGAACATCTTCATACAAAATTAGTGACATTTTTCAACCTATAGTCAAGCTTGAGTTTGGCGATGTTTTACAACTTAATTTTGGCAATATGCAATTTCCAACTAAATTGTCTGAACTTAATTTATTCGAAGAACTTAATAATGACATAAGCATAAATTTGTTTGGATTGGAAGTCATTAATAAGAAATATGAGGTTGTAGGGCCATTTTATTTGACAAAATGTGAAAAAAAGTTTCATGTCAATCTATTGCTTTTGGAAAGGGATGAAAAATTTCATTTTGTTTACATAAAACATTTATCAAAATTAATAAGTCGGTCTGTAACTAGGAATATTCATCATATTTATATTTGTAATATGTGCTTGCAACATTTTCATACATTACAACAACGTGACTTTGTGTAAGAATGCAATAAAGTGGTTACAAAGCTTCCGCCTGTTGAAAAAAATACACTGGCGTTTAAGAATTATCAACAACAATTGAAAACACCTTTTGTTATTTATGCCGATGCTGAGAGTATTTTACAACCTATTGCAACATGCAATTCTGATTCCACGATGTCTTCAACAACAAACATTCATCAACATGTTCCAGTAGCTTTCTCTTACTACATTAAGTGTTCTTTTGATGATGGTCTAAGCTGTTTCAAAGAATTTGTTGGAGCTAACTGTGCTAAGGAATTTATCCAATCATTGGCAGAAACATGCAGTGAATTATATTCAACCTTCTTTATGAGTTCAAAACCGATGAATCCGCTAACACTAGATGAGCAGCTACAACAATTGGTTAACATCACTGTCACATACGTGTCACATATGTGGTAAGCATTTAGATTTTAATAATAGAATTAGAGACCATTGCCACTTTACTGGCAATTATAGAGGTCCTGCTCATTCTTATTGCAACTTATTGTATAGACGATCAAATTTTTTCCCAATATTTTTTCACAATTTTTCCGGCTATGATTGTCATCTTTTATTTAAAGAACTAAACGAAGTGAATGGACATATTGGTGTCATTCCTTTGAATAAAGAACGTTATATTTCATTATCTAAAAAAATTACAATAGATGATAATCATTCATTTTATTTACGTTTTCTCGATAGCTTCAGATTTATGGCTTCTAGCCTTGATACATTGTGTAAAAATTTAAATGAAAACGATTTGATTCATATAAAAAAAGAATTCAATAATAATAAAAAATTTAAACTTATGACTCGAAAGATAGTTTTTCCCTATGAGTATTTAAATTCCATTGAACGACTTGACGAAACATGTTTACCGTCACAAGACAATTTTACCAATCAAATGTTCCGCTGAAGACTACATTCATGCAGTTAATGTATGGAATAGGTTTAAATGTCAAAATTTATGGGACTATCTTAAACTTTATCTTAAAACAGATGTAGTTATTTTGACTGATGTTTTTGGAAACTTTCGGAAAATATGCTCCAAAATCTATTCTTTAGATCCTGCAAATTTTTACACTACACCTGGTTTGTCATGGGCGGCTATGTTAAAATACACTGATATAAAATTAGAGCTGTTAACTGATGTTGATATGTATAATTTTTTTAAAAAAGGGATACGTGGTGGAATTAGTCAGTGCTCACTTAGACATTCAGTGGCAAATAATAAATTTATGGGGGAATCTTATAAAAAAAACGAACCTTCCAAATATTTTTATGGATGGAAGATGCCAAAAATTTATATGGATGGGCAATGATCCAATATTTACCTCATAAAGATTTTCAGTGGGTTGATACTCCTGAAAATATTGATGTGCTTTCAGTTGCCGCTGATTCGCAAACTGGTTACGTTTTAGAAGTGGATTTAGATTACCCTCAACATTTACATGATTTGCACAATGATTTTCTTTTTTGTGCTGAAAACAAAGTTCCACCGAAAGGTAAAATTCCTAAACTGTTAGTTGACTTAACAAACAAACACAAATATATCATCCATTATCGAAACTTAAAACAGTGTCTTCGAAACGGCTTGATTCTCAAAAAAATTTATAGAGTACTAAAATTCACACAAAGCAATTGATTAAAAAAATATATTGATTTAAATAACGCACACAGGTCAATGGCTAAAAATGCTTTTGAAAAAGATTATTTTAAATTAATGAATAATGCTGTTTTTGGTAAAACAATGGAAAATGTAGATAAAAGAAAAAATGTCAAAATAGCTACATCTTGGGAAAGTCAAGGAAGACATTTAGGTGCTCGACTGTTAATAGCAAAACCAAATTATCATAGTCACTCTAGATTTACGGACTTGATAGCCATTCAGCTTAATCATACAAATATATATTATGACAAACCTATATATTTGGGATTTACGGTACTCGAACAATCTAAAATTCTTATGTATGATTTTCATTATGATTATAATAAACCTAAATATTGTAGTAAGGTTTTTTTAAATTATACAGAAACTGACAGTTTCATTTATACTATACAGACAGATGATTTTTACGCTGACATATTTAATGAAATACCAAAATGTTTTGATACATCAGATTATCCATCTGACAATTTATTTAATTTTCCTCTAATGAATAAAAAAGTTCTAGGTCTTTTTAAAGATGGATTTAATGGAAAAATTGTTTCTGAATTTATTGGATTAAAATCTAAAATGTATTTCCTTCAAACATATGATATGATATGTAATATAAAACTATTAAAAAAGCTAAAGGAATAAAGAAATATGATGTCAATTCTTTAACATTAGATAATTATAAAAATTGTTTATTAAAAAATTAAACTTGTTTTAAAGAAATGAAAATATTTAGATCATATTTACATACAATTTATACACAAAATTTAAATAAAGTAGCTTTAAGTTCATTAGATAATAAAAGATATGTAACTGAAGATAATATAAAAACATATGCTTGGGGGCATTATGCCATTGAGCAATAGTTGTAAAAAAAAACAAAATAAAAAAAAAATCAAATTTTTGTTAGCTTAATAGAAAATCACAATCTAAAGATGTTTAAATAAAATAAAAAATATTATACACACATTAAAAATGTCTTTCAATTTTAATTTTAACATTGATATTAGTTTTGTATATTAACTTTGTATTTAAACCAAAACTATAAATTCTTTTCATATCTAATCAAGAATATTAAACTCAAAACCTATAAAACTTTTTTTCTATTTTCACAGAAATATTAAATCAAGCTTAAACTTATTGAAAACGTGATCAAGTTCAAGTTAAAAAACAAAAAACAAAATAAAAAAAATTTACAATATAATTTCAAACGTTTATTTGTTTAATTTTTTTCAAAACTTTTGCAGTTAAGTTAATAATCAAACAAAAAATTTCCATCGATTTTTTAAGCTTTTCAACTTTAAAATGGCAGTTGGAAGCTTCATTTTCAAACATATTGGACGATATTAAGTATAAACCAATAATATTATTGGTTTTGGATAATATTAAATATAAACCAAATTTAAAAAAAAGCTTAAGCTTATTTTTTTTTAATTTATAAAACTTTTTTCAATTTTCTCGGAAATATTAAATCAAGCTTAAACTTTGATAATATTAATTTTGTATTTAAACCAAACTTTAAAAACTTTTCATATTTAATTAAGAACAGTAAGCACAATATCTTAAGCTTGTACTGTTTTAATTTGAAATTTAAACATAACTGATATTTAAAAAACTTTTCATATCTAATTAAAAATATTCAGCTCAATAGCTTAAGCTTATTTTTTTTTAATTTATAAAACTTTTTTTAATTTTCGCGGAAATATTAAATGAAGCTTAAACTTTAATAATATTAACTGTGTACTTTAACTAAACTTTAAAAACTTTTCATATTTAATTAAGAACAGTAAGCATCATATCTTAAGCTTGTTACTGTTTTAATTTGAAATTTAAACATAACTGATATTTAAAAAACTTTTCATATCTAATTAAAAATATTCAGCTCAATAGCTTAAGCTTTTATTTTTAATTTATAAAACTTTTTTTTTATTTTCGCGGAAATATTAAATCAAACTTAAACTTTGATAATATTAACTTTGTACTTAAACCAAACTTTAAAAACTTTTCATATTTAATTAAGAACAATAAGCACAATATCTTAAGCTTATTACTGTTTTAATTTGGAATTTAAACATAACTGATATCCCAACAACCAAGTTTAATTTAAAATACTCAAAGACTTAAACTAGTTTAAGCTTATTATTGCTTTATTTTGAAATTTAAACATAACTGATATTCTAACCGCTAAGCTTAATTTAAAATACTCAAAAGCACAAAACTTTTTACTTATCACAATTTTATTGCATAACTTTAGGAAAACTGCGTTTTGCTGACGGTGAACCGGCATATCCATACTACTAATACCGAAAAATATTTCAAAACCTGGTATTTTAGTAATAAACACCGACACTTCTACCGAAAAAGGAACACATTGGTTAGCAATTTTCGTGCCAGTTCAAGGCTGTATAGAATATTTTGATTCATTTGGAAATCCACCATTCCACAATGAGATTGTGAAATTTCTACAAAATCAATCAAAATGTTTTATTTTCAACAATAAGCGTTTACAAAGTGACCTTACATCAGTCTGTTGGCAATATTGTTGTGTATATTTATGGATGCGCAAGAGCATGAAAAATTTTATTAATTTATTCAACACAATGGGGGTGACCCCACCCAAAAACGATAAAAAAATACAAATAATGTTTCGGAAAATTTTCAAAAAATGTATACGATAAAAACTATAAATACAAAACTTTCGAGTTATAAAACTTTAACAGTTTAAAAAAACATGGTGCAAACATCTAATGATGAAGTATTTATCGAAAAACAAATAAACAACGATAACGACGAAGCACAACAAAAAAATCTTTTATTAAGCTATATTTACTATTTGGATAAAAAGCAAACAATAAAAATACAAATTGGATTTAATGTTGAAAATTTAGCTGCAACAATAATTTTCCAACGTCATCGCAAAGTCATTAACGAGATGAATTATTTGCAGTGGCATATGCTTTTTATGTAGATTTTACAAACATTCAACCTAAATTAAATTCAAATAAATTTCCACTGAAATTCAATCATACAGAACAAACTAATAAACTAACATTGGAACTAGATGAGTACACCCGCTTTTGCCTTATGTTGGACTTTATACAAGCAGTGATGTCATATAACAATGGAGCTGAATTAAATGTGCGGGAATATGTATTCCAGTATTTCGATAGATGTATTGAAAGGAATAAACTGAAATTGGAACAAGAAGATTTTTGTATTCCTATGAATTTACATATAGCTCAGTGTCTGAAAAAATATATTGTGCAACAATAAATAAAACAAATATTTTTTAAAGCCAATTATTATTATTATCTTTTATTAAATACATGTACAAGTTTATACAATTTTTTACAGCACATCTTTGCAACAAATTTTCTGTATTATGGTGGTGAGGGCAAATGGTGATGTAATTTCTTAGTTTCTGTAGAGATGGAATTTTGTTATCTAAATTGATAAATTTTACTGAATTTGAAATAAAAGTGTCTAAAAATTGCTTTGTTTTAAGACCTTTTACATAAACAACATCAAATATAGTTGTTAAATGTTCCTCAAAGACATTTTTAACTTTTAAATACTCTATAAAGCCATCATTCCAATCCATGTGATTAATGTTCTTTTTGTTGTACTCATTTTGTCGTTTAACATCATTATTTAACTCTTCAAATGAGTACGGTGCTTTAAATATAAAAAACACTGGTATTAGAGAACCATCAGCTATCAAAGAAAATTCTTTCAAAAAATATTGTTTGTTATTTCCAATAACAAATTGTAAATCAACTATAGCTTTTCTGCTACCACTGTTGTTGCTATTCATTTTGTTCTTTATTATAATAAAAAAAACTAATAACTTAGCCTTTTATTTATAACTCTGATTTCATAAAAAAAAAGTGGGGATACCTAGATATACTATAGCGTAGTAAATTTTTAAAACTATTAACGGACCTTCACAGACCGTTTTCAGACCTTCACAGACAGTTTTCGGACCTTCACAGACCGTTTTCGGACCTTCACAGACCGTTTTCGGACCTTCACAGACCTTTTTGGACTTTCACAGACCGTTTGCGGACCTTCTCAGACCGAAACTAGTCTTGAATACAGGTTCCTCGCGGCAAGGGGCCCCCTTAGAACCGTCATAAGTATCTGAAAAAAAAAAAATTATCCTTTTCTTTCAAAATAAATACAAAAAAAAAACAAATTAAATTTTTTTTAATATTAAACTTTATTTATTTCTAAAAATTTTCCTGCGATTCGATATCAATCGATGGAGTTAATTGAAATAACGCCATATTTCTTTTGTCTTTATCCCGTCCCAAAAATTTAAAATAAAACTGCGCTCTATTCAATTCCTCTAATTCCGGTTCGTTAGTTACTTTTTTTGAAAACCTGTCCGGCATGAAAAATATAATTTTTTCATTGGTTATCATATCTTCTACCTCACAAAGCACCACAGTTTGACCTCTTTTCGTCTCTAGAAAGCGCCAGGAGGAAAGCACCTCGTATATTTTATTTTGGTGTAAATATCAATATTATGATATTTTTTACTCGAACCCACTCCCAATTCCATTAAACTTTTTAAAAAACCAGCCTAATTATAGAAAATAGAAAATTAAAAATATAAAACAAAAAAAAAAAAAAAAAAAATCTTACCATATTGTTTGTTTTATTTTGTAATATTATGTACTCTTAATAAAGTAAATAATTTTCAATAATAGTAAAGGAAAATTGTTGTTCTTATATATAAAAAACTTGATATATGACTTCCCTACTCATATAAAAAATAAAATAAAAACCAACTCACCAACTCATTATGCAATTATGCAATTTTTTTTTTTTCTCTTGTTTTTTAAAGTTAAAATTCTAATACAATACAACATTGTTGCAGTATTTGAAAAATATCATTTTAAATTAAAAAGTTGTGAAGGCTGCTGCAGCTGCGCGGTGCCAAAAAAATATTTTAATAGATTTATTTGATTTTATGATTAGAATAGTAATGTGGGCGGCGGCGCGCCTTTCTAAAAAAGTTAATATGCTAATAAGATGCAACATTGTTGCAGTATTTGAAAAATATAATATAAATTAAAAGGTTGTCAAGGGTAAAAAGTTGGATTTATGCAATTTTTTTTTTCTTTTGTTTTTTAAAGTTAAAATTATAATACGATACAACATTGTTGCAGTATTTTGAAAAATATCAATCAAATTATAATGTTGTGAAGGCTGCTTCAGCTGTGCAGTGCCAAGAAATAAGTAAATACCCGATGGTTTTTAAAAGTATATATATCTGATTTTATGTTATAATCCATTTTAGTTACCAAATAATTTTTACTTAAGTTAAAAAAAAAACAACTAAAAATGAGTTCAGGAAATAAAAAAATCAAATCGGAATGCAATGAGTGCAAAAAAATTTTCACAAAGCCGGACAATCTTAAAAGCCATCAATGTACAATTAAAACATAAATGTGATTTATGTCAAAAAGTATTTGATCGAAAAAACAATTTATTAGAACATATAAAAAACCACAGAGAAGGTTATGAAAATACAAATTTAGCAAGAAGTGCAAAACAGCAATATCAAATAATTTCTGGAATTACCACGTTCGGACAAATGAACATTAGAAAAATGCAGCAGAAGTCATTAAAACTAATGTTAGGTGTATTAATGAATGTTTTCAAAATAGACTAGAAACATTTATTAGAGATAATGATGATGAAGGCATATTAAACCCATCATACTTTTTAGAAAAGGCTCAACCCGATATCATTGAATTGTTCAGACAATCACTAAAAAAACATAATGTCATTAAGGCGAATCTTGAACTTTTCGGTGAATATATAAAACCAACAGAAGAAGAGATAAATATTTCAATCAAATCTTTTCAAACTCGAATGTTAAGCATTACACAGGCAGACGATCTTAATGATTTTTTTGAAAATGCTAAAGACGTTATTCAACAACAAGCAGAAGACTTCCAAGAAAAAGATAGTGGCTGGGCGTTAATTAGAATTTTACACGTGGAAATAAATATCAATAAATATGAACCAATCCACATTTCTAGTTATATTAAGTTACCAAAAAACATAGAAGATAAAAAAGCCTGCATTAATATCCACAATAATGATAACTTCTGTTTTAAGTGGAGTTTAGTATCAGCTTACAAACTTGCGCTGAAAATGCAAAACGAACATCTTCATACAAAATTAGTGACATTTCTCAACCCATAGTCAAGCTTGAGTTTGGCGATGTTTTACAACTTAATTTTGGCAATATGCAATTTCCAACTAAATTGTCTGAACTAAATTTATTCGAAGAACTTAATAATGACATAAGCATAAATTTGTTTGGATTGGAAGTCATTAATAAGAAATATGAGGTTGTAGGGCCATTTTATTTGACAAAATGTGAAAAAAAGTTTCATGTCAATCTATTGCTTTTGGAAAGGGATACAAAATTTCATTTTGTTTACATAAAACATTTATCAAGATTGATAAGTCGGTCTGTAACAAGGAATACTCATCATATTTATATTTGTAATATGTGCTTGCAACATTTTCATACATTACAACAACGTGACTTACATAAACCCGAATGCAATAAAATAGCTACAAAGCTTCCGTCTGTTGAAAAAAATACACTGGAGTTTAAGAATTATCAACAACAATTGAAAACACCTTTTGTTATTTATGCCGATGCTGAGAGTATTTTACAACCTATTGCAACATGCAATTCTGATTCCACGATGTCTTCAACAACAAACATTCATCAACATGTTCCAGTAGCTTTCTCTTACTACATTAAGTGTTCTTTTGATGATGGTCTAAGCTGTTTCAAAGAATTTGTTGGAGCTAACTGTGCTAAGGAATTTATCCAATCATTGGCCGAAACATGCAGTGAATTATATTCAACCTTCTTTATGAGTTCAAAACCGATGAATCCGCTAACACTGGATGAGCAGCTACAACAATTGGTTAACATCACTGTCACATACGTGTCACATATGTGGTAAGCATTTAGATTTTAATAATAGAATTAGAGACCATTGCCACTTTACTGGCAATTATAGAGGTCCTGCTCATTCTTATTGCAACTTATTGTATAGACGATCAAATTTTTTCCCAATATTTTTTCACAATTTTTCCGGCTATGATTGTCATCTTTTATTTAAAGAACTAAACGAAGTGAATAGACATATTGGTGTCATTCCTTTGAATAAAGTTATATTTATTATATTTCATTATCTAAAAAAATTACAAAAGATAATAATCATTCATTTTATTTACGTTTTCTCGATAGCTTCAGATTTATGGCTTCTAACCTTGATTCATTGTGTAAAAATTTAAATGAAAACGATTTGATTCATATAAAAAAAGAATTCAATAATAATGAAAAATTTAAACTTATGACTCGAAAGGGAGTTTTCCCCTATGAGTATTTAAATTCCATTGAACGACTTGACGAAACATGTTTACCGTCACAAGACAATTTTACCAATCAAATGTTCCGATGAAGACTACATTCATGCAGTTAATGTATGGATAGGTTTAAATGTCAAAATTTATAGGACTATCTTAAACTTTACCTTAAAACAGATGTACTTATTTTGACTGATGTTTTTGAAAACTTTCGGAAAATTTGCTCCAAAATCTATTTTTTAGATCCTGCAAATTTTTACACTACACCTGGTTTGTCATGGGCGGCTATGTTAAAATACACTGATATGAAATTAGAATTGTTAACTGTTGTTGGTATGTATAATTTTTTTAAAAAAGAGATACGTGGTGGAATTAGTCAGTGCTCACTTAGACATTCAGTGGCAAATAATAAATTTATGGGGGAATCTTATAAAAAAAACGAACCTTCCAAATATTTTTATGGATGGAAGATGCCAAAAATTTATATGGATGGGCAATGATCCAATATTTTCCTCATAAAGATTTTCAGTGGGTTGATGCTCCTGAAAATATTGATGTGCTTTCAGTTGCCGATGATTCGCAAACTGGTTACGTTTTAGAAGTGGATTTAGATTACCCTCAACATTTACATGATTTGCAAAATGATTTACCCTTTTGTGCTGAAAACAAAGTTCCACCGAAAGGTAAAATTCCTAAACTGTTAGTTGACTTAACAAACAAACACAAATATATCATCCATTATCGAAACTTAAAACAGTGTCTTCGAAACGGCTTGATTCTCAAAAAAATTTATAGAGTACTAAAATTCACACAAAGCAATTGGTTAAAAAAATATATTGATTTAAATAACGCACACATCTTGGGAAAGTCAAGGAAGACATTTAGGTGCTCGACTGTTAATAGCAAAACCAAATTATCATAGTCACTCTAAATTTACGGACTTGATAGCTATTCAGCTTAATCATACAAATATATATTATGACAAACCTATATATTTGGGATTTACGGTACTCGAACAATCTAAAATTCTTATGTATGATTTTCATTATGACTATATTAAACCTAAATATGGTAGTAAGGTTTTTTTAAATTATACAGAAACTGACAGTTTCATTTATACTATACAGACAGATGATTTTTACGCTGACATATTTAATGAAATACCAAAATGTTTTGATACATCAGATTATCCATCTGACAATTTATTTAATTTTCCTCTAATAAATAAAAAAGTTCTAGGTCTTTTTAAAGATGGATTTAATGGAAAAATTGTTTCTGAATTTATTGGATTAAAATCTAAAATGTATTTCCTTCAAACATATGAAAATAAAACTATTAAAAAAGCTAAAGGAATAAAGAAATATGATGTCAATTCTTTAACATTAGATAATTATAAAAATTATTTATTAAAAAATGAAACTTGTTTTAAAGAAATGAAAATATTTAGATCATATTTACATACAATTTATACACAAAATTTAAATAAAGTAGCTTTAAGTTCATTAGATAATAAAAGATATGTAACTGAAGATAATATAAAAACATGTGCTTGGGAGCATTATGCCATTGAGCAATAGTTGTAAAAAAAAACAAAATAAAAAAAAATCAAATTTTTGTTAGCTTAATAGAAAATCACAATCTAAAGATGTTTAAATAAAATAAAAAATATTATACACACATTAAAAGTGTCTTTCAATTTTAATTTTAACATTGACATAAGTTTTGTATATTAACTTTGTATTGAAACCAAAACTATAAAAACTTTTCATATCTAATCAAGAATATTCGACTCAAAACCTATAAAACTTTTTTTCTATTTTCACAGAAATATTAAATCAAGCTTAAACTTATTGAAAACGTGATCAAGTTCAAGTTAAAAAAAAAAAATTTACAATATAATTTCAAACGTTTATTTGTTTCATTTTTTTCATAACTTTTGCAGTTAAGTTAATAATCAAACAAAAAATTTCCATCGATTTTTTAAGCTTTTCAACTTTAAAATGGCAGTTGGAAGCTTCATTTTCAAACATAACGGACGAGCTTTATCAGCTTTGAATTTTTTAAAATTTTTCACGTAAACATTAAATCAAGCTTAAACTTTGATAATATTAAGTATAAACCAAATGTAAAAAACTTTTCATATCTAATTAAAAATATTCAGCTCAATAGCTTAAGCTTATTTTTTTTTAATTTATAAAACTTTTTTCAATTTTCTCGGAAATATTAAATCAAGCTTAAACTTTGATAATATTATTTTGTATTTAAACTAAACTTTAAAAACTTTTCATATTTAATTAAG
Source organism: Dolichopus griseipennis (assembly GCA_963082915.1). NCBI lineage: Eukaryota > Metazoa > Arthropoda > Insecta > Diptera > Dolichopodidae > Dolichopus > Dolichopus griseipennis. Next base: position 76,590,657 of record OY720442.1, on the reverse strand, counting down.
AATAGTAAGCACAATATCTTAAGCTTGTTACTGTTTTAATTTGAAATTTAAACATAACTGATATTTAAAAAACTTTTCATATCTAATTAAAAATATTTAGCTTAATAGCTTAAGCTTTTTTTTTTTTTTAATTTATAAAACTTTATTTAATTTTCGCGGAAATATTAAATCGAGCTTAAACTTTGATAATATTAACTTTGTACTTAAACCAAACTTTAAAATCTTTTCATATTTAATTAAGAACAATAAGCACAATATCTTAAGCTTATTACAGTTTTTTGAAATTTGAAATTTTAACATAACTGATATCCTAACAACCAAGCTTAATTTAAAATACTCAAAGACTCAAACTAGTTTAAGCTTATTATTGTTTTAATTTGAAATTTAAGCATAACTGATATTCTAACCGCTAAGCTTAATTTAAAATACTCAAAAGCACAAATTTTTTTACTTATTACAATTTTATTGCATAACTTTAGGAGAACTGCTGACAAAAGCTCCTACTGACGCTGAAACGGCATTATAAAAGCTCCAAGAGCTTTTGCTGACGCTGAAACGGCATATACATACTACTATGTTATTTTTAAAATTTAATCGCAGCAGCATAAGAAAAAACAATTTCAATATGTATTTTTATACACTTTGTCAATTTTTAAATTTTAAAACTCTGAGGTACAGTACGTCGCGTATGCTTTCATGTAAATTTTTTTACATAACTAATTATTTCAAAATTTTTTGACAGAAACTGAATGCCGTACATGCTGATTTTGGCTGATCCATAAGAAACAAATCATTTTTCTTAAGAAATATTATTTTTTTCTTAAGTTTTTGCAAACATATTATAGGTATTTTTTAATAAACAAATATTTTACAAACATATTATTTAACATTTTCTATTTTTATTTTTCGCTTTGTCATTTTTTAAATCCGAGGTACCAGTACGTCGTGTATTTCGATTGCTCACATGTAAATTCATGTACCTAACTATTTATTTGAAAATTTTCTAGAAATTTCCAGAAATTATACACCGTACGCGTTGGTTAGGCCCTAAGTAACAAATCATTTAAATTACAAATTATTTTTTTAAGAAAGATTATTTGTTTATTTTTTTAACTGTTTTGCAAATATTTATATATTTTAATTATACAGTTTTTTATTGGCCTTTAATGAAAAGGCTGAAGAAAATACTTATTGTAAAAAAAAAAATTTTTAAAAATTTAAAAAATGAAGTCGAATAGACTCTATATATTAAAAAATATTAAAAAAATAAATACTATTTACGGTGAAAAATGGGTTTTCGAAACCAAAAATTTTATAATTTTTATTCCTCGTAAATACGAGGAAATTTGTACTATAGAATTAGAGGAGGGTATTAAAACCTCCATGATTTATTTGTATAAAAATGAAAAGAGGAATTTACTCTTAGAAGAAAATTTAACTTTTCCACTTGCTGATAATCAGTAAACGGAAAAAGTAACTAAATAAAATTTTAATGTTCTAGTTATGTCAAAAAAAAAAAACAATGATAAATAAAAATCAAATAAAAATTGATAAAAACAAAACAAAACTGTTATTATTTTTAAGTTTCAGATACCCAGGAAAAAGAAAAAAAGTTACAATCTACAGGTGACATAACATAAAATAGATATGAAAGAACATGCCTTTTCATTAATATTATGAAAGATACATTTTATTAACTTATATCTTCTGTACCATTTTAATTTTCAAGATTATAATACATCTAACTAGTAAATTTAAAAGCACTTCTTTGATTTCAGGTTTATACTTTTCATATTAAAGATGCAATGCACCTAAAAATTTACATACGAGATGGACAAATAATCTAAACAAATTTTTATTTTATTTGTATGTTGATTATAAATAGGTACCAAAAGCAATTAACCAGTTTTGATTTTTTCATTCCTTACAGAAAAAGATGACTTTTTTCTTCTACTTATTACATATAATATATACTGGGCAGAAAACAAGTTTTATATTTTAATGAACTTGTGACTTTAAATTTTTTTTACTGGATTTTACATGCTAATTTGCATACGTACTCTTGTAAATAAAAATTTTATAAGGAAATATTTTTACTTACATGATTCCCTATTACAATATAAACAACAAGAGTTGTTTAACTTACTTCTAAACCTCTCTGGCCTAATTACCGGCACCACCGACGTCAAGATCACCTACTTTTAACATAACTTGACCTACTTCCGGGGGACTTGGTCATTAATCAAAATGTAGGTCAATATTTCGTGCAATATGGGGTAGGGCGTGGACTTCGGTGCGGTATGGCATGATTTTTTCCCATGACAGAGTGCCAGGTTTACTACTTGTAATGGCCAAAATTACAGCAAAATTTGGTGGGTCTCTTGCAGAGGGTTCGAGTAGCTGCCATACAACTCCTTCTTTTATATGAGTATTCCAATACACTTAATAAAGCTGTATGTTCGAAATTTTGCCAAAACTAATTAACCGGATGTTATAATGTATATCTTACGGTCATACGGGTATCCCAGAGTTGACACAGTCTACTCTACTACACTCTTCCTCGTTTTTATTTAAAATTTTATTAATCTTTTAATTTTTGCTTCTATCTTTTAATTTTAGCTTCTGGTATCTATATATCACTATAAGTGAAGTACAGTTTTTATTCAAATCGCTTACAAGCTATTATTTTAGCTTGGATAATGCTGATTCTACATTGTTACACTTTTTGTTATAAAATTATTCTACAGTAAATACATAGTATTCGTATGAATTCAACTAGAATGAGAATATTAAAAGTACATTGGTGTATTAATTCATTAAGAATTTAAATATAAAAACAATGTGTGTTAAATCTGTAACGTTGTAAATGTCGATTTAGAAAATGTCGAACGGGTGAAAATATCGACTGTAAAAAAAATACCGAATGAGAATATGTCGACAAAAAAATGCCGACTGAGAAAATTTCGACTGATAATTTGCCTACAACTGAAAATATTAACAAAAAATGTCGACGTAATTAAAAATATAAAAAACAAATTATAACAATATATTTATTCTAGAAACAATAAATATCCGTTCAATAAAAAAAACTAAAAGAAAAAATAGATACAATAATTATTTGTGAAACAACACGATAAGTAAATTTAATAAAAAATAGATTTTAGTATAACTTCATGTTCCTCGCTAATAAACATAAATATTCAAATTTAGAAAACTTATTCTCTCTTGGTCATTAATAGTTTTTGGTGATAGACAATCTGAAAAAATGTTGAAAAAATGACAATCTTCACTGAAAAAATGTTGCCTAAGAAAATGTTGATATGTTTACGACATTATGACCCGGACCCGTGTTAAATATAAGTTTATGGTTTAATAAAAATTACAGTTATGTAGGAATTTATTAGTAGTTCATTGGTTTAGCTTAGTACAGGGTACAAACCCCCCCCCCCTTACTGTTGAGCATCGGCCAGGAGAATTAAATATTTTTTGATTCGATGGTTGGTGCGATTGCTAATTCTGTAGAATTTAGATTAGATGTTGCTTGTTGTTTTTTCTTGTAAATGATGAACATAATGACAATTTGAAAAATGCTAGTCGAGATTGCAAAAATCATGCATCTCATTGCGATTTTGCTTTGTGGTTGGTGTAGATATGTTATTGGTTTTTGAACTGGTTCTAGATTTTCATATTTGTATTGGTTTCAGATGGCAAATTTAAAAATCTTGGCAACAAGCTTTAGATTTATACTAAAATTAGAAAATGTTAAATTAATTTCAGTGAATAGTATAGGATGTATTTCGATTTCATCCCAATGTGTGTTTATTGCTGTATCGCATGTGATGTCGTTTATTTTGACCTCACAATTTTCGAAATAAATAAATTTTGTGCCTTTTAAAGATTGTATTATGCCGCATGTGGTGATAATTTTGGTTTCCTTGATGTTAATTAGCAAAACGTAATTTGGTTCAGGTTGGTGCATTTGTGAAGTAAGCTCAATGTTGTGCAGTTGGCATTTTGCTGGTTGACTTCTCATTTTGCTGGCTTACCTATATATTCGGAATCTGAAACTGACATTCTACTTGTCTTTTCTTGACAAAAAAAAAGTGTCCTCTATTTTGGGACATTTGTCATCTAAGTATTGTATTTCGTCATTATTCATCGAGAGGAAAGGTTTTGGAAAAATTATTTTAGTTTGGTTTATCGGTAACGGAATTATGTGTATCAATGAGTAAGAGTTTTCTGACATTGAAATTTATATTAGTGTTATTGTAATATGCTTGAAGTTTTAATGCTCATACATATGTTCTGTAGATTTAAGTGTTAAATTTTGACTTTTGAAAAGTGAAGTGACGTTTTTAATTTCCTTTGGATTTAGGATTTGCTTGGAAATGATATTCAGTTTAGCTAGCACAATTGCTTCGGCAATGTTGTTCAAATGAGTATGTAATATATCTTTATGGTAATTTATTTGATTGAAGTATTTATTGTAAGTTTGTCAATCTTATATCGTCCTCTCTTATACTGTTCCTGATTTTGTCTTGAGCATATTTAATAAGGTTGAGAAATTCATCCTGTTGGTAATTTATATAATCAGTAACATTTTGGAACCGTGCTATCATTTTGTTGTTCAGCATAGTTTTCTTATCAATTTCGTCTTTCAGTATATCTTTTTTAATTATGGCGTCGTTATTGTCCATATTTTCAGTTATTCCTTTTATAAAAATTCATAGTCCGTCAACAAACCCTCTTTGGGTCTAAAATGTGGTGCCAATGTATTGTATACGTGTTTAATTCTTCGATTCTCAGTTTAGTTATGTTTAAGTTGTTCCCAGTTCCTCTGGGTTGTCAAATTCGTCTAATGATTTTTCAATTTTGTCAATGTTTTGTTGGTTATGTCCCAGTCTTATTATGTGGAGAAAGTTGTTATGTTTTTTGATTAATTTAGCTGTTCCCAGTGTCATGGTTAAAATACCTTTGTTACAAGTCAGGTCTTGTATTTCGATCTTTCGTCCTGTTGTCGAATTTGTTGGAAGCATCAACCTGGAAAATACGTTTGTTTTTTAATTTTGCTTTGTGAAATTTTTTATTATTTTTGTCCGAATTGTTAGATACTAATTTAACGTTATCTTTTGTGAATCTTCGGACTAACTTACTTCTTCTATTTTCCTTTTTTTTAAATAATAGCACCTTCGGTAAGTGAGACTGGCTCTTTTCGGTTTTTGTTTAGTTTTTCAATATTCTGTTCGACTCTGTTTTGAATTCGTGATTTTATTTGGGGATAAAATTTTGATTGAAATTCGAAATAATTTTTATAGATATTCATGAACTTTTAAATGATTTTGACTATTGAATTGGTAGGGTCTACCATAAAAGGCCTCGTAAGACCTAACTTTGGTGGTGGAGTGGATGGAATTGTTGTAAGTAACAAGTGTTTCGGACAGGATTTTTTCATTGTCTCTGTTCTTTAGTTTCTCGTGTACAATTCTGTATATTTCTGTTAGAGTTGAATGGAGCCTCTCTACTAGAGAATTTCCAATACTTTGGTGTACCGAAGTGTGAGAAAGGTTTATGTCGTATTGTTTGCAAAAATCTTTTAATATTAAGGACGTAAGTTCAGTGGCAGAATCTGCAATTAATTTTTTTGGGATGCCATGAATGCTCATGTAATTCTTTAATATTTTAATTTTACAAATACTATTTCGGTCGGAGAGGGTGTACGCACTTGCAAATTTCGAAAATTTATCGAGAGTTGTTTGAATCGGTTTATTACTTATTTCTAAAGGTTTTGTTGGAGTTTCTGAAATTTTGAACTTGATTACTGGTGGATCTCTATCATATTTTAATGTTTGACATATTTCGCAATTGTTTTTTATTATACTGATTTTATTTTTTAACAAGTAAAGAAACAATCAGTCGGTGCAACCGACTTAGAAATACCCTACACCTTTTTGGTTCAAATTTAATGGGAAGTCCATAAGTCATTTTAAAACCATAAAAGCTGTTATTAGTTTGATCGCAAGAAATAGCTAACCAAATTAACTTTTTATACTAAAAACATTTTCTAATTACTTTATCTACTCAAAAATATTACAAATTCTTACTAATTTATCGGTTTAAAAATATTAAAAAACAAAAAAACTTGAACCAAATGAAAATATATTTATTTCAATTCAATTACAAAAGTGAAAAAATTTGAATTATTAGATTTTGTGATAAAAAGCTAACCAAAGCATAATATATTTTATAATTTTTTAAAATTGCAATTATTTTAAAAATTACGGCACAGGTTTTTACGTAGACAAGAAAATACGTAATAGTGTGCTATTCTTCGAACCTGTAAATGATAGAATTTACATAATGAAGTTAAAAGGGAAGTTTCAAAACATTACACTATTATCAGTGTATGCCCCAACAGAAACTAATGAAGAAGAAGTGAAAGAAGCTTTTTATGATGATATATCTAGGGCGTATAGTAAAATATCTAGACATGATATGATAATAATGATGGGGGATTTCAATGCCAAAATTGGCAAGGAAAATTTTATAAAAAATGTAGCAGGAATGCAATCACTCCACTCACAAACGAGCGAAAACGGTATACGTCTAGCAAACTTCGCCTCAGAAAATAATTTGTGGATAAGCAGCGTTTCATTTCAACATAATAGAATCCATAAAGACACATGGAAGATACCAGGCCAACAAAGAGCGAATCAAATAGATCACATACTGGTAGATAAAAGACATGCGACCTCAATATTAGATGTCAAATCATGTAGAGGAGCCAACTGTGATTCGGATCACTATATGATTAAAGTTAAAATTCGGCAACGTCTATCCACAATTAACTCTAATAGAAACGCTTTTAGAAGAATAAAATGGGACACGGACGAGATTAATACAAATGAAAATACAAAACTTGTATACCAGCAAACTCTATCGCACAAATTCAGAAACATTTCTATGAACGGCAATCCCTCAGAAAACTGGAAACATATACATGAGGTGATTAAAGACACAGCTGTACAAATCATTGGAAAGCAACCAAGAAACAATAATAATTGGTATGATTCAGAATGTAAAAGAATCAATAAGGTAAAAAACGAAGCATGGAAGAAACAACTAGCATGCAACACAAGAAATAATCGATTAGACTATGAAAACAAAAGAAGAGAAGCGAAAAAAATAATGAAAAGAAAAAAAAAAGAAGATCTCAGGAATAAAATCCTAGCGTTAGAAGAGAGTTCCAAGAACCAAGCTAAAAGATTTTATCAAGGAATAAAATATCAAACCACGACATTCCAACCAAGACTAAATGTCTGCAAAAGTAAAGAAGGGGAATTGTTAATGGAAGAAGATAAAATCCTAGAAAGATGGTGCGAGTATTTTCAGGAAACTTTAAACAAGCCGGTCACTGAAATTAACAACATGCTACCACTACAAACAGTAGAAAACACAATAAGCCAACCCACAATATAAGAAACCCAAGTGGCGATTGGAAAGTTAAAAAATGGGAAAGCTAGCGGAGAAGACTCCATTGTAGCTGAACTAATAAAATATGGAGGTAATGACTTACATTACAAAATTCATGAGCTCATCATTTCCATATGGAACACTGAGAGCATTCCCGAAGCTTGGCTAGGTAGTATAATTTTCCCGGTGCATAAGAAAGGAGATAAGAAAATTTGTAATAATTATAGAGGCATCACCCTACTCAATGTAGCGTACAAAATATTCACAAATGTACTGTATGATAGGATGTATGGAATAGCAGACAAAATTATAGGTGAATATCAATGTGGGTTTAGAAAAAACAAATCTTCAGTAGACCAATGCTTCGCATTAAGTCAAATCTTTGAAAAATCACAAGAATACTCTAGAGATATTCATTGCTTATTCATAGATTTTAAACAGGCTTTCGACAGGATCAACAGGGAAAAAATATTTGGAGTAATGCAGAGACTGGGTATACCGGAAAAACTAATAAGACTCACCTGCATCACACTGAAAAACACCAAAGCGAAGGTACTTGTACAAGGTAAACTTACTAACTTGCTTAATATAGATTCTGGAGTAAAACAAGGAGATGCACTGTCCACGTTAATCTTCAATATTATGCTACACTATGCAATAAAAGAAATTGATCCAGGGACTACTATTTTTATTAAGTCATTCCTGATATAATATTCCTGTAATAGAAATGTTTTGAAAGAAGTATGTACTAAGCTCGTTGAAACCACGGCAAACATTGGTTTAGAAATAAACGAAGATAAAACGAAATACTTCATCAAAACCAGAACGCCTAGGAATGCAGAAAATCTTCATTTACAGCACTACATCATCATCATCATCATCATCAACTGGCGTTACAGCTCGGGGTGAGCTTGAGCCTCTTGCACAACTAGTCTCCAGATATTTCTGTCTCTTGCTTTTATCTTCCAGTTTTGTACATTTAGTGTTAGTAAATCCTTTTCTACACTGTCCAGCCATCTCAGACGAGGTCTTCCCTGTGGTCGATTTATAAGTGGGCGATACTGAAGTATTTGTTTCTGGGGCCGTGTTTCTTCCATCCTCATTATATGTCCAGCCCACCGAATGCGTTGCGCTTTGTAGAACCTGACTACATCTTTCCCCTCGATTATACGGTCCAGCTCTTCATTTGACCTTTGAAAATATTCCCCGTCCTCTGTTATTCTAGGCCCGTAGATTTTTCTTAATATTTTGCGTTCAAATACTCGCAAACTTTTCTCTTCAGTGACCGTAGGGGTCCAAGCTTCACAACCGTAAGTAAGTACTGGTCGCACGGTTGTTTTGTATATACTGAGCTTGGATTTTCTGGTGAGTAATCTAGATTTAAATAATTTGAGATGCGCGTAGTAGCATTTGTTTGCAGCCACTAATCTGTCAGTTATACAGTCTTGCATACTGTTGTCATTTTTTATTATCACACCCAAATACTTAAAACTTGCAGTACCTTGAAATTGGTAATCCCCGATGGTAATGCTTTCGGGTTGTCTTCTGCTTTCTCTTCTTGATACCTTCAGATATTGTGTTTTTGGTTGGTTTATTCGCAGTCCAATAGCTTTTGCAGCTCCTTCTATGGACGTGAACATGCGCATCATATCGTTCTTGTTTTTTGCCATCCGTATCCGTAAGCCATCCTGTTGGCATACATTCCTCCTGCCATATTTGTTCCATCAGCTGGTGCAGCGTTAGAATGTTTTCCTCACCAATTTTTTTTATCAGTTCGGCTGTTATTCCATCTTCGCCGGGGGCTTTATAGTTTTTAAGATTTTGTATGGCGTCTTTTACTTCATCTAACGATGGAGCTTCAATTAAGTAACGTTGTTGCTCAGTTTGCTCACTGATGTTTCTTGGTGTTACAATATTGCTTGTATCCCCTTCCTGCGTATTAAGTAGCTCTGAAAAGTATTCTCTCCAACGAGTGACTATTGATTCTTCTTCTGCAAGGGTGGCGCCGGTTTTATCTTTACAGTTTATTAGTTTCGGTTGGAAGCCGTTTTTTTGCTGTTTAATGCCGTTAAAGAATTTCCTCATATCATTTCGATGAAAGTTCTCAGCTATGCTCTCCACTTTAGCTTTAAGGTGTAATTTTTTCTTCCTTCTGCAGAGTTTTGTGGCTTCTTTTCTTAATTCAATGTAAGCATTTCTATTACTCCTAGTGTTTCTTTCTAGACATTTTTGCCTTGCGTTATTCTTTCTTTCAATCGCTCTTTTACAATCTTCGTCAAACCATTCCGCATTTCTAGCAACTTGCTTTAGACCAATACATTCGGTTGCTGCTTGTGTTATTGCCTTTTCTAAAATTTGCCAATTGCTCTCAATACTGTTCGTCGTTTGTTCTGCCTGGCTTTCTCTTATTACTGATGCGATTTTGCGTTGGTATGCCGCTAGATTTCCTATGTCTTTTAATTTTTCATCGTTCCACTTTATTCTTTTTAATCCTCGGTTTTTTGCAACGTTGGAGATCCTCTGGCGTAGGATTGTTTTAACCAGATAATGATCGCTATCGACATTTGCCCCTCTGCATGTATGCGAGTCGATTATGGTTGAGAGCCTTCTTTTATTTATAAGTATATGGTCAATTTGGTTAACCCTTTGTGATCCTGGTACTTTCCACGTACCTTTGTGTATGTCTTTGTGTGGAAAATGTGTACTACTTATATACATATTTGTGCTATTTGCAAATTCGCATAATTTTAATCCATTTTGTGATGTGACATGATGCAGAGAGTGTTTTCCTGCTATGTTTTCTGTGAACGTTTCTTTACCTATTTTGGCGTTGAAATCCCCAAGAATGATCGTTGTATCATAACTACCGACGCTGCTACATATTTGTTCTAAGTCGTTGTAAAATATATCTTTCTCTGTTTCATCCGCTTCTTCTGTTGGTGCGTATGCGGATATTAAAGTAATATTATTGAATTTTCCCTTAATTCTTAGAAGGCATATACGGTCAGTAACTGGTGTAAAACCTAGTACCGTTTCTTTTAGGCGCTTTGCAATCATAAAGCCTGTTCCATATAGACCACTTCTATTGACGTTTCCACTAAAGTATAAAGAGAAATTTCTCTTATGGATAGCACCATTTCCTTTCCATCTAATTTCTTGCAGCGCCAAGATGTCAATTTTATAGTCATGCTGTTGCTGAGCGATTTCGTGCATCATACCTGCCCGTAGCATAGTTCTAATATTCCATGTGCCTAGTATCAAATCATTTTTCCTTTTTCGTGCCGAGATTCGTGCCGTTTGTTCAAATTCTGTTATCCGAGGCTGAGTTGTGTTTCTCGTAACAATGTTGCTTTACGATGTGGCCTGTTAAACCAACGATCGACCCCCAACCTGGAGGACCAGGTCATTTGATATCGAAGTTTTCGTCTTCTAGCCTTTGGGAAACCAATCCCATAGTAAAAGATACAAGGCAGCACCTTCTTCCTCTCTCGTCGGTCCCTGACCAGGTTACTACACTGGGGTTGGTTACCCAATCTTTCATACTGGTTACTCAGGTTAACAGGTTCCACCACGTGAAGGTGAGAGTAGGAATTGAATAGCGAGAGGCTGAGTGTTGTTAACAGGAAGCAACAACATAATACGCATCGCTATCCCGTTCGGGGAACCCTCATTTACAGCACTACACTTTTGAAAACGTGACACAATTCAAATATTTAGGTGTTCTTTTTTCAAATACAAACGAAATAAAAGCTACTTCGCGTACTCAAAACTTCTAAAATCCAAGCTTCTAACAAGATTTACAAGGTCAAAATATATAAAACACTAATAAGACCAATCCTTACTTACGGATGTGAAGTATGGAACTTAAAAGTAGCAGAATGTAAAATGCTCTCAATTTTTGAGAGAAAAATATTAAGAAAAATATACGGACCAGTCAGAATTGATGACAACATTTACAGGGCAAGATTTAATCATGAACTCGAAGCACTGATACAACACAAAACCGTTATTCGATTCATAAAATCGCAGAGAATAAGATGGCTAGGCCACATTATCCGCATGCCGAATGAAACAGTCCTAAAAAGAATTTTCATGCATCGTGAACAAGGAACCCGAGCGAGAGGAAGACCAAAAAGCAGGTGGTTGGAAATGCTTGAAGCAGACTTAAATACCATGAATGTTAGAAATTATAAAACCCTAGCAAGTGATCGAGGAGAATGGAGGAGAGTAGGCGAGGAAGTTTTGGCTCACAGAGGGCTGTAATGCTAAGAAAGAAGAAAAATTATTTTAAATTGTTAGTTTCTGTACGTATTAAAAAAGCTTACAAACGCAAAATATGAACTAAATGTATTTCTAAAATATAATTACAAATTTAGAACTTTTCATATAAATCATTTAAATATAACAATAAATTTTACATAAATGCAGCAAGTACCTTTGAATATAGCTTAAGTATTGTACACAATGTCTTATTTATATATCATCTATGGTAATAATTATAATATATTATACAAAATATGTTTTATAATAAAATTCTTATCCTTTTAAAAATATAAAAGTGTTAAATAAAAACTGAAATAGGAGAAACCCTCGTGTATCAAATTTAAAGTTTTTATCTTCATAAATTTCGAAGATAAGCTTTTTAATTTTGGGATTTCTTAGGGACCTCCTGAACCACCACTACAATTAAGTCTAAATTTCGGGAAAACATAGGAATTAGGAAATATATTCTTTGGCTTCGTCGTTTGGCCTCAGATCGATCAAAAGCTTCTAGAATCCGGACTCATTGTCCGAACTCGACCAGAACCAATTCCCATGGTACTTTCATTACGAGTAACCTAGAAAGTTACTAGTTTAACTTTCATAAAAATAGCGGCAATATTTTTTGAGTTAACCTGCTTTTAAGATATATATTCGTTAGCCCTTGAACTTTTCAAAGGTTCCAGAAACCAAAACCGTGGTACGATTTCGCCCATATGCAGTCCCCGTTATACTTTCAATACTAGTTATTCCTAGTTGGAACGTTCTATCTTAATTTTAAGTTACTATTTTTATTAATTTCGATGATAAACTTTTAAACCTTGGGAGGTCTAAGAGGGGTACTGAACCACCACTCTGATTGATCCCAAATTAGGGAAACGCGCACGAAATAGTAAAAAGCACCCTAAATTGCCAAATTTAAAACTTCTAAATTTGTTTGAAGTTACTACCTTTATTAATTTCGAAAATATGCTTTAAATTCTCCGGAACTGTGCGGCTGGTCCTCAACCCACTACTGCAATTGGTCCTAAATTTCAAGGACACTAAGGAAATAGGAAGAGACACCCTGATACCAAATTTGGAGGTTCTATCTGAATTGGTTTCGGAATTATGCTCGTTTGGCCTAAATTCGATCAAAAAGTTCTAGATTCGGAACACATTGTCCATTTCCCACCATACGCAATCATCGCCGTAGTTTTATTACGAGTACTCTACAACACAAATTTTATGAAGATAGCGTCATTAGTTGTTGAGTTATCGTGATTTTTTATATATGTTCGTTAGCCCTTAAAACGATTTAAAGGTCCAGAATCCAAACCCTTGGACTGATTTCGCACATATGCGCTGTACTTTAAATACTAGTTAACCCTTGTACACAAATGGAACGTTCTATATTATTTTAAGTTACTATTTTTAGTATTTAATTTTTTGTACACGATATTATAATCCTACTCTTACAATCTCAGTATCCAACCTGCTAGGCGTGAGTTTGGATGTTTTCAACTCATGATCCTTATGAACGGTCTGTGGTCTGTTATGATAGTAAATTTTCTCCCAAACAAACAAGGCCGGAAAAACTTAGTGCCCCAGACAATTGCCAACAATTCCTTTTCAATTTTTGAGTAATTAATCTCGTGATCTGTCAGCGTCCAACTTGCATAGCAGATTGGTCACTTCTAATCGGACCCTGTGATAAGACCGCTCCGATAGTGTGGTTAGTGCCCCTACAGTTTTTCGAAGTCTGGATACTGAAGTATCGGGTCATTCATTTGCAGTTCTTTACAAGTCTCAAATGAGTTTCCAAATCGTTTTTACTTTTTTCAAGCATTCGGTCAATGGTTTGGCACTTTTTGAGAAATCCTTTACGAATTTCCCGTAATATCCCAGGAGGCTCAGGAACGATTTTATGTCCTTCTGGGTTCTTGGTATAAGATATTCTTTGATTGTTTTGATCTTCAGAAGATTTGATTTCATACCTTCAGCTGTCACTACGTGCCCTAAAAAGTCGATTTCTTTAAGTATGAACTCCGACTTGTCTAGTTGTGCCTTCAGATTAGATTTTCTTACAGCCGAAAACTCCTTTTTTAGATTTTGCAAGTGTTCTTCAAGTGATGTGCTAAACACAATAATGTCGTATAGATAAACCAGATTATACCCTGTACAACTTTCAGAATAAACAACTTGATTAAGTGTTTACTTCTGAATGGAACAATTTAATTTTCTGCGAAAATACCTTCCCTTTATTAGGTATTGATAAGTTTCATCCACCATTAAGTTTTACTCTTAGTGTAAATTCACCAATCAATTATGATTATTCTAATTCTTATAGTTTTAATTTTAACAAAGCTAACTTTGCTGCTTTAAATGTATTCATTAATTCCTTTGATTTTTATTCTCTATTTAATAATACAGATGTTAATATAATGACAAAAAGGTTTTATGAAGTTATTTTTGAAGGCTTTCGGCAATTTGTACCTAAATCTAAGAACCGAAACCCTTAATTAAGTCCACCATGGTTCAATTCGGATTTGAAAACACTCAGAAATAAAAAAAATTTTTAAATAGATAAATTAGTAAGAATTTGTAATATTTTTTAATAGATAGTGTAATTAGCAAATGTTTTTAGTATTATAAAGTTAATTTGGTTAGCTATGTCTTACGATCAAATTAATAACAGCTTTTATGGTGTTAAAATGACTTATGGATATGTCCTTAAATTTGAACCAAATAGGTGTAGGGTATTTCTAAGTCGGTTGCACCGACTGACTGTTTCTTAACTTGTTATACCCGTGCATACATATATGAACATCGGGTATATTAAAATTACTCCTCCGTTTGTAACGCATCGAAATATAAGAGCTAGATATAGTGTCAAGGGTACGTATCGAATCAGCATCGAAAAGTGAATCGATCTAGCTATGTGTGTCCGTCCGTCCGTCCGTCCGTCAGCACGATAACTCAAAAACTATAAGAGCTAGAGTTCTGAAACTTTCACAAAGTAATTTTCAGACAATTTGTAGGTTCCCTATTGTTTTTGGTTAAAATCGGAGAAAGGCTTCGGGTAGCTGCCATACAAATTTTTCGATATTTTATGAGTATTTTCTAAATTAATAACGAAATAGAAACCAAATATAAAAGCAAACAAATTGTTGTTTAATTATTAATCGATTCGTGGTGTAGTGGTTAGGGCATGTTACTTGTAGCAAAAATGTCTCGGATCGAATTCAGGCCAAGGAAAATTTTTTTTTTTTTTTAAATTCATTTTTTTTTATCTATTTTTTTTTTTAATAAAATATATGTATTTATTTTATGTTTGAAAAATTTTATTTTATAGAAAATTTGACAGAAGACTCTCATTTATATTAAAAATTATTAATTTTTTTTAATATTTCTATAAAAAAATTCAAAACTGTTATTTAAAACAAACAATTGATACCATAGAAACTATGATTATTTAAAACTGTTATTTAAAACAAACAATTGATACCTTAGCAACTACAATTATTAAAAAAAAAATAATGAGATAAATTAAAACTCGTTTTGTAGACAAAGTATTAATTGTTCTATGGTATAGTGGATAGGACATGGGACTAATAGTCAAAACGTTTCGGTTCGATTCCTGGCTGTGGCAAAATTTTTTTTTTTTTAAATTCATCTTAAAATTCTCATTTATAAATTATTTATTTTTTTTAATACATTTTTAAAAAAATTCAAAACAGTTATTCAAAACAAACAATTGATACCATCGCAACTATAATAATTTAAAAAAAAAATTGAGATGAATATAAAGTCAATGGCTTAGTGGTTAAGACGTCGACATTTTAATTGAACAGTGTGGGTTCGAATCTCGTTGAGAGCATATTTTTTTTTTAAATTCATCTTTTTTTTTTATTTATTTTTTTTTTATTAATTTTTTTTGTAATTAAATATAAAAAAACAAATATTTTGAATTTTCTGCCAAACAGTTCAATTGCAATATAAGAATTTCTTATTTATTTAATACACGCACGGGTATCTAAAAGTTGACAAGGGCAACTATAATCTTCCTCGTTTTTATATATATTTAGTTGTTTTTATTGTTCATTAAAATTTTATGAAATCGTAACCAATTCATAAGCTTAATTATTTTTTTTATATGTTGTATATAACTAATTGTTAAAATTTTGTAAAGTTTGAGTTAAACAAATAAATAAATAAATTATGGTTTAATAAATAGAACAGTTCTGTAGGAATTTATTAGTAGTTTAATTTATTAGCTTAGTAAAGGGTACAAAACTTACTCGAGTAGGAGTCCTAAAAATTAAAATGAGAAAAAGTAATTTAAATAAAAATTGTAATAATAATTAAATTAAGCAAATCATTGTTTTTAAATAAAAATTGGAATAATAATTAAATTAATTAAATCATTGTTCTTAAATAAAATATTGTAATAATAATTAAATTAAATAAAACATAGTTTTTTTTTATTTTATTTTTTATTTATTTATTGTATAGAGATAGACAGTTACTGGTATAAATCTCACTTATAACTAGCTTATATCTAATAAAATATAATTCAATCTTACTAAACAAATTAAATATTATTAGTTTAAATATTTATTTTTATTATTTTTTTTTTTTTTTGTTTAGTTATTATTTTTTGGCAATACAGCTTTCAATCTTTTATTGAATAATCTTAAATCAGGAGCATATTTTATATTGTTAGGAAGGCTATTGAAAATTTTTATACCATTAAACATAACGTCTCTTTTACCTCTTTCGGTTCTGGGTGCTGCTAGTCGGTAATGTTCTGCATTTCTTGTGTTGTAATTATGAATTGAAGCATTTGTTTGTAGTTTTAGGTTGCTTTTCATTAGGTTATTTGATAATTTGTAAATTAACTTACAGTTTTCTAAAAATATTGTTTGTTCAACAGAAGGCAAGTTACAAGTACAATACAATTGAGTAGTCGGATAATCATATGGTAATCTGTATAAAATTTTTATAGCTCTGTTGATAAGGATGCTTTTTGAATTGGTAATGTATTTGCAACCCTGGCTCCAAACTGGAATTAAGTACCGTATTTTAGACTGAATGTGAGAGTAAAAGACTAATTTTGCAACTTGTTCGCTTAATTTAGAACATCTTCCAATGGCACCTACTATTGACATTATTGTTTTTTTTAATTTTTCAATGTGTATTTTCCAAGATAGGTCTTCATCAATAACTAATCCTAAATATTTGGATGATTTAACTCTTTTTATTTGTTGTTGATTTATATAAATTGATAGGTTAATGATTTCTTTATTTTTTTGCTTAAAAATGATGAGATCAGTTTTAGTTACGTTAATCGTTAGTCTCTTTTGGTCTAGCCACTCACTAACTTTATTTAAATCCAAATTAATATATTCTTCTAGTAGATTACTGCTTTTACCTTTATATAAAATTATGGTATCATCCACAAACATTGAATAATGTCCACTTAGCCCAATTTTATTAAAGCTATTCACATAAGCTAAATAAAGAATAGGACCAAGAACTGTGCCTTGAGGAACTCTTTACTTCTTCACTAATAAGTTCGTTTATTTTAGTTTTGATTTTACGAAATTTTAAGTAGGAATGGAATAGATTGGCTGCAACTCCTCGAATACCCATTTTATCAAGACTATTTAGAAGTATATCATGATTTACCGTATCGAAAGCTTTTTTTAAATCTAATAGAATAGCTACTGCATAATTATTTTTGTCCAATGCTGTATTAATGAAGTTCACAACTTCTAGTGCTGCTGATTTAGTACTGCTTCCATTTAAAAAACCAAATTGGTGGTCATCAATTAGTTTTGAATTAGTAAAAAACGTAATTAAACGACGTTTAAATAAAATATCGTAATAACAATTAAAATAAACAAAACATTGTTTTTTATAAATAAATCTTATAAAGAGTGACAAAAGACCAAAAAAGTGATTTCTAACTTATATTTTATATCGAAATTATATAATTACAAACAGTAGTAGGAATAATACATATAAAATTATAATTGGCGCAGTCGGTAGGATTGCCTTAACCATTTGCTAAATTAATCACAAGAAAAGTTTAAATTGATTAATAGTTTATAAAATGAAATTAGTGATTCGGGTTCTCTTAAGAACTTGATAGGTTAATCGAAACTATTTAATTGGAAACCTTAACAAAAAAATATTTTTAAAAAATAAAAATATATAAATTTTTTTAATTAAACTAAAAATAAAATAAAAACAATTTAAAAAATGGTATTGGAACTAAGAGAGTTAATTATGGAAGCAGGTTCCGTACCTATATTCAAAGGTGACGAAACTTTCCAATTATCACATTATATTAGTCAAGCTGAAACAATATTAGGGCTGACACAAGATGTGAATATTAAAACATACTTATTAAATATATTATTAACGAAAACACAAGAAACTGCTGCCGCAGCAGTAAGGAGATTGGAGAACCTATCATGGCCGGACGTAAAAAGTCACTAAAAAAACCGTTTGGGGTAAAATAAACTAATTTAAAATTGAAGGAGGAAGCGGAATCCACAAAATTTTTGAACGTAAATCAGTATAATAAAGATTTAAGTGTTATATTAGATAAATTAAATTTAAGATACAAATTAGATGATAATTCGCCTATAGAATTCAATGTTAAGAACAATGAGAAAAGCATTCTTGAGAAATTTTTAAACAAAATTCCAAGGGAAGATAATATGTTTTTAACGGTTAAAAGGCCCTAACATCCTTGAAGAAGCTTATGATGAGATTATGAAAACCGGTATTAATAATTTAAATAGTAATCAGAGAAATAAAAACTATACTTCAAACTATAGAAATCGAAACTATAACGATATTAATAATAACTATTCTTCCCGTTCAAATACTTATAACAATTCTTCCGTAATAACTATTCCAATAATAATCATTACAATAATAATAGTAATAACTTTTTTTGTAAAAATTATTCTAATAATAACAATTTTCCTCGGAATCGCTCATATGATAAAAAAGAATTAAAACAATTATAATAACAATTCAATTAATAGAATAAATAATAGTAGTTACTCAAATAATAATAATTATCTAAATAATAATAATTACTAAAATAATAACAATAACTACCAAAGGAATGGTTTTCGACGTTCTTATAATCAAAATAATAATAATAATAATGCTAAAATCGCACAACCTCTTACTAATAGTTTAAAGAAGAATAACAAAATTAATGTTAATGATTTGAAATATTTTGAAGAAATCGAAAAATTAAAAGAAATGATTACCAAAGACCCCATTTTAAAGTACCCAAATTAAAAAAAGCAATTTACATTGACAACCGACACCAGTCAATACGCGATTAGCACTTTCCTGTCTCACACTAAATGACGACGAAATTCGATATAGCACAATGAAAAAGAACTATTGGCTATTATTTGGTCAACAAAGTATTTTCGACCATATCTTTATGGTACTAAATTTGCTTTCAGCACAAATCATAGACCTTTGGTTTGGCTACACAATCTTAAAGACCCAAATTCAAAACTCCAAAGATGGAAGATCAAACTAAACGAATTAAATTTTAATGTAAATTATATTAAGGGAAAGGAAAATAAAGTGGCCAATTTTCTCACTAGAATCGACAACACAACTAATGAAATAAATAATTTGGAAATCGAAAATAATGAAAATGGAAGTGCCCAAGCTAAAATTCATAGTGATCTCGAAAATCTAAACGATCACATTCCGATTGAAGAGAACATTATCAATAAATATCTAACACAAATATATCCCGGAAAAAAAAAATCGACCGAATTACTAATAAAATATAAAAAGACAGGCAAATTTTTATATCAAAAGAAGATTTAAAAAATTAAACATACTTATATTACTCTACGAAGGTTAGTTAAAAAGCGCACAAACGCTGTTTATTCATATTTAAGCGATAACGAAAACAACATCTTGAAAAAAAAATTAATCCAACTATTTATCAATGACGCAAGAATAAAGTTCGTAAAATGTACAATAGTAGCGAAAGACATTGAAATAGAAGAAAAACTATTAGAAATTATACAAGAAGCCCACGAAAATAGAAACCGTATCTTAGTATCGGTATCTTAGAAAACTTTTGCGAGATAAAAGAAACTTATTATTTTCCCAAATTAAAGGATCTTATCTAAAAATATATAAAAAAATGTTCTGTCTGTAACTTAGCTAAATGCGACAGAAGCCCAATACAACACAAATACCAGATTACTGAAACTGCAAATCAAATTATTTATTATAAACAATGACGTTTTTTACTTAAAAAAAGAAATTTTTCTTACTGCAATAGAGAAATTTACAAAACATCTATCCATCTCTAAACTAAACGACAGAAACAAACTAACTACAATTCAAGGTCTCAGAATGAGAAACTCTCTATTCGGCAAGCCAAAAAAACTCATTTTTGATAACGAATTTGACAACTTTAATTTGAAAGATTTTTGCAGAGAAGAGAAAATTGAAATCCATTTCACTTCTCCTCGGAGCCGTACCGGAAACTCAGACATTTAACGAGTTCATGGTACTATCTTAGAACACATTAGAATATTTAATATAACTGAACCAGACAGTAATACATAAACAAAAATTTAAAAATCGGTAGGAAATTACAACAATACCATTTATTCAACAACTGGTGTAAAATCAAATGATTTTTTAAATAATAAAATATCCCACAAACTCGCAGAATCTATAAAAAATAAAACCCAAAGACAAAAAGAACAAAACTTCATAAAAATAGGAAAGATTTTGTAATCCCCAATTCTGACGAAATTTTAGTAAAAAATCCCGGAATAAAACGGTATAAAGAACTTCCAAGGTACAAAATTTTGAAACATACTAAAAATTATAATTAAATAATAGACTTAAAAAATAAAAATATAGATTCAACTCGTATTAAACGAAAGTTCAAATTTTCAGCTAATAAGAACAATGATAATACTAATTTTAATAACAGTACCATGTCAACCTAGAAGCTGGATATATAATACCACAACAAGATGGCGATGAACTAATAGAAGAATTTAATAAAATAATACACATATTTGATTTAAATGAAATCGAAAATATAATAAATATATTAGAAAATCAAATAAATGAAACAAAACTAATTAATACAAATGAAAGCTACTATGAAACTTTACATAATAAAATTAATTTAATTAAACATACTTTAGGCAGAGTAGAAATAGAAAACCACTTTAAAATTCTTGATGGAAATAAAAATAATTTAATACAAAATTCTAATAATCAAATACAAATAAATTCAATTTTCAAGAGAAAATTCTTTAAAAAATAGCGTAAATCAAATCATGTAATGTTAGACCAAATCTCAAATTATATTTCAAATGACCATAGAAACCTAGCTAAACATTTACAATATCTTCAAATACTACAAGTATTAATCTTTTATATGATGAAATTGAAAAAACTCAAGATAATATTATGTCCGCAAAATATCAATTAATGAGTAGATCAATGCTAACTCCTGAAGAAATTGACTTTCATGAAATTGATATTGTTAAACTTCAAGAAATAAAAAATGCTTTAGCTATTAATTATAATAAATTGATTTTTATTTTACAAATTCCAAAAAGTAAAGAAAAGGCAAAACAATTCAAAATTATTCTAATTCCTAATTCTAAATATGAAAAAATTTCAATAGCATACGTTATCTTTTTCCGAAATAAAACATGCTATCATTCCCAAGAAAAATACCAAAACAAATTGAAATTAGCTTCAGAATGCTTATCAAACTTATTAAACAAATCACACAAAGATTGTTTAAAAGGTGCCGTGAAATAACAATATTGAATGAGAAATAAAGCCATATCGTCAATTTTTTCGCATATGGTTTTGTTTCACATATAATTGCGAATCTTAAAAATATTTTTAAAAATGTAATTTTATTGGTGAAAATAACAGCAATTTAATTTTCCAATAGACAAACTTGGACGTTCACAATAGATCAAAAGAAAACAGCATTTTCAACACCTTTCGGGCACTATGAATATATTCGTAGTTTGGGCTGAAAAATGCGCAATCAATTTTTCAAAGAATGATGAATTCTGGGCTAAGGGAATACATCAATAAAATTTGCGTAGTATATCTAGACGATATACTAATTTTCAGTACATCTATTCAAGAGCATATAATTAATACAAACAAAATTTTTAATAAACTAAGACAAGAAAATTTAAAAATACAGACCGACAAGGGTAATTTTTTGGTGCGGTGAAATAAAGCCATACGAATTAAAACCATAATGGCTTTATTTCGCTATTGAATGAGAAATAAAGCCATATCGCCAATTTTTTCGCGTATGGGTTTATTTCGCATTTGAATGCGAAATAAAGCCATATCATTTTCTAAAATTTTACGAAATAAAGCCATATAGTAAAATTGATACAAATTCTAGTTTAATAGTAAACAAAGTAAAAAAAAAATAGAAATTGATAATTAAGTGCAGTTATAAATGATAAATACAGGGTGTTTCGCTAATAACCTGCCATAGAACTAGGGTTGTTCTAGGGTTCAAAACCATTATTAATCATTACCCCCCCGCTAACTGAATTATTGAAGCTAGATTTTGAATCCAACACTAAAATGAAAAGAATGGTATAAGAATTCGGATACCTAATTCATTCAAAAAATTAATAAGTTCCTAATTTTTTTTAATACACTGTAATAAAACATGTTAAATAATATTATATTTTCATTAAGGGGGCTGCCGCCCCCGAACCCCCGCTAACTCAATTATTGAAGCTAGATTTTGAATCCAACACTAAAATGAAAAGAATGGTATAAGAATTCGGATACCTAATTCATTAAAAAAATTAATAAGTTTCTAATTTTTTTAATACACTGTAATAAAACATGTTAAATAATATTATATTTTCATTACGGGGGCTGCCGCCCCCGAACCCCCGCTAACTCAATTATTGAAACTAGATTTTGAATCCAACACTATAATGAAATGAATGGTATGAGAATTCGGCATAGCTATTTCATACAAAAAATAATCAACCCTAATTAATAAATATAAATATTCTGGAAAAAGCGGCAATCCTGCTTTTGAATTCAACTCTAAAATCCCTCCTAATTGAGAATCGAACATATACACATATATAAATATTCTGGAAAAAGCGTAAAACCCTGCTTTTGAAACCAACTCTAAAACTCCTTCGTAACTATTTAAATAAAAAAGTTTGGAAAATTAAATTGCTTCTATTTTCACAAATAAAATTACATTTTTAAATGCGAAATAAAGCCATATGGCTTTATTTCGCAATTGAATGCGAATTAAAGCCATACGCGAAAAAATTGGCGATATGGCTTTATTTCGCATTTGAATGCGAAATAAAGCCATAATGTCATTTTATGGCTTTATTTCGTATGGCTTTATTTCACGGCGCCATTAGCACGTTTCTAATTTTTTTAAATAAAATATGCTAAAAAATATTATAATTTTATTACGAGGTGTGCCACCGCCGAATCCCCGCTAACTCAATTATTAAAGCTAGATTTTGCATTCATACCTATTTTATTCGAAAAATAATACCAATCAGTATCTGACACACGCATAAGAATCTCACATATACATAAGAATATAAATATTCTGGAAAAAACTTATAACATTTATTTTGAATCCAATTCTAAAACTCCTTCCTACTTATTTCAATAACAAAGTGATTAAAATAGTGGAAGCTGCCGCTTCCCAACTCCCGCTAAACATATATTGAAACACTGATATTGTACTGAAATACTGAATTTGTAACTAATATTGTAAAAACAACCCCCAAAAATTTGATTTTTCTAAATAATATATATCTAAACAATAAAAAAATTAATTCGGATTTTATTTTTTTGGAATTTTAGCGTAATTCGTTGGTTTCAAAATCTGGGTTTCAATAATTTGTTTAACGGGGTTTAGTAGCGGCAGCCCTCGCTATCTTAAAACTTTGGAGCAAAAATATTTATATAAGAATAATAATTAGAAGGGTTTTTAGAGATGGTTGCAAAATCAGGGAATTCCATTTTTATTTATAATTATTTTTGTTTGGAAATATAAATTGCTGTTATTTTCACAAATACAACTACATTTTTAAAATGGAAATAAAGCCATAAGGCTTTATTTCGCAATTAAATGCGAAAAAAACCATACTCAAAAAAATTGGCGATATGGCTTTATTTCGTATGGCGTTATTTCGCGGCGGCAATTTTTTTTGTAAAGAGACAGATTATTTGGGAGATGTATTAAGAAAGGACGAAATTTAAATGCAGACCGAAGTAATTATGCAATAGGTGGAGTACTACTTCAAGATATGCATCCAATTTCGTGCGCCAGTAGGACGTTAAACAACCACGATATTAGGTTCAATACGACTGAAAAGGAACTATTAGCCGTTATATGGGCCATAAAATATTTTCAACCGTATATTTATGGTAAACAATTAGAATTAAAAACAGACAACCAAAAAAAATTACTAAAACAATATTAATCTCTAAGACACAAAGAAGAACCCAAATACAGAAAATATAATTTATCTAATATACACTGTTTTAATATAAAACGACCACTTAAATTTTCAGACAATGACGATAATGTTTCTTATCCTGACAATGGCAAAAATGACGTTGACACAATTACAAGTAGAGAAAATTGAATCTACAAGTGGATATACTATAATACAAGAAAATCAAATACTTATACCGAAAACTTTTAATTACTGTCTTCATATTGTTGGCTTAAAACAAATAGATAACGTTATAAATGAAATAATAAAAAGTACAACTTTACTACCTACAAAAATGAGCTCCTCATTATTTAAAGGCATTAAAAATTTACAAGACAAATTAACAACTTTAGAAAACAGACACCACTCAATACATAAATGAGGACTTTTTAATTTCAAAGGAACAATTAACAAATGGATAACTGGAACTATGGACGACGACGACAGAGAAACAATTAACCAACATTTCGAAACCGTTGACAATAACAACCATAATGTCATAACAACAATAAATAAATAACAATTTTAATACATTCATAAATAAATTACTTAACGTTATTAAAGAAGACAGACAGTTAACTCAAGAATTTCTCAAATAAGTAACTAACCCAAATAAACTTAAAATTATGGTATTCAACATTAAATTAAAAATTCAAGAAATAGACAGAATTATAAACGAACTACAGGACAATATAATACTTTCCAATATTAATATTATTCATCCATCGCTTTTAACTCACGAAAAAATAGCTGAGTATCAAATTAATTCAGACAAAATAAAAAGCTTAAAAGTATAATTTTCAAAAACAACAACAAACAAATTAATATTTCTAACCAAATTTCCGTATACAATGATTTCAGTAAATAAACAAATGTTGAAAAAAAACCAAGGGTTTTAAAAAAACCACATTTTCAAATTTATATTGTACTAGCTAATACCAGGTGCGCGTTGCTGCACCTCTCAATGGAGGTTTAATTGAAATTGATGTTACTGCAAAAAGTTAACACAAAAATTACACACGGTTTACACATGTAAATTTTAAAATGTATGGAAGCAATCTTTTTAAATCGATTTTTTTAGGATTATTCTAGTAATTTTTGAAACTTTCTGTAATTCAAAGCAGTACAAACTACTTTCCAAAATTTGACGTAATTTACTTCCAAAAAAATTTTTTTGACTAATCGTAGGACCGACTGTTAACAGACTCAACTCCATTTTCAAGTTGCTTCACACATATAAAATTTGAGGTCAACCGGTCAAATTGTTTCTAATTTAGAGTTTAGTAAAGCAAAAATCTATTAAAAGCCACTGTGGCCCATTGGATTAACGGAACTACACTTTCTCTTTGGGCAAAGCAGTATTGCGTAAAATTGGACGTAATTTGCTTCCAAATATTTGTTTTGCCAATCATTGGGCCAGCATGGGTTAATCAATTGCAAGTCTGTTAAAAGAGTTAATTTCATTCTCAAAACGGAACACATACAAAATTTGAAGAAAGTCGGTTAAACCGTTTCTAATTTATAGTAAACTAACCAAAAACTTTATAAAAAGCTGCTGGGCCGCAATGGGTTAATAGAACTCAACAAAATTTTTTTGAGGCTTTCTTTTTAGCCAAAGCAGTACTTCGCAAATTTTGACAACATTAGCTTCCAAAATTATTTTGACCAACCGTCGGACCGACATAGGTTAACAAATTCCAAATCTGTTAATAGTGTCAACTCACTTCTCACAGGGTAGCACGTCTACAAAATTTGAAGAAAATCGGTCAAACCGTTTTTAATTTAGAGTTAAGTATTGAAAAAAACCTATAAAAAGCTGTTGGGCCGCAATGGGTTAATGCAACTCAATAAAATTTTTTTGTGGGCTTTCTTTTTAGCCAAAGCAAAATTTAATAAAATCGGACAAAATTTGGACCCAAAATTCTTTTTGACCAACCATCGGCCTGACATGGGTTAACTAATTCAAAAACTGTTAATAGTGTCAACTCAATTCTCAAAGAGCATCACTTATACAAAATTTGAAGTCAATCGGTCAAACCGTTTTCATTTTAGAACAAAGAAGTTTAAATACTTGCACCACAGTCCCAACTTTGCGGTCCGTTAGAGCAAAATTTTCCGTACCCACGATTTCTTTCCGTACCCAAAAACCTCTATATACAAATTTTCATGAAAATCGGCTGGGCAGTTTAGGAGTCTATTTGCTACATACAAACAAACAAACAAATAAACAAACTTTCGCTTTTATATATATAGATTACATACTGAGTTTAACTTTGGAAATATTTACTTGGAAATAGTTACTGCTTACCTATAAAATTTACTGCTAACAGTAAAGTTTTTATTTTAAAGTTGTTATAGCCCTTCAATGGGGAAGGTTGCCAAGTTTTTCAAGGATCTAACTTCATCTAACGTTTTTTTGGAATTTGCAGGGGCTGTAACTTCGTCACCCTTCAAAATAAAGAAAAACCTTTGACACATGTTAAAATATAATTATAGAGCTTTGAATTTTGTATATCACTAAAAAAAAATTTGAACAGGTATTCAAGTTACAGGTGTTTAAAAATAGCTAAATTTCAATTTTCGAGCCCTTATAGCTCCCAAGCATGGGACTGGACAAAAAAATTTTGTTAACCGACTCGTACTAATTTCTGAGTTTATAACTTCTCCCAAAATTTCACCTAGACCCTAGCTTGAGCCGTTCAGAAGATATGTGGGACCAAAAATTTTGCAAAAATTTAGTTTTGTGTAATGCTTAATTTTAGTACCGTATGGCAACCCTAAACATTTTCCTTTTAAATATTTATAAATATTTATATTATGAAACCAGCTATCGTTTGCCGTTTTCAGATTGAAAATATATCAAACAGAGCTCTTGTTATAACAATTTAAATATTGGGCTTTTTCCAACTTTGAGGGGCTGTAGCCCTGAAACAGGTGGGGCTACAAAAAAAAATTTTTCTACGAAATTATTTTTGTTGCAAAAACTACCCATGGTTAAAATTTATTTACTCTATTTCAAACGGTGTAAAAGTTTTTGTAAACATACGGACGGACAGAGTGAAGCTATATAGGCACATTTTTACAAATTTTTTTGAAAATGTGCTAAAAATTAATTGTACCTCTAGCAAACGTTTATACCTGTAATTTAATAGAATATCCGATTACACAAACTTTAGAATATCGCGGTGAATATTATAAATACGATATAAATAAAGCACTTCATCAGTTAAATGACCTAAAACGTTGTATTACTAAACAAAACTGTAAGAATATAAAAAGTTGTTCTACAGAAATTTTTAATGTAAATGATAGTAGTTTATTAATTCAATTAACAAAAAAATATAACTTTAGTTTCTAATTGCGATGAAAGAAAATTCGAATTAAATGGTAATTATTTTATTAAATTGTATAACTGTATCTTAAACTTAGACAATAAGACAAACAAACAACAACAAACAACTAGTGTCGCCCTTTGCTCGAAATTCGAGCTTTTTGTGCTTTTAAATTTACATAAAAAATCCGTTTTGTGTAATTTATATTAGACTAATATTACACGAAACTAATTTTTTTTCCTATACATAATAAAATGTATGGCAACAATGTTGTTAACAATTCTTGCGTTTGAAATTTGCTTAAAAAAAAAATTTATAATTTTTTCAATTATAAAAACGTTTTTAAGTATTTTTGAATTTTATTCCTGTAGCTTAACGCGCTATAAAGAGAGTATAATTTTGTAAACTTATTACACAAAAAAAGCGATATTACATTCTAAATATAAATAGTGTTCTAATATATAATGTTCTGAAAATTTGATGATTTTTCTATACAAATACATATGTATACATATTTACTGAAGTCAAGTAGCCAATCTTCGAGTTAATGCTGTCCTACATATAGAAAACTGTACTTTTTTTTAAACATTTTAGTACGATTTGAACTATGTTGTATGTATTCTGTATCCTAATTAAAAAGTTTATTCACAGAGCATAATATGTACAACAAAATTTAACAAACCTATCATAATTCATAAGTAAATAAGTTAAGTACTTAGTATTATTTTTTTTTTTTTTTTATTTATTTATTTATTTATTTATTTAGTATTTTAAATACTATTAAACGACAATGTTTTTTATACAATATTTTTATAAAATATTTTACTTTGATTTGATCATAAAGTTATATTAAAAAATCAAAACTCAAAATGTAATTTATTTCAAAACAAGAAAGAAAGTGTTAAATATAAAAGAGAAATAAAAAATTACAATATGTAGAAAAATAAAAAATAGAATTGAATATATACAAAAATTATTAATTTACTTAAATTTTAATTTTCTTTAATGTACTTAATTGTTTTTAATTTAAATTTTTTAAAGTTATTTTCATTTTTAATATCGTTGGGCAGCTCGTTGAACATTTTCAACCCTTCGTATAATATTGTTTTCTTTGCTTTTTCATTGCGGAAAAAATCCAAACGAAAATTAAAAATATTCCTAAGGTAGTAATTCTGCACATCTTGTACGTATAACAATTTAGAGCAAAGATAGTTTGGTAAGATATTATGCTTCATTTTGAATACAAAATTTAACACGTTCAATTTGTAACGTTCTCGTATATTTAACCACTTCAGCGTTGTGAGCATGTAGTTAATCGATGTATATCTGCTACATTTCAAAATTATACGCATCCCACGATTTTGAAGCTTTTGTAGCCTTTCTAAAATTAAATTGGATGAGAACGCAATAACGGTTGAGCAATACTCGAAATGTGGCTTTACCATCGTGTTAAAAATATTTATTGCACTTCATAAAGAAAGTTTATTTCTAATCCGATACATAAATGATAGTTTTTTTGCGATTTTTTTGCACATGAAGTCAATATGTTTGGTAAAATTTAACTTTCTGTCAATAATTAAACCTAAATATTTTATTTCATCGACCGTTTCCAAAATTTTACCATCGATTGAAATAGAATTATTTAAGACACCATTAAACACCATTGCCTTAGTTTTCTGAATATTTAGGCTCAGTTTATTTTCTTTAAACCAGCTATTGATGTTACTTAAATCTGCGTTTATTTTATTAACACATTGATTAACATTTTCATCCTCTATATAAATTAATGCGTCGTCAGCAAAAAGTACTATTTTACCAAACTCAACCACTTTTTCTATGTCATTAATAAATAATAAAAACAATAAGACTCCAAAAATGATTCCTTGTGGAAACCCTGTGGGAATTTTGTATTCAAAATGAAGCATAATATCTTACCAAACTATCTTTGCGAAATGATTTTTAAATTTTGTTCTCTGAGTTCAATTAGTTATATATGAATCAAACCATTTATATTCTTTTGCTCGTATTCCATATTTTTCAAGTTTCTTCATTAAAATATTTTTGTCTACTGTTTCAAATGCTCGTTTGAGATCAACAAACACTGCAATTATGGTTTTTTTGTTATGTATGGAGACTTTCCAATTGCTCACTACCAGATTTAATAATGTTTCACAACTGTGATTTTTGCGGAAACCTGACTGATTTTCAGAGATTAGTTGATGTTTTTCTAAGAAATTTTCTAATTGTATATTCACTACTTTCTCTAAAATTTTTGCCTCGCATGCGATCATATTTATCGGTCGAAATTAATTACATTTTATAGTATTTTTAACCTTTTCTATTGGGATTACTGTTGTTTCCCAATTTTCAGGGTATTTACATGTAGCTAGTGAGTCGTTATTATATTATATTGAAGGTGCCAAAATACAAAATAATAGTTAAGTTGACAGAAGTCAAGATTTTTTTTAAAATCACAATTTTAGGATTTATAACATATCTACAAAGATATTAAAAAAAAATAACTAATCAATTAAAAAATTAATAAATTTTTCCTCCTCTTATTCCATTTTTAAAGTTAGTAGCTACATTGGCAAATAAGCACTACATTTCAATATTAAAATCTGACATTTTTACTACAAATGTATGTACATATACAAAAAATGGTTCTGAATTCTTTACTTTACTTTATATTATACCTATTTGTCTAGGAGTAAACTACTCTTTTTACAGCTACACCACACCGCCTCTTGAAAAATAGTAGACGAAAGGAGTAGATAATTAAATATTTATTTTATCTAAATTAAAGAATACGACGTACACTTTTTATACGGCAGTGCGTCAATATGTCTATCTATATATCAGTAAATTGATACGCGCGTACACACAAAAATATTTATTTGAATGTTTTAGTACAAAAATTTTTATTAATTTCATATAATAGGTACATTTTGAATTTTTTTCAATATAAGATATTTTTTAAAACATAATCATAGAAATATAAGAAAAACCAAAAACCATTTGTCAATTTGTAAATTTTAAAAATCCGATTACAGTACATCGCATTATGCGTATTTTGGTTGCTCTCGTGTAAGTTCATGTACCTATTTATTTGTAAATTTTTTGACAGAAATTATACGTCAACTTTTATTGAAGTTGAAGTTTATTTTTTAGTTTTTTTTTGCGAACATATTATAGATATTTTCAATTATTTTGAGTATATGTTATTTTAAAAAAAAATATTATTTTATTATCAGAAAAAACAATTACAATATTTTTATACGCTTTGTCAAATTTTAAAATTTTAAATTCCGAAGTACAGCATATAACATACCTACTTATTTCAAATTTTTTTGACAGAAACTGCATGCCGTACGCATTTATTCTGGTTGATCCCTAAAGAACACATAATTTTTCTTAAGAAATGTAATTTTTGTTTCTGCAAACATATTATAGGTATTTCAATTATATATGTAATGTATTTTTTAAAAAAATATAGGTATTTTTAAAAGCATTATTATTTTAAAATATTTTATTTTTAGAACAATAACAACATAAGAAAAATCAATAACATTTTTATATGCTTTGTCAATGTTTAAATTTTAAAAATTCGAGGTACAGTAAGTTATTCTCATGTAATGTACTTGTACTACTAATTTAAAACTTTTTGTTAGCAATTATACACCATAAGCGTTGATTTCGGTTAGGCCCTGAGGAACAAATCATTTAAATTACAAATTATTTTTTTAAGAAAGATTTTTCGTTATAAGTTTTTTGCAAACATATTTTATAACAACTTTTGTTTTACAGCTCTTAAACGTAATGGCAACTACAGAATATATTTCAAAAATCGGTTATTTTATTGTTATAAAAAACTTAACAAAAAGCATCAAACATTTACGAAGTAGCAAAATAATTTTTTAAAGCAAAAAAAATAAAATACATACAGTAGAGCTCGTTTATAACGACCATGAAGAGACAGAATATATTCGTCGTAATAAAAGAATGTCGTTTTAAAAGAATGCTGTGAATTTTGAAAAATTAGTTTGGACATTGTAGAATGTGCTAATTCTAGAGTGGACACTTTAAACTCATTTGCTGGAATTTTATTTGATGTGTCAGCCTCAAGCCTATGTACACTGCTTTTTCTTCTAATGAAATTGTATTTTTAATACGTTATTAGGATTTTTTTTTACCAAAAATAAATATAAAATTACTAAATTAATCATCAAGCAACATTATTAGATATAATAAGTTTAAATACATTTTTAGGTAAAATTTAATACTTTGGCAAAAAGTGTAACGTTTATTATAATTAAAATTGAACAGAGTTCGTTATAAATGAAAACTACTTGCTTTCATTTTGAACAGAACTCATTTTTTTTTCACTGGAATTTTAGAAAGATAAAGAGAAAAAAAGCAAAACAAAAACAAAAAAAAATTTTTAAAAAAGTTTCAATCACCTTGTTCATTGAACATTTGAACTAAACAAAAAAAAGAAAGACGTAAGTCGGCGCATATAATAGTTTGATTGAGCTGCGAGTTACAACCGAAAATCAATTACTTTTACCCAGAAAGTCGGCGCATAATATTAGAGTCATAAGCCTTAACTTTTAACAGCATGACCGTTAGATTAAAGACGGGTTTTCACCTGAAAAACGCAATATTCTAAAAAAAATATTATTGTCCTATGAAAACAAAGAAAACCTTTCTTTTGGTTGTTGTTTCATTAAAATTAGTCTTATAGTTTACCCTAAAAAAGGATGTTTATATTTGTATGGGCAAAAATAAGCCGATTAAATATTATGATATTAAAGAAATAAAAAATAAATATATAATTCCTAATTTAGAATATAAGTCTCAAAATAATACCTTAACATATATAAGTCTCAAAATAAAACTAGAAAATTTTAATAAAAATTAGTTTATTCAGGTATTATACAGTTTGTTATAATAACCTCAATATTAATAATTGTAAGCATTTTCATATATTATAAAATAAAAGTAAAAACTGTTAGAACG
Source organism: Dolichopus griseipennis (assembly GCA_963082915.1). Lineage (NCBI taxonomy): Eukaryota > Metazoa > Arthropoda > Insecta > Diptera > Dolichopodidae > Dolichopus > Dolichopus griseipennis. The sequence goes on along the minus strand of OY720442.1, from coordinate 76,558,025 downwards.
ATTCAGGAGAATCTTGACCTTAACGAAGGAAGAGTTACGTTACCTTTTCCTGTCACGTCGAAATATAAAAATACAACCGATAAAAACAAAAATTGCAATTCGACGCCTTCAGAATAATTTAATTTAACGAATTATGAAACAAAGTCGATGTACGATAGAAGGTTAAACGATCCACATAAAATATTAATTTTTAAACAAAAATGATATTTTATAAAAAGTAACGGTTTTTGCGTTTGTCATCGAATTTATAAATCGAATTAATTATAAAATTAAAATGTAAACTTCAGTTAATAAAAGTTAAGCAAACTAATAAGTTTAGTTTTTGTCAAATGAAGTTAAAATAAAAACAATTTCTTTTTTTAATATTTTAATATTAAAACAAGTAAGGAAACAGTCAGTCGGCGCAACCTACTTTGAAATAACCTACACCTATTTGGTTCAAATTTAATGGGAAGTCCATAAGTCATTTTAAAAATATAAAAGCTTTTATTAGTTTGATCATAAGACGTAGCTAACGAAATTAACTTTATAATACTAAAAACACTTTTTAATTATTTTATCCATTCAAAAAATATTAAAAATTCCTTCTAATTTATCTATTAAAAATATTAAACAATAAATAAACCTGAAATAAATGGATGTGTAAAATGCAATTACAAAATTACATATTTAAAACTTTTATCCAATTCAATTAAATTTTACACACATGCAGCAATTACTTCTCTTCAGGATTTTTAGCTATAGTGCATTTACTGTTTAATGATTAGTACCCTTGATTAATTATATCAATTTTAAATAATTTTTAAATTTATTCTCTTAATTCACTTATTTTATTTTATGTTTTATAAAATTAAACTCAAAGTTATTCGAAAGAAATATTAATTTGTTGTAATATAAAAATAAAAGTTTATGTCATTTTATTATTTTTTTAATGTTAGTTAAAACCATTAATGATTTATTAGCCTTTTATCAGAAATTTTAATAATCAAAATATGCAATAAATGTATTTTTATTTTATTTTATTTTTGAACCAAAACAAGGTTTTTACAAAAAAATTCTTATAGCTAAAACTTAAAATTAACATGAAATTTGATTACAAAGCATAAATTTAAATACATAAAAATCAAAAGTTTATTTATTTTTTTTTTGTAAATTGTAAAAAACGCATACATAGCGAAAATACAGTTAAAATGCAATTTATAAAGTAAAAAAAACCAAAATAACTAAATTATAGAATTATAAAATAATAGTTATAATAAATAATTAAAGTTATAATAAATAATGTAGAATGGGCATTAGCGGTAGTTTATAGATCTCTAAGCAGTAGGTATCCGATAGGACAATTTATTGATATATTTGAACAAATAAGTACCTACCAATAATTTGGAGAATAAATAAAATGTTATTATAGTAGGTGATTCCAATATAAAATGGCTGGATGAGAGTACAAATATTAAAAATGTAATAAATGACGAGGGTCTGAAACAAATAGTGGAAGAGCCCACAAGAAATACACAAAGCACAAATACGTTAATAGACTATGTCTTGGTAAAAAATTTTTGTCAGAATGTAGATTATATAATAGATCAGGCTGATAAGATCTCAGACCACGAAACTATTCAAATTAAAATAAATTTGAATAGAAAATTTGAAAATAAGATAGAGGAAGTAAAAAGTATAAGATACGATAAAGGAAAATATAGACAAATATTAAATGCAATGGATTTTCAGGGCTTACCGTTAAATACTAGTTTTAATGAAACAGCATTAAATTTTGAAGATAAACTGAGAAAGTCTATTGAAAAGATAACCGTTTGCAAAAAGCTGACATGATTAAACAAGATGCCGGGTTGGTTTAATGAATATTTACGATATTTGAAAAACGAGAAAATTAATAGTTATATGCGAGCAGTGTACAGTCGTGGAAATAGGACAATTTGGGCAGAATATAAGAGTATTAGAAACTTCTACAAACAGGAAGTAATTAAAACCAAAGACAGGTATATAAGAAATAAAATATCAAAAAGTGCGAATAATCAGAAGGAATTATGGAAAACCATTAAAAGCCTAGTTCTGAATAAAAGCCATAAAACTAAATTAAGTGAAGTTATAATAAATAATAATGTCATTAATAACGATATTAACATAACAGACTCCATAAATCGGTACTTCATTAGTAGCATAGAAGAAATTAATGAAAGTATTCCGCAAATAGAATATGAGTCAATTGTTCCCACACAAAGTAGGCAATTCTACTTCGAAGAAACAAATGAAAATAAACTGAAAGTTATTACTAAAAATATGAACAATAAAAGAGATTGTATCGGATTTAGTAAAACAATGCTGGAGGATGCATTTTATATACTTGGTCCTGTGTTAGTGAAGATTATAAACAAGTCATTGCAGAATGGTATAGTTCCAGACTCTTGGAAAGAGTCTGTTGTAATTCCAGTACCGAAAATTAAGAACAGCAAAAAAGCAGAAAATATGCGTCCAATTAATACGCTTTCTGTGCATGAAAAATTACTAGAAAAAGTTGTGGCTGAACAATTGGAAAAATACATGGAATCTAATAGCATGTTTGTAGTGGAACAATCAGTATTCCGTAAAGGATACTCGTGTGAAACTGCCCTAAATTAGGTTACGTTAGAATGGAAAAAAATTAGCGGATGCTGGCGACTGTGTTGTAGCTGTGTTTCTAGACTTCAAACGTGCCTTTGAAATATTAGATAGAAGGATCTTGCTAAGTAAACTTAAAGCTTATGGTGTGCGTAATACTGAACTGAAGTGGTTTCAATCGTACCTTTCTGGTAGAACACAGATTACGCGGGTTAATGGAAGTTTGTCGAGCAGAATGGCTGTGGATCTTGGAGTTCCACAAGGATCTGTTTTAGGCGTAATTTTGTTTTTAATTTATATCAATGATATTGTACGTGTCTTAAAATTATGTCATATAGCGTTATTTGCGGATGATTGTTTGGTGTATATTAGTGGGAAAAATGTCCAAAATATTGTTAAAAATCTAAATGCTGATCTGGAAGAACTAAGTAAATGGCTAGATATGAACAAACTGAAGTTAAATACGTCAAAAACTAAATGCATGGGCGTGAACTTGAGAAATGCTGCTATTGACATTAGAATTAATAATGATACAATCGAAGTTGTTCAAAATATTAAATATTTGGCAATAATAATTGACAACAAACTGAAATTTGATCATCACCTTAATAACATATGTAACAAAATATCTAAGAAAATTGGATTCATGAGAAGAATTAGGAATTGTATATCAAAAACAACAGCAAAAATATTGTACAACGCACTGATCCTACTGCATTTTGACTACTGTGCTACGATAATCTTTTCATGTTCCTTTGAACAATTCTCAAGAATGCAGATTCTTCAAAATAAGGCTATGAGATTGATACTAAAGAGTAGTTCGCACCAACACCAATAAGCCAATGTTACAAAAATTATGTTGGATGAATGTTAGGCAAAGAGTGTACTTTAGAGTACTTTTCTTCATATTCAAATTAAAGTACAACATGCTGTCATCTTATTTTTGCGAATTGTAGAAACAAAGGAGTTAAGTATCTCAAATAGCATTTATAATGCTTTATCAGTTATAAGTTGGGACGATCTGTTTACCGAACAGGATATTGACTTGATTATCTCTCTATTCTATTCAAAGCTATTTGAGATAATTAACTCCTTTGTTCCTACAATTCGCAAAAAGGACAAGACAACCGAACCTTGGCTGAACAGTAAACTTAGGACATTGCGTAACCAACGCAATAAACTATACAAAATAATTAAAAATTCAAAAGAACCTAATAATGACTTATTAACAAGTACAAGGATCTTGCTTTTGAATTTAAACAAAAATCTAATTTGGCTTATGATAGATATCTCACTAACGTAGGCAACAAATTAAATACAGATCCTAAAAAGTTTTTTGACTTCGTTAACACAAAACGTAAAACTTACGGTTATCCAAGCTTACGTTTATTGTCCTAAAACGATCTGCAATTTCTTCGCTAAATCTTTTCAAAAAGTTTATCGTCCACACGAGTCTTCAATTTAATTCGATTTCTCTAACTTAATAAATAATTCAAATCCTATTATTACGGATTTATACCTTTCCGAAGTTGAAATATTTGAAGCAATCACTAAACTTGATACCAAAAAAGGTATAGGACCTGACCTGATTCCACAGACTTTTTTATACAACTGTGTCAGTTATCTCACTTATCCGCTTCATTTTATCTTTAATAAATCTCTTTCCCCAGGTTTTTTTCCTCTTTTCTGAAAATCCTCTTATATTACCCCTATCTACAAAAAGGGTTATAAATCTTACGTCGAAAATTACCATGGTATAGCTATTCTATCAACTATTCCAAAGTTGTTCGAAAAAATTATTGTAGACAAAATTACACCCATCATAAATACAAAACTAAACGAACAACAACATGGATTCAGAAAAGGTCGTTCCACAACAACAAACCTTTTAGCTTACACTTCTGAAATCCTTAATGAAATGGAAAATGGGCACCAAGTTAATACTATTTACACGGACTTTAACAAAGCATTCTGATAGATTAGAATACATTAAATACATTAAAATACATTAAATACATTCTGATAGATTAGAATCCGTGCAAAACCAATTACTTTTATTTGCTTTGAGAAATCAATATAATCCTAGAGATTATTCAATTCTGCCTAGCTATCTTGTAAGACTTAAATCATTAAATATCCTAACTTTATCCTCACGCAGGCAAATTTTTTCTTCTTGCTTTACTTTTGGCGTCTTAAGGAAAAACATTGACGTTCAGTTTTTAGCAAATAATTTTAATATAAATAATGGGGGCAGAAATACGAGAAGCACTAAATATTTAGTTGAAATACTCATAGAACAGAATATGGAAAAAATTAACCAATAAACAGATGTTGCATTACATTCAATAAACACAGTCATCTATTTTCAACACAAATTTCTAGATACACTTTTAAACGTAAATTAAAATTAAAATTTCTTAATGACCTATGACAATAATTTTAACCTTCAATATATTATACTCTCAACGTGTAATGTAATGAATGAAGTATGTAATGAATGTAATGAAGTGTAATGTTCACATAATTTTATAATTCTATAATTTAGTTATTTTTGTTTTTCTTTTACTTTATAAATTGCATTTTAACTGTGTTTTTGCCATGTATGCATTTTTTACAATCTACAAAAAATAAAATAAAAAAAATAAATAAACTTTTGATTTTTATGTATTTAAATTTATGCTTTGTAATCAAATTTCATGTTAATTTTAAGTTTTAGCTATAAGAATTTTTCTGTAAAAACCTTGTTTTGATTCAAAAATAAAATAAAGTAAAAATACATTTATTGCATATTTTGATTATTAAATTTTGTGATAAAAAGCTAATGAAATCATTAATAGTTTTAACTAACATTAAAAACCATAAAATTACATAAACTTTTATATTTATATTACGACAAATTAATATTTCTTTCGAATAACTTTGAGTTTAATTTTATAAAACATTAAAAAATAAGTGAATTAAGAGAATAAATTTAAAAATTATTTAAAATTGATATAATTAATCAAGGGTACTAACAAAAATTATACATATATAGATAAAGCAAGTAGAACAAAAAAAGTCAATAAAAATTCTGGTAATTTTTTCTTAAAACCATTTCCCCATATGCTATCTTTTTCTCACTAATGCTTTCTTCCACTATTCATAGAGTTTGCCTTTATAGTTTTTCTGGGTATCACAAAACATGTGGAATATTTATCAAATATAAAAACAATACGATTATTAAAATTTAATGACAAAATACAAGTTTATATAGCAAAATTTTAAAAATAGCCTCTGTTTTCTTTTATTTTTTATTACTTTTTTCAAATAAAACTTATTTACTAGTTAAAATTTCTTATACCTAATATAAAATTTTGAATTTGCCGACTGTATCAAACCATTTAACCAAGTATCAAACTATTAATATCCCCGTACAATATTTGAGTTAATTTTTTTTTTTATAATGAAGATGTGTATGTAAATTAATACAATATTGCCATATCATTTGCATGATTAAAAAATTTATTTTTTTTTTAATTTAAGTTTTAAAAAGCTCAATATTTAAAAAACAAGTAAAGAAACAGTGCAACCGACTTAGAAATACCCTAGACCTATTTGGTTCAAATTTAAGGAAATATCCATAAGTCATTTTAACACCATAAAAGCTGTTATTAATTTGATCGTAAGACATAGCTAACCAAATTAACTTTATAATACTAAAAACATTTTCTAATTACACTATCTATTAAAAAATATTACAAATTCTTACTAATTTATCTATTTAAAAATATTAAAAAACAAACAAACTTGAAATAAATGAAAATATATTTATTCCAATTCAATTACAAAATGAAAAAATTCTAATTATTAAATTTTGTGATAAAAAGATAATCAAAGCATAATATATTTAATAATCCAAATTTTTCAAAATTGCAATTATTTTAAATGGTTAGTTTATATACCTAATAGAAAAGCTTATAAACGCAAAATATGCAATAAATGTATTTCTAAAATACAATTACAAATATAGACCTTTTCATATAATTCATTTAAATATAAAGATAAATTTTACATAAATGCAGCAAGTACCTTTGAACATAGCTGAACCACTACAATTAAGTCTAGATTTCGGAGACACATAGGACATAGGAAATATATTCTTTGGCTTTGAAATTAAACTCGACCAGAACCAATTCCCATGGTACTATAATTACTACTAACCTAGAGTTTAAATTTCATCAAAATAGCGGCATTATTTTTTGAGTTATGCTGTTTTTAAGATATAAGTTCTTTAGCCCTTGAACTTTTCAAAGCTTCCAGAACCCGAAGCCATGGTACGATTTTGCCCATATGCAGTCCCCGTCATACTTTCAATACTAGTTAACTCTTATACACAATTGGAACGTTCTATTTTAATTTTAAGTTACTATTTTCATTAATTTCGATGATAAGCTTTTAAACCTTGGGGGGTCTAAGAGGGGTACTGAACCACCACTCTGTTTGATCCAAAATTAGAGGAACCGCACAGGAAAAAGTAAAGAGCACCCATGTGCCAAATTTGAAACTTCTAAATTTGTTTTAAGTTACCATCTTTATTAATTTCGAAAATATGCTTTAAGGTCTTCGGAACTGTGTGGCTGGTCCTCAACCCATTACTCCAATTGGTCCCAAATTTCAAGGACACGTAGGAAATAGAAAGAGACACCCTGATACCAAATTTGGAGGTTCTATCTTCATTGGTTTTGCAATTATGCTTGTTTGGCCTAAATTCGATCAAAAAGTTCTAAGTTTCGAACCAATTGTCCATTCCCCTCCGTATGAAATCACTGCCGTAGTTTCATTACCAGTACCCTACAACACAAATTTTATAAATATAGCGTTATTAGTTGTTGAGTAATCGTGATTTTTTATAAATGTTCGTTAGCCCTTAGAAACGATTAAAAGGTCCAGAATCCGAACCCTTGGGCTGATTTCGTCCATATGCAGTCCGCGCTGTTGTTTAAATACTAGTTAACCCTTGTACACAAGTGGAACGTTCTATATTCATTTTAAGTTACTATTTTTCGTAATTTCGATTATAAGCTTTTAAACCTTCGGAGATCTAAGAGGGTTACTGAACCACCACTCCAATAGATCCCAAATTAGGGGGACACACAAGAAATAGTAAAGAACAACCTTGTGCCAAATTTGAAACTTCTACATGTTTTCAAGTTGCTATCTTTATTAATTTTAAAGAAATGCTTTAAGGTCTACAGAAATGTGTGGCTGGTCCCCGACCCACTACTCCAATGGGGCCCAAATTACAAGGACACTAAGGAAATAGGAAGGGACACCCTGATACCAAATTTGGAGGTTCTATCTTCATTGGTTTCGGAATTATGCCAATTTGGACTAAATTCGATCTAAAAATTCTAGGTTCCGAACCCATGGTCCAATCTCGATCGTACGCAATCCACACCTTAGTCTCATTACTAGTAACCTACAGCACAAATTTGATGAAGATAGCGTCATTAGTTGTTGAGTTATCATGATTTTTTATTTATGTTCGTTAGCCCTTGGACCGATTAAAAAGTCCAGAATCCGAACCAATGGGCCGATTTCGCCCATTTGCAATCCCCGCCGTACTTTCAGTTCTAGTAACCTACAGTTATAATTTCAACATGATAGCTCCATTATTTTTTGAGTTATCGTGCCTACGGACGGACAGACGGACGGACGAACGGACATGGCTATATCGACTTGGGAGGTCAGGCTGATCACAAATATATATACTTTTCCATATCTAGCTCGCTTCCTTTAGTTGGTTACAAATACCATACCAAAGTTAATATACCCCTTTACCTATTCTATAGGTGTAGGGTATGAAAAACTCTAAAAGATGGTGTAGGTAATTTTTTCATAGATTATTTTCAATGGCTAAGATTTTATATTTTAACCCTTGGTTGCTTGCCGTTTCATTGTGAAATTACCTATTAAATTGCGGTTACTAGTTTCAAAGGGGTTAAAAAGTTAAAGCCACAAAGTTATAAAAGAAAAACTTTAATTTGTCGTTTTATTTTCATAAATTTTAAGTAATAAATTATTAATTTCCAATTCCAAAAATTCCAAATTCCAAAGAAAACCTAATCTACAAACAAATTTTTAGTAGATTAGGTTTTCAATCATTTATACAGAGACATCAAATTAAAATTTTACTCTAATTTATCTTTTTATTTATTTAAAATTTTTAAAAATTTCTAATTTATAGATCAGATTTTGTTAAATAATGAAAAATATTAAATAATTTATTTTTGTTTATTTTATTACATATTTAATTTTTTTATGTTTTACTAGAATTATAGTTTTACGTTTCTTTTGTTTGTATAGTTTTATGTTATAGTTTGTACATAGACTCTTAGTTTTAAGAACCTACATAGTAACTACATGTTTATAATTTTTTTAATTTTGTTTTTTTAAAGGGTTTTTTATGCCGAATTGAACGATATTCATTTTATTTATCATACAACTTCAATTCGGTTTTTTCCCTTTTCTAAAAATATAAAATGAAAATAGAATTTTATTTTTTGATTGTGTTTTTATTTTTTAATTAAACCAAATTTTTCAGATATTATTTTACTTTTTCCGTCTCATCTATTTAATTTTATTTCGCAACAAGTATTCAATTTTATATACGATGTACGGAATTTTTAAAATTTAACAAAAGGTATTATTTTTATAATCGACTTATTATTATAATATTTAACAAAAGGTATTATTTTTATAATCGGCTTATTACTTCTTCCACGGCCACGTTCTTACTGATCAACTTCTTTCTTTTTATACCCGTATGACTATATAGTCAAAGGGTATAATAAATTTGCCATTACGTTTGTGACGCAGAGAAGGAGGGGGGGTAGATATAGACTCAAGTGTATGGATCGGATCAGAATTGAAAAAAAAATCGGTTTAGCTATGTATGTCCGTCCGTCCGTCCGTCCGTCCGTCCGCACGATAACTCAAAAACTAAAGAAGCTAGGATCTTGAAAATTTCGCAAATACGTTTTTTTGCAATAGCCGTCATCGCTATTTAAATCCAGCCATTTTGGTCCATGGGTTCGGGTGGCTGCCATACAACTTCTTTTTTTATATGAGTATTTCTCTGTACCTATTACAGCTACGTATCTGAAATTTTGGCAAAAGTAGTTTAGTTTTATGGCCAAAGTTTTTGCAAAATTTGGTTGGTTTGTTGCAGTGAGTTCGAGTAGCTGCCATACAACTCCTTCTTTTATATGAGCATTACTCTATACCTATTAAAGCTGGGTGTCTGAAATTTTGCAAAAAATAGTTTAGTGTAATGGCCAAAGTTACTGCAAAATTTGGTTGGTCTACTGCAAAGGGTTCGAGTAGCTGCCATACAACTCCTTCTTTTATATGAGCATTACTCTATACCTATAAAAGCTGGGTGTCTGAAATTTTGCCAAAAATAGTTTAGTGTAATGGCCAAAATTACTGCAAAATTTGGTTGGTCTACTGCAGAGGGTTCGACTAGCTGCCACACAACTCCTTCTTTTATACTAGCATTTTATTTCACCTAATAAAGCTGGTATGTTTGAAATTTTGCCAAAAGTAATTAATGTTTATAATAATAATGATATAAAGTTTATGTAACGGTCATACGGGTATCCCAGAGTTGACACAGTCTACTCTACTACACTCTTCCTCGTTATATAAAGATTTAGAAAAAGAACAGTAAATAAAAAGATCATATGTTGCTTTTTTTTTTTGATGAAATAAATGTTGTTTTCTAAATGTTAGGGTCACCGTCCGAATATGCTATATGTAATAATTTATGATTTCTGCATTCCCACATTCGGCCATCCTACTTATTCATTTGCCTCAAATGAATTATCACAATCTATTTCAACCTTTCCTACTACTGCTTCATCTTCTTCGCTCAGTTCGTTTTCATCTTCCATATACCATGGTTTCATGTTGTCAACGCTAGTTTCTGTTGTTTTTGGTCCTTCAGAGTTTCCCAACTTTTCTACCTTATATCGATCGAATCCCTTTTCTCCTATGATTTTATAGGGTCCCAGAAATTTAGATTTTATCTTCAAGCCGGTGCCAAACTGAGTTCTTTTTATGGCGACCATATCACCAATTTTAAATATTCGTGCCGATTTCCTTTTCCTTCTACATTGGCGACGATTTTCTTCTTGTATTTCCAATATTTCCTTTCTTGCATTTTCTCTTCGTTCGTTCCGCTCTTCTTCAAAATCATATCTGATTTCGTCTTCTATTATTTCGACGATATGTAAATCACGATCGTCTTTCATTTTTACTCCGACTAAAAGCTCCATTGGTGTCGTTTTAATAGCGCGCTGAAACGTCGAGTTCAGTACCCGTTGAAGAGGTTTCGTGAAGTTGTACCACTTCTCTGGATCGTCCAAAGACATTTTGGTAAGAGCTGCAATAATTGTTCGATTCAGCCTTTCTACTTGCCCGTTGGAACGTGGAACCCCAGGTGTTATGTAATATAACTTAATATCTCGATTCTTACAAAAATCTTGGAAGTTGTTAGACGCAAACGCTCCTCCTCTGTCTGATATGATTCGGCTTGGATATCCAAAAGTTTCTGAAATTATTTCTAATTTTTGTATTGCTTCGTCTGAATTTAAAGTTTTTGTGGGGAATAGCCACGAGAACTTCGTAAATTCGTCGATTACAGCAAAAATGTAGCAATAATGTTCCTTTGTGTTTTGCAATGGTCCTAAGTGATCGATGTGAAACGTATCGAGAGGTCGATCTCCTTTTGGAATTGGGTATATCATTCCTTCTGGTTTTCCGGTTTTCTTTCAGCAAGAATACACCTTATGCATCCTGCAATACAATTATCTATTCTATTTTTCAGATTCGGGATATAAAATTCTTTCTCCAGCAATTCTTTCATTTTTTTATAATGGAAGTGCCCTTTTTCTTGAACTTATCGGATGATACCTGTTTTCATGCAATCTGGAACGACATACAAAATATTATTATTATGACTTTTACATAATATACCATTATTTATGAAATAGTCCTTATATGATCCGTTTTTCAAAATTTCCATAATAGCTGCAATCCTTTCATCCTTTTGTTGTGACTCTGCAAGTTTTGACAAAAACGTACTTCCAAATGTACTACCATAACTTACGCACATCGCAACTGCATTTCGACTTAATGTATCTACATATAGCATCTTTGTACCGGGTCGATGCTCAACTTCATAATCAAATTCTTCTAATAATAGTGCCCATCGGGCTACTCTGGTTGTTAAATCCTTTTTCCGTATGGTACATTGAAAAGCTTTACAGTCGGTAACCAGCTGAAACTTTTGACCCATTAAGTATATTCTAAATTTTTTAACGGCTTCTATGACTGCCAATACCTCTAGTTCATAGCTACTATAGTTCCTCTCTGCCTCATTGGTTTTCCTACTCATGTAAAATACAGGGTGAAGGGTTGAATCTTCAGCATCTCTTTATAACAGAACTGCACCATATCCGTCTTTGCTGGCATCGGTATGTAATTCGGTGGGTAACCCATATTGAAATATTTTTAAAACTGGAGTTGTGATCAATGCACTTTTTAAATTTTGTATGGCTTCAAGTTGTATTTCTTTAATCTTAAATTTTGATTTTTTCTTCAGAATATCGCTTAGTGGCTTAGCTATTAATGAAAAATTTCGGATGAATTTTCTAAAATATCCTGCTAGTCCGAGGAAGCTCTGCAATTGTTTAATTGTTCATGGACAAGGAAAATCTATAACAGCTTTTACTTTCGCTTTAGAAGGTGAAATGGCTCCTTTAAATACCCGGTGTCCCAAATATTATATTTCTTCTTGCAGAAGTTGGCATTTCTTCCATTTGATCATTAATCCATTCTCAGCCGCAGTCTTCAAAGTTTTTTTTAATCGTTCAATCGCTTCATCTATAGCTTTTGCCAGAATAACTATATCATCCATGTAAATAACTACAATTCCTTCTCGTATCAGGTCTCTAAAAATATAATTAATGTAATTTTGGAATATACCTGGTGAGTTACACAAGCCAAATGGGACGCGGTTAAATTCGAAATGACCACCTTGCGTTACAAAAGCTGTAAACTTTCGACTGCTTTCGTCTATGGAGACGTGAAAGAAACCGTTCTCTATGTTCAAAGTTGTAAAATAATTTGATCCTTGTAACTTGTCTAGCTGGTCTTCTATCACCGGTAAGGGATACCGTTCTTTATAAATTTTTTTGTTGACCGCCCTATAATCGATGCACATACGATATGAATTGTCTTTCTTCTTTACACAACCTGGCTGGAATAATCTGAGGCGCTCTCCCGAATGATGCCCTTTTCAAGCAATTCTTTTACTTAAATATCTATTATTTGACGTTCCATAGGTGGAAACCTTCGTGGAGATCGGAAAACTGGTTCTTCATTCATAGGCACGATTCTCATTTTAATTGGCGACTCGGGTGGTTCTACAGGTGAATAGTTTTTAATCAAATTATAGATTTTTTCCTTCACTTTCACATCTAATAAATGTGACAAATCCGGTGTGATTTGCTCATCGTGCAAATCAGGGTCAATTTGTGCTAAGTAACATCCTGCCTGTATAATATGTCTTATTGTCTAAGTTTATGATACAGTTTACAAATATTTGTATTCGCTATTGAATGAGAAATAAAGCCATATCGCCAATTTTTTCGCGTATGGTTTTTTTTCGCTATTTATAATATTTATAATATTCACCGCGATATTCTAAAGTTTGTGTAATCGGATATTCTATTAAATTACAGGTATTAACGTTTGCTAGAGGTACAACTCATTTTTTATTTACTGAAATCATTTTATACGGAATTTTGATTAGAAATATTAATTTGTTTGTTGTTGTTTTTGAAAATTCTACTTTTAAGCTTTTTATTTTGTCTGAATAAATTTGATACTCAGCTATTTTTTCATGAGTTAAAAGCGATGGATGAATAATATTAATATTGGAAAGTATTATATTCTGTTGTAGTTCGTTTATAATCCTGTCTATTTCTTGAATTTTTAATTTAATGTTGAATACCGTAATTTTAAGTTTTTTGGGTTAGTAACTTCTTTTAGAAATTCTTGAGTTAACTGTCTGTCTTCTTTAATAACGTTAAGTAACTTATTTATGAATGTATTAAAATTGTTATTTATTTGTATTTGTTTATTTATTGTTGTTATGACATTATGGTTGTTATTGTCAACGGTTTCGAAATGTTGGTTAATTGTTTCTCTGTCGTCGTCGTCCATAGTTCCAGTTATCCATTTGTTAATTGTTCCTTTGAAATTAAAAAGTCCTCATTTATGTATTGAGTGGTGTCTGTTTTCTAAAGTTGTTAATTTGTCTTGTAAATTTTTAATGCCTTTAAATAATGAGGAGCTCATTTTTGTAGGTATTAAAGTTGGACTTTTTATTATTTCATTTATAACGTTATCTATTTGTTTTAAGCCAATAATATGAAGACAGTATCGTGGTTGTTCAACGTCCTACTGGCGTACGAAATTGCATGATTGCTTGAAGTAGTACTCCACCTATTGCATAATTACTTGGGTCTGCATTTAAATTTCTTCTTTTCTTAATACATCTCCCAAATATTCTGCCTCTTTACAAAAAAAATTGCCGCCGTGAAATAACGCCATACGAAATAAAGCCATAATGGTATGGTTTTTTCGCATATAATTTCGAAATAAACCCATATGGCTTTATTTCCTTTTTAAAAATGTAGTTGTATTTGTGAAAATAACAACAATTTACATTTCCAAACAAAAATAATTATAAATAAAAATTCCAAAAAAATAAAAATTCTAAAAATAAACCTCTTTTAATATTTAATATATAGGTATGAACATTCTGGAAAAAGCAGCAAACCTGGTTTTAAATCCTACTCCAAAAACCCTCCTAATTGAGAATCTGAGATATACGCATAAACATAATCTCATATATCACGTATATATAAATATTCTTTAAAAGGCGTATTTCCCTGCTTTTAAATCTAACTCTAAAATCTCTCATAATTTACAATCTCGTATAGACCTATATATACAAATATTCTAAACATATGGAGTTTCCTGATTTTGAAACCATCTCACTGCCGTAGCATAACACCGGTCTGATAAGAGATTTGTACATCTCAAGTTTACATTTTCTGCTGACTTCTCGAGATCTCATTATCTTCAACACAGAGTAGTATGCGTTGTTTACCTTGCCTATCCTTCGAGTTACCTCTCATGTTTCATCGTTCCACTTATTATCTCGGACCCTAGATAGACAAAACAGTAATGTTTCTCTCTCTGGTTACGTCTGGATACTACTAACATTTTCGTGTTATCGATGTTTATCCTCAGACCCAGTTCTATAGCTGTTTTCTCTAACTGGATATAGCATTCTCTGACACCTGCCTCTGATCTTCCTAGTAGATTTAAGTAGTTTGCGTATGCAGCTATCTGGGTGGTTTTGAATAGCAACGTGGCATTCGGGTCAGATGGGATTTTCCTGACTATGTGCTCCAGGGCAAGATTGAAAAGCATAGGCGCGAGTCCATCCCCCTGTTTCAGTCCCTGTTTGATGTTGAAGGGTTCTGTGAGGTCCCCTTGGATTTTTACCCTCGCGCTTGTGTTTTGCATAGTCGCTTTAATCAGTCTTACTAGCTTTGCCGGTACGCCTAGGTTTCTTAAAACTACATATAATTTTTCCCTTTGGATAGAGTCATAGGCGGTCTTGAAATCTACGAAGATTTGATGTACATCGACATTTCTTTCCCAGCACTTCTCCAATACCTGCTTCAGCACAAATAGCTGGTTCGTTGTAGATCGTCCTGGCCTGAAACCAGACTGGTATTCGCCTATGATGTTTTCGGCAATTATTTCTAAGCGGGCTTTCAAGATGTTAGTGAAAACTTTGTAGGAAGTGCTAAGTAGCGATATCCCTCTGTAATTTTTACAGTTGAGCTTGTCTCTTTTTTTGTAGATTGGACATATAATACTTAGTTGCCAGTCAGCGGGTATTTTTTCTTCTTGCCACACCTTTAGTATTATTTTATGAAGGATTTTTTGTACCGTTTCTCCTCCACCACGCAGAAGTTCAGCCGGAATGTTATCTGCACCAGGAGCCTTGTTATTTTTCAATAGCTCTATGGCATTGATCACCTCTGTTAATGTAGGTTGTCCCGTGATTTCATTTTGGGTTTGCCTTTCCACTGTGATCTGTTGTTGTTCATTTACTTCATCGTTTGGTGCATTTAGTAAGTTTTCAAAATATTCTTTCCACCTGTTCTTAATGTCATCCTCAGATGATAAAAGATTATCTTCTGCATCTCTACATAAGTTTGACTGGGCTTTGTAACCATCTCTGATGATGCGGATGTCTTTGTATGCTGCTCTGATACTATCGCGATTTTGCAAATTATCTTGGACCTTTCTTAGCGCATCGTTCTGCCATTTCCTTTTTTTCTTTCTGCAGATTTTGTCGGCCTCTCTTCTAAGTTGCTCGAAATGTAGTTGCTTAGCACGTGTTGGTCTACTTAATTTTCCTTTGTGTGCTTCATTTCTTGCGGCTACCGCATCTCTGCATTCTCCGTCATACCATTCGTTTCGAACTTTTATTGGCTGGAAACCATTAGTTTCTTCAGAAGCTCGATGCAGTGCCGTTTTTAAACTATCCCACATTTCATTTAGCTCCATGTGTTGCAACTCCTCTAGATTTAAGTTTGTCTCGATCGACGCTTTGTACTCGTTTTTCACAGATGTTATATTGAGTTTGCTTACGTCCAGCTTCGTTGCATTGTGTTTCCTCAATGCTCGTTTGGCTATGATTCTGCTCCTATATCTGACTTTCACAAGATTATGATCCGATCCACAGCAGGCTCCTCTATATGCTCTTACATCCATGATGTGGGATGCCCCTCTCTTTTCAACTAAAACGTGATCAATTTGGTTGAACGTTTTTCCGTTGGGAGATATCCATGTAATCTTATGAATGTCCTTGTGGGGGAAGAATGTGGATGATATAACCATTCTCTTGCTACTCGCGAAATCGATTAATCTTTGTCCGTTATCGTTGGTGGAACTATGTAGGCTGTGTTCTCCAATCGTGCCTTTGTATACTTCCTCTTTTCCAATTTTCGCATTCATGTCCCCGAGCAGAATTTTAACGTCGTTCGATGGTATTTGATCGTAGACAGCCTCCAGTTTACTATAAAAATCCTCTTTGACCTGTTCCGCCTTATACTCAGTAGGTACATGAGCGTTTATCAAGGATACATTGTGCAATCTTGTTTTGATGCGGATTACACAGAGTCTCTCATTCACCGGTTTAAAATCTAGGATCGCCTGTTTGTACGCTTTGTTAACTAAAAATGCCACGCCGAATTCTCATGTGGATATTAGCTCATGTGGAGCAACAATTCACTCTGCATAAGAAAACTTAGATGATTGCATCTTCTAAAAACCTCTTAACGAATTTTCCTTCCAAATCATTTTCAATATATCACAAAAAAACCCCAAATTGACCTTAAAAATATTATTCAAAAATAAACAACTATTCTACGGTTCTAACCATAACCGATAATTTCGAATTAAATATAACAGAAATTCTAAAAAAATATCTCACACCAAATAAAATAAATGCAATATTAACCGACGACGATACTTTCAAAATAATACAAAAAGTCTATTCAGAGTTTTTCGCACATTCAAAATTATTCAAAATAATTAGATGTACGGAGTTACTAAAGGATGTGACTAATACAGACGAACAAGACAGAATAATACAGGACTACCATACAAACCAAAACCCAAGAGGAATCAACGAGACAATTCAACACAATGAAACAAAGAAAAAAACGTGCTACTTCCCCTTTTTAAAATATAAAGTCAGTACAATAAAAAACAATTGCGAAATATGTCAAACATTAAAATATGATAGAGATCCACCAGTAACCAAGTTCAAAATTTCAGAAACTCCAACAAAATCTTTAGAAATAAGTAATAAAATGATTCAAACAATTCTCGATAAATTTTCGAAATTTGCAAGTGCGTACACCCTCTCCGACCGAAATAGTATTTGTATAATAAAAATATTAAAGAATTACATGAGCCTTCATGGCATCCCAAAAAAATTAATTGCAGATTCTGCCTCTGAACTAACGTCCGTAATATTAAAAGATTTTTGCAAACAATACGACATAAACCTTTATCACACTTCGCTACACCAAAGTAGTGGAAATTCTCCAGTAGAGAGGCTCCATTCAACTCTAATAGAAATATACAGAATTGCACGCGAGAAACTAAAGAACAGAGACAATGAAAAAATCCTGTCCGAAACACTTGTTACTTACAACAATTCCATCAACTCCACCACCAAAGTTAGGTCTTACGAGGCCTTTTATGGTAGACCCTACCAATTCAATAGTAAAAATCGTTCAAACGTTCATGAATGAGAGATAATCAAGTCAATATCCTGTTCGGTTAACAGGTCGTCCCAACTTATAACTGATACAGCATTATTAATGCTTCGATAATCAGCATTAAGAAAGTCATATACAAAAATATTATTGTAAAAAGGTTTTCTGAATCATCAGCGGCTTTACCTCCACTTTATCATATGCATTCGTGAACGCAAGATCTTACCACTTGTAATAATTATTCGGAAAGCTGATAATTTGTTATAAATCATTACTATAAAATACATTAATGAGATCGAAATCTATTTAGTCCTGAAAGTTGATTGGTAGTAACAAATTATCAGATTCGTCAACAATAAAGGATAAAGAATGACGGTTAAAGTCCCCTAAAATTATAATTGAATCATCCTCATTCATATTTGATAAAACATGCTGGTATATCTCGAAAAATTCCGAATATGAGGAATTGTCAGAATTAGGAGGAAAGTAAACAATACCAAGGTATAAAAAATTATTACCTAAGTTAACTTTAATAAATTGGTGATAGAAAGAGTGGTAAGTCCTAGTGATTAATGCCACACTAGTTAAGGTATTGTTTACTGCAAGTAGTACACCACCACGGGAACAATTTATAGCAAGAAAATCCCGATCTTTTCTATAAATCGACCAACTACTGACCAAAATTTCTTTATTTACGAAGGAATTGGTTAATCATGTTTCAGTAATAGCCAGAATATTATATTTACATGACTTCAATAGAATCAATATATAATTTCTTAAGCTTTCCCCTGATACCATTGCAATTATGGTAGAATAATTTCAGTTTATTAGAGGAACTAACGCTATTTTTATTTTTGATACTATGGTAAGACAGTGTAACTAAATTGGAATTAGTGTAAGAATCGATATAGAATTTTGAATTTAAATTGTTACTTGCTTCTCGGCCGAAAAAACTTATTATAATTTTCACGAGACTGATACAAGTGATTGTAGTAATTGCTATTGCAATGACTACGAAAAGCATTAAAATCTTCTTCCACCTGTTTGGAAGTGAAACCAATTTTAATGTGATACTTAAAATAAAGGTCATATAATTCCTTGTAATTAGATGGTAACCCTTCATTTAATTCCTTGTAATTAGATGGTAACCCTTCATTAAAAA